>OY978460.1:10886704-11486704 GCA_963854805.1 Plagodis dolabraria
CTCCGCCACCCCGATCTGTATGTTGCTCATATGCAACTCCTCGAAGAGGAAGCGAGTGCCCGCCTCACGGACACTCTTATTGCTCCCTCCGGGACTTCAATCCCGGAGGCCAACGTCCCTCCTCTGACCCGGTCCTTCTCAGAGGACAGTCCAACTTCGCCCGCTCCGGGCCCAGACAACAGACGCACGGTGGCAGCCCCTCCCCGTGAGAGGTCTCGCTCGCGCTCACCGATCGGGAGGCCAGCGAGCACCCGTCTCTCCATCGCCGTTGTCGAGCCCACTTCGGACTCCGAAGCGGAGATGGAGGTAGATCCGAGTCGCGCCTTACGCACCGACTCGGACTCAGACAACGACGGCTATACCGTCGTAGATAGGAAACGCAAGCGTGCTCCTAAAGCCGCTAGTTGCGCAACTTCCGCCCCTCCCGCCAAGGCACCCGCTAAGGCCCCCGCCTCCGGCAAGAAGCCGACCCCCGCCCCGCGCCCCGCGTCTCCTCCCTCCGCCCCGGCCACCACTGCCGCGTCCCCTCAGGACGCGAGCGCGCGCCGCGAAAAACCGCCTCCGCCCCTGTTCATTCAGGACAAAATCAAATGGGACATGCTGTCCCGTTTAGTTTCGGATCGTGGGATCCATTATACTAATGCCCGCTCCACGCAGCAGGGCATTAAAGTCCAAGTGTCCACCATTAGCGACCACAGAGCGCTAACAAAGCTCCTCCGTAAAGAGAGCATAAGTTTTCACACTTATGCGCTCGAAGAGGAGAAAGTCCTCCGCGTTGTCATCCGCGGTGTGCCCAAGGAGGTACATACCGATTCGGTATGTGCCGACCTGAAGGCACAAGACTTCCCCGTACATGCAGTTCACCGCATGTACAGCGGGAAGGACCGCAGTCCCTACGATCTAGTACTCGTAGTACTAGATCGTACACCTGAAGGCAAGGCCATTTTTAATTTAAAAAAGGTCTGTGGCCTCTCAGGACTCGATGTCCAAGCCCCATACAAGAATGGGAGTCCCTCGCAGTGCCATAACTGCCAACTATACGGGCACGCCTCCCGTTTCTGCTTCGCTCGCGCTAGGTGCGTTAAGTGCCTAGGCGATCACGCGACAGCAGCGTGCACTCGCACCCGGGACTCGCCGGACCCACCCAGTTGTGTCCTATGCGGTGCTCAAGGGCATACCGCGAATTACCGTGGTTGCCCTAAAGCACCACGAATGAACCACAGGGTGGCAAGGCATAGGCCGACCCGTCCCTCTTATGACCGCTACCAACGGGTAAGCCCTAAACTAACGGTAGTACCTGCCTCACAGGTAATACCCGCGCCGCTCCCAGCCCGTAATGCATGGTCTAAACCACCCAGTATGGTTAAGACCGTCGCTACCGCCCGCGCCCCGGCCCGCGCGCCCGCGCCCGCTCCCGCACCCGCCCGCGCCGCGGCCCCTGCCCGCGCACCGGCCCCGGCTCGCCCCGCGCTCCCGGCACCCGCTGCCAACACCGTTCGCGCCCCTCCCCGCGCCGCTTCCCGGCCACAAGCTCCCCCTATGCCATTGATGGCTGCCCCTCTTCAAGAGGCAATCAACCTAGTCAGCGATCTGGCTATGTCGGTTGACATCAATGAGGTACAAGAGCTATTCCACAAGATGCAATACGCTCAATCCCCAGCGGACGTGATCCAATACACATTGGAACACGCAAACTTACTAAGCGCCCTTAAGCGCTTCGTCCCCCAGGCCCCTCCCCAGTACAACCACTATGGGTAGTACAACCGAACGCACGAAACCGTACTCAGTTTCGCTAGCGTCATTTAACGCTGACGGCCTCTTCAAACAACGTGACCTCGTCCACGACTTTTGTTGTACCCACCTTATCGATATCTTATGCGTGCAGGAAACCTTTCTAAAACCGGGGAAGGCGAACCCTAGGTTTGCCAATTACAGAACGGTACGTAATGATAGAGTGAACTCCCGTGGGGGAGGCACTCTTATCTATTACAAAAGGTCCCTGCACTGCATTCCCCTACCTACCCCGACTCTTGTTAATATGGAAGCATCTTGTTGCCTCCTAGCTATGACTGGTCATCAACCTATAGTCATAGCGTCCTGTTACCAAGCTTGCTCCAAGCCGATCGTCCGAGCTGACTTAGAAGCCTTGTTCTCATTAGGAAGCGCCGTCATTCTGATTGGCGACTTCAACAGTAAGCACATCCTATGGAATTGTAACGTCAACAATCCCAAAGGTATTGCACTTGAAAACCTAATCGCAGAACTTAACTTTGACATAATTGCGCCCACTGAGCCCACTCACTACCCTTATATGGAAGACCATCGATCTGACTTGCTTGACATGGCACTACTCAGAGGCGTAACACTCCGGTTACGCTCCATAGAAGTGGTTCACGAGCTTCACTCTGACCACCGACCCATTATACTGCGACTAGGTCCCGACCCAACGACTGACCTCCCCCGCCCCACTAAGACGATAGTGAACTGGAAGCAAGTAGGCGATGCCCTAAAGGCTATCAGTTCACCGGACCTTGACAAGATCCCTGACGACATCCTGACAAAAGATGACGTAACCCTTGCGATCGATTCGTTCACCAATCACCTCTCCACCGTAGTAGGTGCATCCACAAAGGAGGTCATAGTGCCGGACGACCGGCGCCTTGTCATTCCAGCGGATGTGAGACGATTGGTGACGGAGAGTAAAGCAGTGACCCGACATTACGACTCTTACCCCAGTAAAGAGAACAAAACTAAGAAACGCCACTTTGAACGCATGGTTCAAAGTCGCATGTCTGAGTTGCGTGATCAACAATGGGGCGATAAACTTTCAAACCTCGTGCCAAGCCACCATGCTTACTGGGACTTGGCGCGAGGCTTGAAAGGAAGTAACCATAACGACATGCCTCCCTTATACAGACCAGTCCCACTAGTCCCAGCGTTCTTTGACGAAGACAAAGCTGAGTGCCTAGCTGATAGCCTAGAGGCTCAGTGTTCCCCTAACGTAGATCACGTTGACCAAGCTCACCTCGATTCGGTGGATGCTGAAGTCGAACGTAAAAGCTCTGTGGTCACCTCTGAACTCCCACCAATCACCTTAGCGACTTACGCTGAGGTGGAGAGACTGATCAAGGCCCTCCGACCGCGCAAATCCCCCGGTGCCGATGGCATCTCCAACAGGGTTCTTAAAACCCTCTCTCCTCCTCTCATCCATCTCTTAGTCAGCATCTTCAATGCTGCTATGAGCCACTGCTTATTCCCAGACACCTGGAAATGTGCAAATGTCATTGGCATTCACAAACCAGGCAAAAGCTCATCTGACCCCACCAGTTACCGCCCCATCAGCCTCCTCAGTGCCTTAGGCAAACTTTACGAACGGTTACTTGCAAACCGTCTCCAGTCCCATGCTAAGAAACACCACCTTATCCCAGATGAGCAGTTTGGCTTCAGACCCGGACACTCATGCGTCCAACAGGTGCACCGCCTCACGGAGCACATCATTGAGGGCTTCAATAAGTACCCCAAACCCCAGACTACGCTAGCAGTCTTCCTCGACGTAGCGAAAGCTTTTGACAAAGTCTGGCACAACGGCTTGATCTACAAGCTATACCAATTTGGCGTGCCAGAACGTCTTGTGCTCATCCTACAAGACTTCCTTAAAGCCAGAAGCTTTCGCTATCACGTGGAAGACACCCTCTCCTCCCCCCACCCAGTCAGAGCCGGAGTCCCTCAGGGCTCCGTGCTATCACCTATTCTCTTTGCACTGTATACCAGTGACATCCCACGCTCTCAGCCCAAAGTATTCCTAGCCCAATATGCGGACGATACCGCCATTTACACCACTGGGTGGCATATCAACAGACAGTCCTATTTCGTCATGCAACGGGCCGTCACCGAGATCGGTGACTGGTTCCGAAAATGGCGCATCGCGGTCAACCCAGCTAAAAGCACAGCTATGTGCTTTACTGAGAAGACACGCTCCCCTTACCCGAAACCGCTTATTTTGTTCGACGAACCCATTCCCTGGGTTCCTAGAACAAAATACCTCGGAGTCACCCTTGATCGTCATCTCACCTTTATTCTAGACTGTTGAAGTCGCCAATCAGAAGGACGGCGCTTCCTAATGAGAACAAGGCTTCTAAGTCAGCTCGGACGATCGGCTTGGAGCAAGCTTGGTAACAGGACGCTATGACTATAGGTTGATGACCAGTCATAGCTAGGAGGCAACAAGATGCTTCCATATTAACAAGAGTCGGGGTAGGTAGGGGAATGCAGTGCAGGGACCTTTTGTAATAGATAAGAGTGCCTCCCCCACGGGAGTTCACTCTATCATTACGTACCGTTCTGTAATTGGCAAACCTAGGGTTCGCCTTCCCCGGTTTTAGAAAGGTTTCCTGCACGCATAAGATATCGATAAGGTGGGTACAACAAAAGTCGTGGACGAGGTCACGTTGTTTGAAGAGGCCGTCAGCGTTAAATGACGCTAGCGAAACTGAGTACGGTTTCGTGCGTTCGGTTGTACTACCCATAGTGGTTGTACTGGGGAGGGGCCTGGGGGACGAAGCGCTTAAGGGCGCTTAGTAAGTTTGCGTGTTCCAATGTGTATTGGATCACGTCCGCTGGGGATTGAGCGTATGTATTGATGGCTCAGTGACATTGGCTATGGACTGCCGCGCCGCAGGTCTATGGTTGGAATCCCGCCGCGGGCTTGAGCTTCACCGCATGGTGGAAAGGCATTTTGCGAATGCCCGCCTGGCTAGCGACCACCCTCAGTTATAGGAACTGTCGCCAAGCACCTAACGGTGCGTTCCGGCAGCTGTACTTAAGAGCCAATGAAGTTACAGATACATGAGACATAACAACTACGTCTCAGTGTGACGGGCGCAGTGCAATTCGAGACTTGACTGTGATGAAATGCATCTGTTGTAGGCAGAGGTTAGTCCACTTACATCAGGTGGGCCTCGAGCTTGTTCCGTCGCAATAACATAAAAAAATAAAAAGTAATAATAAAGTAGCCGTAGTAATGTATATAGTTTGTAGTGTTATTCAAGGGCTAAATAAGTTTTAAAAAAAAAATTATATGTTAGTGACGAGATTATTCTTGGACATCACACTAATTTTCGTGAAATCCACAAAAAAATATTTGAAAATATAAACCGACTTCCTACACTAACAATCTCAACATTATAATTTGTTGAAATCTGGACCAGTGACATGGTATTTTAATTGTCTGAACAAGAAATAATCCTATGACACTTAACAAGTTATATATTCTCGAATTGTAACAAACTAAAAGAGGCCATATTTTCTCAAATCTAACATAATTAAGGTACAATACTATCTTAATGATTATCATATAACCAACCGTGCCTATGACATAATACATAAAATCTCAAACAACTTAAGAGAACACATGCACAACACCTATACTACAAAGTAAATAAAGAGAAAGTCTTAAACAAATATTAATTTAAATTTGAACGTTGAGAAAACAATCTTTTCGCAACGATTACTAAAGCAAACATTTTCTTTGCCATGAATTCATTCTCGCGAACATTTCAAGTCCCTTCACACTCATGCTCGTCCGCGGGGACGGACACCAGAGAATTGGTAAAGAAATGAAGGAGCAGTATTTCAACTCGTAATCGTGGCGTCATCTGAAGCTTATTCATATTGAATCTAGGCGACAAATGAAATTCCTTTTTGGGTTTTGTCTTATTTGCCCAATTTAATTACTGCAACCCAAACCTCCCCATTAATGGCCGGCTGTGTTCAGCTGTGGACCATCCGGCTGATAGAGTACCCTCATACTCTTCTACTTTCATTGTGATGTACTTATAAATAAAAAAATTAATAATACAAAGTTCCGACGGTCATGACCACTGGTATACATAATATCAGAAGCCTCTATCCCACAGGCTTTTACACCATGCGTGGTTTGTACTGCGGCGTTTCGCCTGTAATCACAGAATAAATACCACAACGATAAATAAGTCTCATAGCATACTGAGCTCAATTTTAGATACATACGTATTTTAATATTTTTGAGGTAACGTTTACTTAATATTTTCGCAACAGCCTTACTGACTATATGGTATTGTATTACATTAGACACGTTCTTTGTAGCTGTCATTGTACTTAGAATGCATTTCAATTTGATTTCTTGAAAGACTTCTCTCTTGTGTAATACATAAATTTTACGTCTACATATTGTGTTTTAAATAGTCTTGTAACTTGAATAAATTTTAATAAGTAAGATAACATCTTTGTTTTTCGATAGTTATTTAATTTTTACTCAGTAGATAGAGGTGCCATTTATACTGAAGTGAAGGAAAAACTTATGAAAGATTTATACTCCTTTCTTTGGCAATGCTACGACAAAACGTAAAAATCAACTCACCAAAATTATTCTATTCCATATGATGGCAACACAGTGATCCTTTTAGTCAAGCTACTTTTACCTTTGCAATCAACACAATAAATAATCCGCCCCAAGAACACCTGAAAACGGAAGTACGATTTAGAATGATTCTCCTATACTTTAAACGTTTACGACGTAGATGTTAAAAAGAAAATGTTAATGTAAACCAAGGAAGCATACTTTATCTCAAGGTTTATTTCAGCTGAAAATCTAGCCTGCACCAAATCGATGTAATTATACACCTCTTTATCTGTGCTACTCAATCTGACACATTTTTTGTGCGAAGTAAGCATGGAGATAATCTACCCTCTTTTCAATTATAACATGAAAGTGGGGACGGCAATGAACGAAGGACCTAGTTCTAACAAAGAAGAGGCAGATTAGACCAGGTTTCTTAACCTTAATTTATCCTAAGATAAAGTTTATTTTAACACTTGATTCTGCGTGTGAATTAGAATTGAAATTAGCCTACCCTTATTATTCCAGGCCAGTAAGAATTCAATTATTATTATCTAACACACAGACACAGAGAGAGAATAGATAATGTCATCACTGAAACTCTCTACTCTCTACTAGCATGCGCGCTCCGAATAAATTTTGTGTACAATATTGTTATATATTGTACACAAAAGATTGTATGAAACAGATATTCATTTATATGAACGATTGCTATGGAAGGGAAAAGAACTTGTTTCTTGTTAACTTTTATTTTGTGCTACCTATGGCACTTGTCAACAAAAACCAACATGGAATTTCGACAATTATTTACGAGTATTTGCAATTACCTTCTTGTCGTACTTTTTGACGACTTGATGTAGATATCTCGTCGTGGTCGTATTCTACATCCAAACTGTGAATGTAAACCTTTAAAAAAATTAAAAATGAAAGTACACCTTTAAAAAAACATATTCAACCTTTTTTTGTACTTTTGGCAGAGTATTTAACATTTATTTTATATATATTTATGAGATTCGCCACAGTCAAATATAAATTAGCATAAATAAATAACTCATTTTTTGGATTTCGTACCTTAAGTGCGTAACGGAGCCCATTTAATGAGACTCCACGGTCTGTCTGTCCGTCCGGACGTCACGGGTGTCTGGTCTGTAAACGGACCGAGTTGTAAACCTGAAAATTTTGTGTAAAACGTTGACCAAAGGTTTGACATATTATATTGGATTTGAAATTCAATAAAATTATTTTTAAGGGGCTCATATACACAATATGAGTAAGAGAATATGTATTGTCGATGGTGACCAGGATTGTGGGTGAGTGAAAATAGATTTTGCAAGCAGTATGTATTACACTGAACAGTATAAAATATCTTGTGGAAGTCGGACCATGAAAATTGGAGCTCAGAGTGATTTGAATCAGCATGAGACTGACTTCAAAAAGTAAATTCATACATTTCAGTGTTAAATGTTGGTTCTATATTTTTTTTAAATAATATGTGTTGGCATTAAAAAAATATGACTTAAAGTACTTTAAGTATTTTCACATAACCTCTCACAAGGCGTGTACCTAAACAAGGTCAGATCAATCAAACTTGGGGGTCCACTAAGTCCGCTAACAGCAACCCTAACTAACCGTGTGTTGTGTTTTCGAGGGTATTAATAAGTTTATTTGGTAAACGTGATTACACCTTAAGCCACAGCGAAATAATGGTAGGCGAATGTTGTGTATCCATAAATAAGAACAATAATTATAACTACTAGATCATTGACAATGGTTTTGCTTTCTTGGCATAAAGGGTACAAAGACCACACTTAAAAATATGCGCTCCTGACCCATTATTAGTGTTAGAAGTTCGAAATTTATATTTTGTTATGTATAAGAAACTCAATCAAAAAAATATATGGCGGGAAGTTGCAGGTTTATTATTTTCTGTCGTGAAATTCGTCCTCCGTAGCAAATATGGAAAGAATGTGAAAATATTTAAGGGGTCTTTTTGACCAACTTCATTATTGTTGGAGGTTCTCAATTTCACTGTTTTTTTTTTGTGTGTGTTACCTCATTACCCTTTACAAGATGTACCGATTTGGATTATATTTAATATTCAAAAGCTACATAGTACTTGTCATGTATTCCCATTTAAATTTAAGTGAAATCTGACGAGCAGTATCTGAGGTAACAATGCGCATATATTTTTTTATTTATTTTAAAGTTACTGACGCCGCTACTACACTGCTGCTCATCAAACTGCTTTTGGAAGGGAAGTACTTCATTTTAGCACTATAAAACATCCGTACGCTAAATTTGATCGCGGCTGAAAAACATGCCCTGAGACCAGTGCGCATGCGTTTTATGATTGGTTTGAACGAATGAAAAAGTGTAAAAATGTAATGAAGAATATTTGAAAAGGAGTAAATATTTTTTTGTGTAAATTTATTCACGTTATAATATTATTCACGACATTAAAACTTTTAAGTTAATTATATTGTTGTCTAAAGGAAATGTTGAATAAATGCCTTCTACAATGCTGACATTTTCTACTGCGATCCCGAAGACATTCGCCACCTGTAGGGATTATGGCAAACTCCCCTAATGGGGGAAACCTTGTCCACCCGTGGGACGTCCATCAGACGAAGATTCATCATCACACCAACAGGAGTTGATGTGACAATGAATCTTCCTACTCATATGCCATTCATATGGTTTTTTTTTTGAAAACAATACATAGTTCTACACGAGGACATCATTGTAAAAGGTTATACTTAGCTTATTTTTTGACGCGAGCTGCCTTAATCCACGCCCATCATAGATATTTACAAAATAGAATTTAATTACATGTAGTATAGTGGATTCTTTCATGGAAAAGAAAAAAAAACCTGTGACCCCACACTGGTTGCATAAATAGAAATTGGCAACATGTTAATTTCTTGCGAAAAGCAGGTGTTTGCAGGTTGGTAATTTCATCATGAAACTTCTCATTAGATGCCTTTCTGGGTATTAGCTGCACCATCACCCTATCTTATAGGTTTACCGATGAAAGTATCTCAAAGGGTCAGGCAGTTTCTATGATCAAAGTTGAGTTACACTAGTTAATTGGCTAAATTACTACCTATATACTCGAGGGTAGTTTGGTTATTACAGACAAAGGTACCTCAATTGACGTTTTTATCTTTAGTTTAAGTACTTTATTTTTAGAAGCCTTACAAGCATTGCATTTAGACTGTTTTTGGGTCTGCCAAGGCCGTTTGCTTAAAAGAGCTTAAAAGAAGTTATTGCATGATATATATTTATTATATTAACTTTTTGAGAGATACGTTACATACACTATTTTAACTGACTTAAAAAATTTGTCCAAAGTAAATAAATTATTGAGTCAATCGCCCTTATATGCAAAATTTTACTTTCAAATGGATAAAATTTACGAAGGATAACTTTTTAGGTATAAGGGTGTAGGTACTAAAAAACCTTCCCGTGGGATGACTTATATTGTACCACTCAATATCTACCTGTGGGAGTCGTATGAGGTGACTACAAGAAATATATCAGAAGGTGGAAAGGCAGTAGCACCTTTTGAGGAACTGCCATCTTACATTGCGATCCCCAAACTATTTGCTAAACGTAGGGATTATAGTGAACTTAATGGGGGAGACTGTTCATTAGTAGAAGATCCAGATAATACAGAACTTCTTACTTGGGCTTGGTCGCATGTAATAAAATGATGTAAAAAAACTTAGAAATACATAAAAATATATCTAGTGAATCTATTAATTATATTTAGGCTATGAGTTTTTATAAACGAACTTTTCCTTACAAGGCTAACAAGTACTCTGGTACCATTATATTGTTCAAAAATACGTCGCATAAGATAATAAACCTAATCACTTTATAATAATAAATATATGTCATAGCAACTAAACTGAAAACTTGCTTTTAAAATTTTTCCGCCAGAGCCATCCCGCCATACTGTTTATTTGCCTTATGAAATTATTGCATATATGTACTTGTACCTACATCGCACTAATTGAAGTTCAATAATCAATTTGACCCTAATGAAATACTGAAACTTAGTAGTTTTGAAAGCAATCAAATTGTACCATTATTCAAAATCTTGTAGCGTATCAAAGTCAGACTCCGAGATAGATAGTTGAGAGTTTTGGAGAGTTTAAAGTCAATATGTTAACTTCTTACATACAACTGACAGGATTTAATCAAGTTTAACCTCCAGCTGCTATTTTTCAGCTTAAAATTTGATAACATCTAATTTATTTAAGGATTAACTTGCAGTACCTATATTAGAATTTAATCATAACATTTGTCACTTTCAGCCTTTCAACTATCTTTATGCAAAAAAGGAGAGACATTTTAAAGAAATAAATAAAGCTAAGTCTTTCAAAACAAATTCCCGGTTGGGTGCCGGGCTTGGGCCTCGTGGGGTGCCAGGCTAGAATAGCATCTCCCATAACTTCCTGTAGAAGTCGTAAGAGTTGGCTAAAGGAAAATACCTAAAGTGGGCAGCAGTGGCATTTGTAGAGCTAAGATCTTACACTACGATCCCCAAACTGCTAGCCAAGTATGGCAAACCCTACTTTATTAGGGTAGCTTGTGTTCTGCATTGGACGATCCGATGGTACAGTATACAAACTTACGTATACTGTAGCAGCCGGATGAAAGTCAATATAAATTATGTAGCGAAAACCACGATTTTCACACTGAAATAAAGATAGCGGTACCAGGTTTTCGAAGAATAGTATGCAAAGGAAGTCAAAAGTCTAAAGATGCCCTTCTAATAATATTATATTGCTAACAGAACGAAAATTCAAGATAAACGTGAAAAATATTTTGATTAAAGAAGCCTACTAAACAGATTCCACCTCTGGTAAGCTATATAATGTAAAATTTATGATACATACAGTATTAAACAACAATGACTACATTTTTTCTGCAGATTTTCTCTCCTTTATTTTGTTGAAAGAAGAATTAAAATATAGTCTTCTATTTTAAATGTTGTCGGTTATCTTCGTATAAGCGTTAGTTAGACGCCTTAATAAAATAATAGTTTTTTACTTTGACTTTATATCAACTAATATACTTAATTAACATTAATGATGTGGGAAAAACAATTATAAGAGGACTAACATTCACGATATGTTAAGCTTTGAAAGATAACAGACAGCGTTCATGTCGAATTTAAAAATCAACGAATTTACAAACATGTTTTCCTCCATTTGAAAACATTTTGGATCGTGTTATGTATTGTTTCAGAGATACGCAAACCTATATATTTAATTTAACGCTTGTATTGTCAGTTTTCTGAAACACTGTCTTAGTACACGCATAACGCATCGTAGTAAGTTTTCAGATATAATTTTGATTTGATTCATTTATTCATTTCAGAAACATTTTAAGTTATTAATAGTTTATAAAAATCTAAATCGTGGTTGTCGTAATAAGCGACTGCGAGAAAAAACCAGAAGGTGAGCCACAATGCCTTCTGAGGAATTGTCACCATTAACTGTGATTCCCAAGACGCTTGCCAAGGGTGGGACTGTGCCATTTAGGGTGGGACTGTGCCATTGGGGGAGTTGAACTGTAGACGTTCCGGTTAATATGATGTAAACCAAGTCGAAGTTTCATTGGTATGTTTGGTTCCGTGTAATTCCAGGCGAATCTATTGACAATTTACCAGGTAATGTCCAAAACTCCAGACTATTATATTAAGAAATCATTAAAGAAATATTTAAAAAAAGTAAACTAATCGCATACACGCTCACTGAAAATATTTCTATTTTGGGCCCATAAGATATTTTTTGTCTCAATAATCTTTTACGCCTGCACGTGAAATACACTTGAAAACTCAGGTATCTAAGGCTAAGAGTATTAAGCAATTGTATTGTTTGTATTTATACAATAAACGAATAAGTCAAGACAAATTATTCATAGATTTATGAGGCTATCTTCAGCCACATATTTTAACAAATAGATTCAAAATACCCAAGTTCAATGTGTATTCAACCAGTTATTATTCACTTACTATTCAATTTGGCTCAGACATGCGAGATTTGTCGTCTACCTAATTCGGCATTTAATCATAACATAATTCCCTTGACAATGTTATATTATTTACAGTGTGGAGTAGACAGAAGGGTAAACTACGGACTGTGGTTAGGACGACATTAGGTCATTCATTCGTCGCAAGTTTATGTAGACGGTGACCGCTTCACGTAATTACTTTGAGACAAGAGTAGATACTAGCGGTCAGTAATGCCTTAGTGAATTCTCTAATTATATTTTTCAAAATAGATTAATTTATTTGTGATCACTTGACTCGTAATTTGCCTCATCAATGCGAATCTCAAATAAAGTACGGGATGTGGTGTATTCTCGCTTTCTATACAAACGTAGTTTGTTGTATTCCTTATATACAGTGATTAAACTTGGTGGACTTTAGCACGCATGTTTTCAGCCTAACATCAATGTTTCTGGTTGGCCACTTTTTAATTTTATTGTATCCCTAAGTTTGAAAAAAAATCGCATAAAATGCGTGTATTCCGAATAAATAAACACCGAAACCAGAAGAATAGATTAAGCTTAGAGAATTCACAAAAAAAATGTATGGAAGGTGCTTTAAATGATATTATGCTAATATGAATAAAATTTGCCCTTATGTTCGGTTTTGGGGTTTGCCATAATCCTTACACTTGGCAGGCGTTTTGAGGCTCGTATTGTGAGATATCATTTCCTCAGAAAGCGCTGCTTCTGGTATTCCCTTAGTCACCTCTCACGACATCCGCGAGTGGAGATAATGCGGTGACATTCTAGCCCGGCACCCCACGCAATATTTAAATACTAAATAGTAAAACATTTCAACGCATTACCTAAAAGTATCTAGTATACCTAAATGTTACATCATAACTTAAAAGGAAATGTATTATGTCAGCTGATAATAAATTTTATTTATATGCCTACTGCAGCTGTCAAATGTCTTGAAATTCAAACCAATGACTTTTCTGTTTCCGCGACAGAAATCCCACCAATTCAATAACTGCTACTAGGTTTCATGTTTTTTTGATATCATAAAGACTAGGTTCTTCATTTTAGTGATGTATATAATAAAATTAAATAAAATCATCGATCGGTGAAACAGGCCCTTAGAGTTTTTTTTAATTATTTTTATATTATTTGACTGACAAAACGAGAGTGAGATTATAATTTCACTGAAAAGATATAATGTTGCGATTTGATACTTAAATTGTACGTCTGTGATTGTATATGTACTTAATATATTGAGAATCTAGCATTTTACCTTACAACGCTAAAAACAAAACTTAGGTTGTCATATAAAATAATACTTGTACTTCAAGGAGTACACTGACATTGTTTTTATTTATTTAAATATGATTTCAAGCACTATCACATGCTAAGCGAACAACATAATATGCATACATTTTGGAACACAATATTTAGTCTCCACCGGGATTCGAACCCGCATCACAGATTGCATGCCCGCATTCCCAGCTTTTAGCTCCGAATGCCTTAACCACTTGAACATCGAAACTGCTGGATGGTTGACCACTAGTGGCATTTTCTACTGAGAGTTTACGTGATACGGTGGTCCTTCTTTGACGTCATTAGTATATATGGTATCTACCCATAGTGTCAATAAGTCATAATATCTCTTAAGACATCATGAGCTGCAAGAAGTCTATTGTCAATAAAAATTAAAAAAGATATCACCAAATTTTAAGCGTTATGTGTGCATCGGTTTCGGTTTTCGACGAGTAAGTATTCACGTCCACGCACCATTAATAAAATAATATGTAAATCGTATAAGGCATACGATTTAAATTTACTATGCAGGATGTTTGGTAGAAGATTTAACAAACTTGGTTGGCGCGTAGTGTAGGTCCACTACGCGTAAAATAATAATAATAATGTTTATTTACTCAAAATATTGGTTCTTTACAATAACTTAGAGTATGCCAAAAGCTACAAATGTACAAACCTTACATCTATGTTGAATTAAATATTTTTAAATAAATCTAACTAAGACATTCGTGTTTATAAGAAGTTTCTCATGTTACGTAGCTGAAACTACAAACGATAAATTAGACTTAATTAACAAAGTATACGTGGGCATGGTGGTACGTTCAGCTTTAACAAGATGTGTTGCATATGCTGAACCCCATGAGGCTATACAATAATAAATAAGTAACTTACAAAGTGCAGCGTAGACCATTCTTATTGTTTTTACGTCTGCTATTGCTCTAAGCTTAAATTAGGGTGTCTTCAAAGAATCATGGGTAACGTTAATTTATATAAAAATACATTAAAATGAACAAGAATTAAATTAAGAACCGTCGTTAGCTGCCCGAGATAATTTTATTTGAGAGAGCGAATTAGTGAGGTCTTTCAACATTGCCCACTTATTTTATTGTACTTGAATGGACGCCAAGATATCGCGTAGCTAGCATGGTGTGTAGCATGTTTTGATATAACTGTGAGAACTTACTGAGGAAGAACATTTGATATGGCAGTATCTTAACGAGGTCAGCTTGTACTTACTAAGACAATAAAATTAGGTAAGTTCTTTAATGTGGAGTTGTGTTTTGTTATTGCAGGTCGGCTTTCTTTAGTCACTATGCCACCAGTTACGTCTTGTCAAAAAACTAAACGGACATTGTAAATCTGTCATTGTTAACCAACGTCCACGATAAATGTAATGTGGGTATTCACAGTTATTACCATTTTCTGTATCATTCCAGAGCCTGGAACTGCGCTCGGTGACAATAGGCTAACCAAATAAACACTTTGAAACCTGGGTGGCTTACTTACCACTGCTTTCCACTTTAGGAACTTAAGGCGTGGAGATATTATTATGTTAGTACTTCACAATAAGAAGAACGTACTACAGACATCATTGTCACTGTCATTTTCTTAAAACTGTAATGCCTGTAAAATTTTTAATTATCTTAAGGACAGTGTCTTCATAGAACTTCCGTAGTTTTTCATATTTTAAATATCACATGCTCAAAGTCGGTGAAATTTTGCATGCATGTCCTTGAGTATACAATCTATGCTTCTGGTTTGCCAGTTTTTCTTTTAATTATTAGTTTCATATCTAAATGACAAAAAAAAAACAATTTGTATAGACACTAACGTTCTCTTTCCATACTAACTTTGATATATGTAAACAGGTGCGAGCTCCCGCACGAATTTTAGTGGTAGAAGCAGAAATTTCCATTGCTCAGTGTTTACACTGCAAAATTTTAAAAATTAAAATATTTCCCTATAAAATACATTAAAAGAAAACGAACACAGACAGCAGACATGAGCAACTGGACCTTATTACCTTGATTTATTATATTACATAAAGTAACAACACACCACGTTGTGTACTATTCCTGCAGACAGAATAGCGAGTTAGAACTTTTAAAATTTACTGTTTTCGTAGCGTCAGTCACTGATGTAGTGGAATGAAAGCCACGTTAACCTCACGTTCAATCCTTCGGTTAATCAAAGAGAAATTCACCTAATACATCGCTATGTGGTTTGCCTTTTCACAAATAACCTAAGATTTCCAGTGAAATAAGTTTCATGAACACCGATAATTTTTTTGGCTATGTATTTTACATCGTACTTCGTGAATAATTGTTATGTTTACCTAGTAAACTGCCAACCTGGCATTTTTTTGTAAATCCTTTCTGTTCGGTTGTCTGGCAAGAAATTGCTTTAAGCAATAAGACCGCCGTTTGAATACATAATATGTGTACATTGTATTTTTACGATTTACCCAATTTAACATTGCAGCTATGTAAAAAATATTGGAAAATAAGCTATTAATGTTAAAACTAAGTGCAATCCACGAGTCATGCTTCACCCACATAATATTTTAGAAGCTTATACAAAAATTAACTGTTCGTCATATCATATTCCTCATGCCTATGCCATCACATTTATACGAGCGATTTAAATGACAAATACTTTTTCAGATAACGATATTCGATATATGGATAGCCCTATTTCACCTGACAATATCGGTTTTATATTTAGTCACAGAGGAGAAAAGGCAGAATGAAATCTTGCTGTACAAAGAGCGCACAAAAGAAATAATGCATAATGTGAGAAGTAAGTAGTAAAATAGTGCCGAGCTTAAAATCACATAGTGCAGTAGTCTTTAAAAGAATAAAATACGCTTGATGACTACCTGATACTACTCAACGTTGATTTTAGTAAGGTGTCCTACATTTCAGGTGCACTTTAGGACTCCATAGCATGTTACCGATTCTGATTGACCTAAAAGGTGAAGAGCATACTCCCAACGAAAGCATTCCAAAGGAACCCTCCTTGTAAATCGTCTGGAAGGCGGCCGTACATACATCATACTATCCAAAACTAAGTTAATAATATGTAATCAAATAATTATATAATTATCAAAAATATTGCTTGATAAACGTACTTTTATTCTGCTGCCTTTTTTCTGTTACATCGGCGGGTTAATATTAAACTGCAAAAATATAGGCCCTAATCTACTCTCATATTCAAGAGCTGAAGGTGCATCCTGAATTATAGCTCTTATTGTAACCCATATAGAGGTAATTTTGTTTCATCCACATTTTTTTCAAAATAAAGGTGTGATAAAGAGTTTCGGTATGTAGGGTGACTGGTGAGTTACAATGTAATTTGGAGCGTGGTGAAAATGCGAACACTTGTTTGGAGTTACGATTGTTTCTTCTTGTTAGTATAATTTCCAATCTTTGTTACAAATTTTACGAAAGCCTCGCTTCATTTTATGCAATATTCTCAGCAATGTATTTGTTCTATCGTAAACCTGATGCAATATTTTTTTAAATAAAAATGAACGAGGCGGTTGTTGGTTGTAATACAGTAAATAATAATGTTTATTTTATACCCACAATGAAAAAAGGGTGATATAGAGTTGAAACTTTTGTGTGTGTGTACATGTAGGTATGTCTTTCCGAGGCGTGACATTTAAAGTCCAAAAAGTTGTGAAGGCGTGATTACAATACTGTTTGTTTTAATCGTTGTTCGATGGAAATTTATTAATAAGAATATCGTGGCTCACTGTTAAAGGCCTTCGAAATATCATTAAAAGGATAAATAAAAATATACTTGTTTTGGGGATTAACTCGCCCGCGTCCGTAGGTTTACCCTCGAGACCCTACACGTGATCCCTGGGTGGTGCTAAATGGGCGAAAAATTCTGGTGGTAGGCTTGTCACCACCCATCAGATAAAGACATGTCGCCAAACGGCCTAGCCGTGTTCCGACATGATTTCTGATGTAGCCACTTCGAAGGGTGGGTCGAAACAGTTGCGTCACTGAAAATGACTGAATTTACGCACACAGTATGTTTGTAGTATCCCGATGGCTAGCTCTGGAGAGCAGCGGGATCCGAGGTACGGTTCTCCGCTGACCGACCGCAGATAGTAGGGGGCCCAAGTAGTATGCTAGCCACATACGAAAGGCTGCCCCGCCATCTTGCGAAAAATCCCGGGAATGCGCCATCGTGCCGGTTGGCAACCGGAAGAGAGGACCCGATGGACATTCTTGGGGGGGCTCGGGCGTCCCCGCGGTCTCCAAGCTAGCTATCCTTTGATGCAGCATCATTCGTGTGTGTGTCTGAGTCGGTAGGTGACGCCTCGTTTCACTGCCGCCCTTCTACCTTACCACACTCGAAAAACATGAAAACAAGAAAGAAGAAAGCGGTTTCACAGCGGATGCACGTCCTCTCACTCAAAGTGCATCTCTCTAACATCCGAGGCCTGCACTCAAATCTCAGCCCAGTCCACTCTCACCTCGAGACTGCGAAGCCGCACCTCTTGTTTTTAACGGAGACGCAGATCAGATGTCTGGATGACGCGTCATATCTGACATACCCTGGCTACGTCCTGGAGCATTGTTTTAAGCCACGTGCCGGGGCGTGCGTATTTATGCGCGATGACATCTGTTTTCGGCGTCTTCTTAATCTTGAAGACTCCAGATTCTCTGTTCTATGGATATTGGTGGAAACCGGTGTAGAGAAAATTCTTTACGCTGGAGTATATCGATCGCACACCTGTAACCAGGAGGTTACCGATTTATGGACTATCTAAGTGTGACGGCGGATATAGCTCAACAACGGTACCCTTCTGCCCAACTTGTGTTACTGGGGGACTTTAATGCTCACCATCATGAGTGGCTATTCCCATACCAGGATACAAACCACGCTGGGAAAGAGGCGCATAAGTTAGCCCTAACCTTAAACCTCAACCAGCTTGTTAATGGGGCAACAAGGGTACCTGACGTTGCTGACCATACTGCCTATTGCCTCGACCTTCTGATGACGACAGATCCAGACCACTACTCAGTGTCAGTTTCATCACCGTTAGGTAGCTCTGACCACTGTCTGGTGAAATCTGTATCTTTATATTCCCCGCCCGACCGCTGCCAGAAAGGCACCCGGCGGATATGGAGATACAAGTCAGCAGATTGGGATGGGATGCGGTCTTTTTGCTTCTCTTCTTGTGATTCTTCTACTTGCGCGGATGCTGTGACTGATGTGCTGCGTCAAGCAATGGAATATTTTATTCCATTTTGTGATGCGCCGCAGAGCAGCAAAGCAATTCCTTGGTTCAGTGTTGATTGTAGACGCGCTGAAGCGCTGAAACATGGAGCATACTTAGCCTGGGTCGATGCTCGAACCCGCAAAACCAAGGATATTCGTAACAAGAAGAGAGCCTTTAACAAAGCTGCCAAGGCATGCAAAAAGGCTGTAAAAAGGGCACGATTCGATCACATAAGCCGTGTTGGGTCCAAATTAGCTTCTCACCTTGCGGGTAGCAAAGCATTCTGGTCCTTGGCGAAGTCAATCGAATCCAACTTCAGCCGCCCTAATCTATCTCCACTATTAAGACCTGACGGATCATTGGCTCACACTGCTAAAGAGAAAGCGAACTTGTTCACTTCTCTATTTGCGGAGTCTTCACGTCTAGATGCAGCGGGCAAAATACCTCCATGTCTTCCTCGATGCGAGGCCTCAATGCCGGAAATTCGCATTCGTCAGACCGAAGTGCGTAGGGAGTGCGTAGGGCGCAATCTAAACGTGAACAAGGCTAGTGGTCCCGACGGAATTCCCGCCATAGTCCTAAAATCGTGTGCACCTGAATCGTGTGTGCCAAAATCTTGGAAGCTTGCAAATGTGCAGCCTGTGCCCAAGAAGGGCAGTCGTGCAGACCCTGCCAACTACAGACCCATTTCAATCACTTCCATACTTTGTAAAAGTATGGAACGTGTATTGAACAATAGGCTCCTGGCATACCTGGAAGCAAATGATATCCTCAGTGATCGACAGTACGGGTTTCGCCGAAACCGGTCAACTGGGGACCTTCTTGCGTATGCCACTCATATCTGGAGCGAGGCCATTGATATGTACGGAGAAGCACTCGCCGTCTCTCTTGACATTTCAAAGGCCTTCGACAGGGTCTGGCACGACAGTCTTGCTAATAAGCTTCCATCGTATGGCTTACCCGCTGGTCTGTGCTCTTGGATTTCCGACTTCTTGAGGGAAAGATCGTTACGAGTTGTCCTTGATGGATGTTCGTCCGATCAATTGGCAATAAATGCCGGGGTACCTCAAGGATCGGTTCTCTCTGCTACCCTCTTCTTGCTGCACATAAATGATCTGCTCAAACCCGGTATCATTGGGTATGCAGATGACAGCACAGTTGTAGAGAGGTATATATCCGATGCACGGGCCGGCGATGTACAAATCCAGTCCCATAGAGAAGCGATGGTCGAGCGAATGAATTTGGCCCTAGAGGCAGTCTGCCAATGGGGTGATGCCAATTTAGTCAAATTCAATGCTACAAAGACCCAGGCGTGTCTCTTCAGCGCTAAACAGAGTCTTTTCTCTCTCACTCCTGTCCTCCGAAGTGTGCCTGTTCCGATAACGGACCAACTCGAGTTACTAGGTGTAACTCTTACACCGAAACTCAATTTCGGGTCATTTATTGAGTCCAGGGCTAAATTAGCTGCAAAAAAGCTGGGTGTTCTCAGAAAAGTGCGGCGGTATTTAACATCAGGACAGCTTCTACACCTCTATCAAGCTCAAGTCCGGTCTTGTATGGAATACTGCAGCCATCTCTGGGATGGTTCGGCTAAATACCAGCTCGAAGCCTTGGACTCCATAGATAATCGAGCAAAGAAACTCATTGGTGACGATGCGTTGGTGGAGGCTAGACTCCAAAGCCTCGAGCACAGACGCAAAGTTGCCAGTTTATCGGTGTTTTACAGGCTTCACTTCGGAGGATGTGCGATCGAGTTACATAACCTCATTCCCTCTTCTCCTTTCTTTCATCGGACGACAAGACGCACTGGAACACGGCATCCATATATGGTCGATATTACAAAAATACGCACAAAGCGTTTTAAATCAAGTTTTATAATGCGTACGGCCGAAATATGGAACACCCTACCAGCGTCTCTATTTCCCGATAGATATAATCTGGAAGTCTTCAAGAACAGAGTAAACAGGTATCTGCTAGCCAAGCATGTTCCACCTTCGACTGCGTCGTCACTTTCCATCAGGTGAGGCAGCGGTCAAATGCTTGCTTATCTATTATAAAAAAAAAAAAAAAAAAAAAAAAACTAACACGTTTGTGAGACATATGATCTTCAAGTTCACAGTAAAGTAAAAGATTATTCTAAAGGACGTGCTCGGTAACCGAGTACGTCCTTTAGCCTTTTAAAATTTGTGAATCTAAAATGTTGAATTTAAATTCAGATTCTTATAACAATAAAATATTTTGTCATAACAATTACAAATCTAAAAAGGATGATAATGATAACATTTAACTTGGTATTATCAGATTCTACTGTTACGGTTAGGAACATGACAAATTAATTAAAAATGTAAAAACCGACAGCTACTTCCTTAATTTCCTTAAAGGTTTTGTCGTTCTATTGACATTAAAACTGCAAGTAAAATATATTTATGTTATCTTTAAAGCCCTTCTATGATACCCCAAACACTAAGTTTTCTTTTGAAACCAGATTTTTTTCAGAAGATTTTTTTCTAACGATTAGGCGTTTCTCTTTTTCAATTTTTTATGTATTTAGTGTCACTTGCATTAGCCTGACAAATCTTACGATAGCTTAATAATTAAGTTAGTAATTAGTATACATTAAAGTTTAGAAAATATGGTGGAATAAACCTACAAACATACATACATGATCCCTGAAAACATAACACTTCTTTTTTTGGGCCGTCGTATTTACAGGTAGCAAATTTGTGGTAGAAAACGGATAAGTAATAATTTTCATTATTATGAACGTTTTTCTACAATGAATTGCAAAAATCTGTTGTACTTATTATATTTTTTTTTATAGCTGACAGGCGGTGGCTTGCTTGTGTTGAATTATCTTAAGCATCTTGTTAACTGTTACAAACTGTGTATTTCCTTAATCACATTAATATTTCCATGTCCCTTGTTTTTCTCTTTCAACCAGCACTATAGTATCTTCAGGTATTTTATTACAAAAATCGCACGTGTTAGTTTAATAAAATAAAAGGTCAAAGTCAAAGTCAAAACTATTTATTCAATTTAGGCGTCTGCGACGCTCTAATGCAATTTTAATATTGAAATATTGTAATTTTACTGCCACGTTCAGCAAACAAAATTGTATAGAGCCACTGCGAGAAGAACGGGCAAGAAACTCGGGGCCATTCTTTTAATAATCTTTTAACAATGTGATACTTACTTTCTAAATACATGTTATGTACACTTTTACTGGTTCATCAATTATTAATTAACATTATTATAATTATAATTCAATATAATTTATAACAACTGTCAAAACCTTTTTAACAAACCATTTTAAGAACCATTACATATAAACAAGGTTAGTTCAGTAATATCATAAAAGAGAATAATAAATCACTTAACTTTCACACAATCTTGATCGGGCAGAACTTCGTCGTTAATTACTTTGAAAATATATTTCAACACCACTGTGAGATCTGAGTTGTTCACTCTGAGCTTGCTTAAAGACGACTGACTTGCTGGGCAGAGCCCCTTTCAAATAACAACTTCGACAGTCAATATCAATACTTTTAAATAATTACAATTTTGGTTTACTATTAAATTATTTGATTAGAATGTGCTTATAAATAACTATTTTAATCATAGATATTAATATATTAATGTTATTATTGATTTTAAACAATTATATATATTGAACAAATATATTTAATATGACTAACGTCAAATCAAGTACTCTTATTTTAAACCTTAAATAAATGTACAATGGTTCAACATGATACAAATACTTATAAATAGTTCCTTGCAAGTCCTATTTTATTCAACATCTTAAAATTAAAACAAAGGACATTACCTAAAACGTAAATCTAACGACACAATATTTACCTATGCTATCACACGCAATTCCGTAAGGTCTTTATAAGGAATATCCACGCTGATCAAGAGCTCAATTTTTACAGGGCAATTTAAATAACGAACTTTAATTTTATTTTAAATTAAAAACAACTTAATTTTCTTTATGGATTCAAAACAAGTTTTATTAGATATGTAAGAAAGCCTCTGTATCACTATCTCACCTAATTAAATTAAGATATTGTCCAGGTTAACTTAGACTTACTGGTTTTAAAGGACAGCTGCCGGAATACATCGTTAGGTGCTTGGTGACAGATTTTCTACCTGAAGGTGGTAGCTAGCCAGGCGGACATTTGCAAAATGCCCTCTTGCTGTGCTATAACGGCTGCCATCTTAAGACAACAACCGGGACCAACGGCTTAATGTACCCTCAGAAACACGGAAGCGCTCAGTAGTAATGCCAGAATCTGTCACTCATGACGGCAGCGGACGTTGCATTACTAAGTTGATCGGTTAAGAACGGCTCAGCAAACTACGCTACGAGTGCTACAAATGTGAAGTCCTGCAAAAATAAAATCTAATGCGCAAAAACAATCTAAACCTCGACCTTAAAAACGTCGATATTACACTGCCTGTCCACGTAAACACATGAAATATAAATCAGAGTTTTCGACAACAATCAAAGCTCAGTAAATTATTGGTCATTGGCGTTCGATTTTTACAAAACAGTTTCCACTATCGTTATTCTCGATGCAACGAACGTATTACAATTGTGTGCTCTAGATTCGTGATTGATAGGGTTTTTTTCGGACTTCATACCAAACATACAGTAAAGTTAAAGAATCGTTATTTCTTTTGGATGAAACGCTATTCTAGTAAATAGCATAGTTTACTACTTTAGAGGATTAACCTCTAATCGGGAAGTTGCGGACTTGTATTATTTTGACTGCTGTTTAAGGTTGAAAATAATACATAAGACTTATATATTGCATTGGATTTTGGGCTCGAAGACGGCTACCTGACTCCTGACTACAAAAGATTGTGTACTTCGTGACAGATTTTTATCGGAAAAGTGCTAGCTAGCTACCATGTAGCAAAGTTCAAGCCCGTGGAGCAATCATTGCTTCAAGTCTGTGAGTATCAGTTTCAGTGCCTGGTCGTATGGCCTTATGCATGCTGTACAACTACATAGATTACCATTGAGTTGAAATTTTAATTCTAAGAAACTAACTGTTGCATCTTCAACTTTTTCGCACCTTCAACGATCTGGATTCCGGCAGCTATCTTTGTAGGCCAGTTCAAATACCAGACACGACCCGTATAACATCTTCGACTATATTACTACTAACCGACTCATGAGACAGTAGTTACAGCTTGCTTGTTAGCAAATAAAAAATAAAGCAGATTTAATTAATGCAGCAAGCACTAAGACGTGCTGGACCATTGAATATTTAAACTGATACTCGGATTACAAAACTTGATCCACCCAACACAACAGCACCTGCCGGACATCTGAATAGCAATCAAATTAAATGAAATTTGAACCCTGAGCCGGCTGTTTCCGATATAAACTGATACGGATATTCAGTCACGGTTGCCGGTGTGTAGTAAATTGGCCTGAAGTGTACTCGACCATGATCAACACTTGACCTGTATTGGATAACGTTTTATTCGTTTTTTTACCTGATCATTTACATGCACTGTACTATGCCTTACTTACGCGGTTGACTGAACTTGGAGTCTTTTTAATGGTAGTTAATTTTATTGACTATTGAACTGGGAATAAAAATACTTTATTTTCAATTCTTTTTTTCTCGTATTATTAACTTTTATAATAGAGCAAGCAGGTAACTGACTCTTATATAAAATCGTTAACAAATTTTTATTTGCATGAGTTTTATAGTAGATAAAGTGCTTCGTTGTTAAAAATTGCATGGTGTGTGCGCAAATCGCTGTTGAAATCACAATGTTCAAGGATTGATTCTCGAGTCGGACAAATTATTAGGTTTTTCAGACAAAGATATTTTTAGTAGTAGTCTATAGTTTGGAAAGGTTCTAAAACGCTCATAGCGTAGCTTCTATGGTCATTCTTAACCTATCAACTAAGTTAAGCAACTTCGGCTACGGTCATAACTTGACTTGTTCATTAACGGATGGCTGACCACTAGTGGCTTTACCACTGAGCGGTTACCGGACAACTAAATTCATTTCATACGGTTGGTATTCGGAAGTCCTGGAGGTGTTATTGTAATTGGTGTATGTAGTTTTGAAATTCCATTTTAAAGCTATTCAATTTTAAAACCTCAACCTTCGAATTACGAGTATATAATGGTGCACTCTCACACCACAATGTGTAAAACATGTTTTGGTCATATCTAATAAGAAGCGAGCCCATTGCCATCTACCGCACTGTTTTTTATTCTAACTTTTACCACAATTTCATCTGATTCTACATTTTAATGTGGACGAAGATATTGTTTAGCTACACCTAGAATTACTGGCTCTCAAGGACAGTCGCCGGACACACCGTTAAATGCTTAGCAATAGATTTTCTACTTTTCTTCTTAAAATAATGTGCATTTGAAGTATTTTGTTTTGGATTATATTTAGTTGACACTTTAGAAATACATTAGTAATTCTAAAATGTCGACATGAGCCGTGGTAAGCTGCTTATTCATCCTACTACCATTCAATAAGATTCAATAGGAAGAAGTGGCACAGTTATATCTATTAAGCAATGGGCATGATAAAATCCGTAACTTGAAATCATAGTAAAGTATTTTCATCATAATTACAGTAACATACATACGACTACTAAGACGAAAGTTATGAAAGAAATATATTCAAGCAATACATTTCAGTTTTGTAGGGATTGTTAAGTGGGGACGACAGGGCGGGGACGACCGTGAACCAACCAAAAATAATAAAACTTTACATACTCTAAATTCGTACGACAAATCAGCCAGATTAAAGGTAGCTTAGCACAAACTATCGAAATATACGAGATTCTCGCAATGCTCAGGCTAAAAGGATATTGAGTCAATTTGTCACCATTGACGGGGGCTGATGAGGTGTTAAGTCTGTACTGTATTGGTGAAAAGTCTATCTGAAGAGGGTACTGAATCCAAATATCATATACACGTACAAATTTAAGGTAGTGTTCATTAAATTTGCTCATCTCGGTAGTGGTAACATATTCTAACTGTTTAGTATAGAAAGACCTTGGATTCGTTGGTGGCCCCACACGAACTCAACTCAACGATGTCTCAACTTATTTTCCAAAACTTACCCGAACGCTTGTTTAATGCGACGCGTGATCAAATTGCTGTCACATATTACGAGTATGTAGCGGAACAATGTTGCCAGAATGCTGGGCACGCTGCCAACTGGTAGTAAGCTTAAGTATTCAGATTACCTATGGGCTAGTAATATATATACCTATAAAATCCATTTCCAAGACACGACGGAGGACCCAGGCTTAGTAATAGGGCCAGGCTTAGTAATAAAAAATACGTTTATAGTACGAAAACCTAAACATTAAGTAAATTCACGCGCAGTTTTAAATTAAATAGCTCTTAGCAAAGATTTTGCCGTTAAGTATCTCTATCTCGATTATTTGGGGCGTATTCGATATACATAATATGAACTATATTTTACCCGCAGGTTATCTAAAACTTGCAGTAACCTTAAGAACAACCAACCAACCGAGCTTTAGCGTCTGGTTAAAGGCGCCTTGCAATTAAAGCGAGACCAAATCCTAAGTAATAAAACCTAAGTAATTCTATTATTCGAATAATAATAGTTTTACTAACGCCGTGTTATCAATAGTAGAGCATATTAGCCAAACTCATTATAACAATACTATAGTGAAATATGAGTAAAATTGTGTTTTTCTGTTTTCATCCTATGACGCCAGCAGTTTGATCTGCTGAATATGATAGCACTAATATAATTTTAGTACCATAACAAAGTATATATAAATTAGTTTTATTTTAGTATTTTCAATAAATTATGAAACTAATTTTAGTTCTATTATTAATTATTATATATTTAGTTTCCTTCTCATTGATATACGAAAATACGTAGTAAGGAGCCCTTTGTAAAATCTATTGGTTGTTAATTATTAATAATACAACGCAATATTATTATTTGACAGTATTTTTTAGCCGTGGGGTGTCAGGTAAGAATTGCACTTCCCTATATCATCCCATGGGTGTCGTAAGAGGCGACTAAGGGTAACATTCTGGAAGGTGGGCAGCAGCGCCTTCTAAAGAACTGCCAACTTACACTGCGATCCCCAACACGCCTGCCAAGCGTGGGGATTATGGAAAATACGCTCTTAATAGGGGAGGCTGTGTTCAGCAGTGGACGATCCGGCTGATACAGTACGGTATTATTTAGTTATTTATTTATTTTTATTTTGAGTTCTAATTCACTTTTCAGTTTCAAGAGATCATCAGATCATAACGTGCAGTCATACGCTATTACTGTATTGTTATGGAAACTACACGCAAATCAAGCTTTACTTAGAAATATATTTTTATACTCTTACGGCATCTCCAATTTCACGAATTTATATACTTAAAATATATCTTAACAATTTTTCAGAAAAAAAGTCTGTTTTGTAACATATCTTCGAGAACTGGTTATGAAATATTCTGAACGAAAATGAATGAAATGGACAAAAATATTTGGTTCTTTCAGACTTTTTTCACTGAACTAGAATGCCCTTACCTATTTCACCTCGATGGCCCTATAAAATTCCAATATCGCACTCGACGAAAAATTTATGGAGATTACATGTATCTAGCTGAGAGTAAGTAACCTTAAATCACTGGTGCTTAAGTATTTGTGGCTTAGGAATTTCACGCAGCAACAAGAATGAATTTTGAAATACACCTACACAGAACACATCATTTTGCGTATTACTGCTATTTTTGTATAGACATGTTCTATAGTATAGTATTTTGCATGAATATCAGTAGTTTACTCTGCAACTTCTCCATACAGATCACATACCACGCACCTGTAGTCTGGCGATATTATTTTTTATAGCTCATAATCTAACATTTGATGGTAGATTATGATGCTGTCGAAGATGTTGTTCAGACTGCCGAGATCGGCTCTCAAGGACATCTGCCGTTACATATTAACTTTAGGTGCTTGACAGATTTTTTACTTGAGAGTGGTTACATAGGAAAGCATTTGCATAATGCCATAACGACTGCTATCCTAAGACAGCAACCGACGGCTTAACGTACTCTCTGAAGCACGGTTTTACTACTGAGCGATTTCGTGCTTTGAAATGCATGTTAGGCCGTTGGTACCGGTATGGTAGTGCATTTTGCGAATGCCCACTGAGCTATTTACTACCGTGAGTTTTGAGTAGAAAAGCTATTAATAAGAACTGAACGGATTGTTCCGGTAGCTGTCCTTAAGAACCAGTAGTTTAAATTTGCCAGAGCGAGATATTCGATCGCATCATTGTTACGCTGCAATCCAAATCAGTTATTTAGATATGCTATCCAAAATATTGTATGGAAAAGATCTCTGCTTATAGAGATATAACTGTCTATTGTACTGAATATACCTATTTGCATTTTTGTGGGAATACACTTAGCAGACGTAACACAGGTTCACCTAGTACGGCTGCTAATGGAAGGTATTCAATATACTGTGTATTATCTTAGGACTTTAGTATTTAAATATGTTTTATTCTGTTGTTTTTTATTGGAGCAATAAACAATTTGTATTGTATTTGTATACTTTATTATAATTTCTGTAATGATATGTTTTTGTGTTGTTGTATTATACATGAGGCGCAGAGCTCTAAAATATTTGGGCATATTATTGTAAAATTAAAATTCTACTTATTTTTAGCACGAGAAAACCACACTGAAGGTTAAACAACTTCACAAGTAAATCAGTTCACGATAATTATGAATGCGCATACGAAAAGTATGTGGTTACTTTGGTCTAAAGTACTGTCCATGTCTGCCATATTAATGCTAATAACGATATTAAAGCAATACCGTGACTTACCTAGTGTAAAATAACGACTATTTACCCCGGCCTAAGAATGGTTTTATATCCTCCTCCTAAGGATAACCGTAAAAGTTGATAACGAAAAATCTACTCTTAACCAATAGAATAGCCAATACTCGCGTGTGAGGTGTAGTTACATCAGAGCTATTGAGGGTAGTCTCTCTCCCATGTCCAGTAGACCAAAAAGAGTTAGTTGTATTGCCACAGCAGCAAACTGAATCTAGATCAATTCTAATAAATGAGCCTACGTAATTGGTTTACAAAAAACATCAAGATTTTTTTGGAGAAGTGCGTATGTTCCAAAGAGCGTTTGATCGAGTAGAGTTAGCGTCAGTCAAGGCTCATAAAACCGAACCCGAAACCTTCACAACAATTATTAAATAAAGAGGACGAAAGTTAGAACCTAAGTCGTGTAAACCTTTAGCATGTTACATAATAAATTAATAAAGTTGTTTGATGTTTAATCGTTTTTTTTTTGTAAGCAAATACTTTTTCCATTTCCTCTCGCTAATACGAACGCTAGACAATGACATCACTTCAATTTGTTCACGAAATAACAGGTAAAAGCAAACCGTTATAAATTACAATCATTGTGTAGCAAATTGAACAAAATTGTTCAATTTGAACTTAGGCCTACTCTCTCAATTTGCTTATTTAAGTGCGCGACCTCTAAAAGTGGAGAGGTCTGAGATTTTTGTGACACGTATTTGGTTTCCTGAGATTGCTTCATTTCAGTTCAAAAATCCGATTGTGAAAATACTACGTTTTCCAAGCATGAAAGGTTTTAAAATAATGAATAGTACTTAACATAGTCATTTCAGATTTTCTAATCGCGTGAGATTTGCTATGTCCGCAAAATCATAGTTTTGTCTATGTGATAATTAAGTAGTTTTTCCTAGAGGCTTTAAAGCATAAAATTATAACAAAGAGACAAGAGACGATACTTACAATTGAAAAATAAAGTGTAGAATACATTAAAGAATATTAAAACAACACCTTGTATACTCTGTTGTTTTTGAAGATCCCATAAAGAAGAATTACGAGATAGAAAAATCATTATTTTTCATCAACATTAGAGGCACAGTACATTTATGGAGTTTTTATATATCTACAGTGTTAGAAACGTTTGAAAACTAAAGAACTTTTCCACTCTACCAACCTCATTATTAAGTTTTAATATATTGATAAAAAAATATTACTAGTACTTAATTCTCAACACCGACTCGTGTATACTCTGGTTTTTAATTCGAGATCAAAAATGTAAACCAAGGGGTTAACCGTGTAAAAAATAACAAGTACTCAGTAATTGTACTAATTTTGGAAACGGATAAGGTATTTAATATAAAAAATATATTTTAAGCTATAATTGATTTCTGTAGTATTAACTAATAAAACACTTTTTTATATGCGTACATATTTACGCATATATTAAAGCCTGAAAAAAATAGTTTAACAATTATTAATTTTTAATTGCCACACTGCGGACTGGCGAGATCGTCAACATTTTCCAGCTGACGCCATTTTAGCTTATTCGTAATCTATCAAATTTTTTAGATTCGATAGTGATTCTCGCCAATTATTTTTCTTGTTTCTGTTGAATTTCTTCGTTATTTGTTATTGTTTTTATCGTTTATAGTTATTATTAGAGAGTTGTGTTCTGTTTTTGTTTATTTTTACGAAAAGATTATTTTCGTAATATGGAGGCTGGGGCTTCCAAACTAGAGCTTGAACCCGGCTCTTCAACAACGAAAGACATTGACATCTCTTGTTAAGAATTGTCATTGCAAATTTTCGAGTGCTTTCGAAATGTTGATGGTGATAAAGGCTTATAACCACATTTTTTTTTCGTGGTCGAAGGACGAGCATTGGTCTTTAATGGAGTTTGCTTAAATACCACTGACATGTTGGGGATATCGTCAATTTCAGTCAGAAGGATTGTGAATGAAAATAAAGGCAGCGATGAGTTTACTTCATCACCAAGAAATTAAAAGAATTCACTTATCACGCTATACGGCAGATTGTCCAACGTTTTTTTTCAAGTCAACAAAACATTAGCAAAGCTAATTAATACTTTTGTACCTACTTACCAAAATAAGAAAAAGTGTACCTATTCAAGCACAAGTCACACAATGTAATCCGAAACGTCCACCGTAGAAAAATGTTCCATTGGGGGGATTTGCCATAATCCCCACGCTTGGTAGGCGTCTTGAAAATCGCAATAGTCGTAAGAGGCGACTAAGGTTATAGACTATTATATAGGTGTAGAATTATTTCAATGTTATAAAAATATGTGAAACACTACATATTACGTAAGAACACTTTTGAAGAAAAAATATTGAATACCTCTGACTTGTCAGTTTGACAATGACATATATTGACATTTCTTTGTTTACATTTTTGATCTCGAATTAAAAACCAGAGTATAATTGATTTTTTGTTATAATGAAATTGTCAAAAACTATTCGGCACCTTCGTTTTCAGTTGTTTTCTTAGAACGTCAGTAGTATGGAAATAGGGCATTTTGCGAATGCTTACTTAGATAGTTACCACCCTCAGGTAGAAAATGTGACGGCAAACACCTAATGGCGTGTTCCGGCTGCTGTCTTTGAAATAGCCAGTACTTTTAGGTTAGCCTGAACAACATTTATAACGATATTACGACCACTGTATCACATACCATCAGGTGAGATAATGGTCAAAGGCTAGCCTACTAAGTAAAAGAAAGAAGCTGACACATCGAAAAATATCACAAATTTATTTAAGCATAAAACATTCACAAAACGAAAGTACAAAACGTCCTAACCGAGAGGGCCTACATTATTCATCACCAAGTAAACGCCTTACATACGTGTTATCTTTATCCAATTACGACCTACGAGGAAAATAAAGGGAGAGACAAAAAGTACCTGAACTTGAATTTTGACACGCAGGGTCGACTCGAACAGTAAAGGAGAACTCTTAGAACCTTTTTAAGGGCTCAGTTTGCTCTGAACTAAATGTTTATTGATTTCTCTTCCTTTTTCCTTTCTGTGCAGACGTGAAAAAGTAAATCATTTATTTGATAAGTCCCCGTGTTAACTAACATAGACGTTAATATTACATAGTTGTACTGGAAGAACTGCCAAAGTAACATCACAGTAATATAATCAATGTGAAAGTGCATGTGTGTTGGTTTAAACTAATCTCCAAAACAGCTGAATGGATTTTAATGAACTTACATAATTATAGTCCTGTGGACTATATTCAAGATAGTCTGTATGTGCCAGTCCACTGTTGAACAAATGCCGCCCATATTAATACATTTAACCTCTAAGTAATGATTTAAAAAAGAAAACACGCAATGTCCAATAATGCTTTTTATATCTGATGAGAATTTTAAAAGAATAATATATTGCTATTAAGCCTGCACCGAGGCAGCGATACGTAATTGTGGTTCGTTTGATCCCTTGCTGTATCTTTATTTATTAATTTTGAGTTATGTAATTTATATATATTATATTTAAAGATTCATTCTATATAACTCATACACTTTGGAAACACGGTTACTTAAAATTTTCTCTACAGAAAAAGTTACATCTCAAAAACGAAATAAACCCTTAGTATGGCGTAAATACTTAACGGAGAGTCATCCGTATTTGAAAGATAAAAAAACAATATATTTTCTATAACGTATACACATTACATTTTTAAAATAGGTATTTGTTTTTACTATACGAAGAAAATATTCAAATTCACGCATGTTCCGCCCATTTTAGTCAGAGCCGCGATGCTTTGTCCCTATCCGCTTTAGTAATTCTTCGACCATCGGACGGGGACGGATGCGGTTGGCGTGCCTTACTTACGCACACATACGCGGCGCGCCTAAAAAGCTCGGTGCGCCCTTAACAGCCTGCCTTTTGATAAATGTTGTATGCCTTTGCCTATTTTACGGAATCTTGGTTTCGTGGAAAGTGGTATAAAAGCCAGAACTATAACCCGCAATTTTTACGACGATGCCAAATTAATAAAAGCGTAAAGAGTAATAATTTTTCCCTCGAATATTAGTCAGTTCCCAAACATACACTTTATTTGCTGATACAGAAGATATCACAAACTATAACTTTTAAAGCTCGGCATAACTTGCTGCAAACCAATGAAGAGCACAAGGTTCACTATAAATATTTGCACCTTTTATTATGAGTAACTATAATTAAATGAACAAATGATTTTTGTAGTGTGACAGTTGCTTAGCGACGTGCAGCATGAACAAAACGTTCAAATTCTTTGAATCTAATGACATGATGACACGAGAGTACTCCGTCAGTGTTTTTAGACCCTATTTAGCATGACAACATGGTAAATACATTGAAATACAATATATTTTTACACGAGCAATACAATAAGTTTTTATTTTGTCATGGGTTCATTGAAGCTTTCTTTTATCCAAATGCTTTGTTAGCAACCAACGTAATGTTTCAGATATAGTAGTATAATATAATATAGTACATTTTTATTTTGGGCATTGTTTTCAAAATAAATGTGTTTAGCAAAACTAGTTCAAGCCTCAATCATAACATACTGTTACCATGGTATAACCAGACAAGTAGTCTGACTGGAGGTCCGTACGAGATTCAAATGCCTACTTTAGTCAAGATACATTCAGCATGGGTGTACATTTCATTAAGTTAATAGGTACCAATGTAATGTATGTATATTATATCTTGAGCGTTTGGTCGATGCGACGCGTGATCACAATGCTGGCACATATTTGGCTCAACGAATAAGCATTGCAATTCAACGGAGCAATGCTGCCAGCATGCTGGGCACGCTGCCAACTGGGAGTGGGCTGGAGCATTTGGACTGCGTATGAGTCTGGTATGACTTATATATTATCTAAATGCTTTTAGTGTAGTAGCTGTAGTGTTGTTTATAGTTCATAGTATTTTGTTTTATAAAGGCACACCGGAAAAAAATAATAAAAAAATATTATATCTTATCAATACGTACCCGTCGATAAGATTTTTATCAATCTAAATGACTATTATCTTTAATCATTTACAAACCCCGTGGAGTTCCGGATTAGAATGGCATCAAACTACATTTCTACCTGTGGGTGACGTAAGAGGCCATTAAAGCTAAAATACCAAAAGAAGAGCAGCAGCGTATTTTGAGAAACTGATGTCTTAAATTGCGGACCCCAAGCTGCCTACCTAGCGTGGGGATTATGGCGAACCCCTCTAAATAGGGGAGGGTGTGTTCAGAATGGACAATCCGGCTGATACAGTATATTTTCTTTAATTATAATTCTAATGTAACTTTTAAATTGATTAAACCCTAATTTAAGGTCATAAGCAAGATTTGTGAGCTCAAATTATTCATAAGGTAACTAATGTATAAAATTCAATACATTATAATGATTTTAACGGTATGATGAAAAACGATAATTCTATATTCGCAGAATTGTTGAGGCTCCCAAAGGCACTACAGTAGTTGCTGCGAGATGATGACATTTTAGCAACTGTGCTAAAATGTCAAAATTTGTTTATTTAGGTACTTACTGAAGTACCTAAATAAACAAATGAAGCGGGAGTAGCGAGCTGTCCCGGCTGGTGTGATGAGATGACTGATAATTCACCGGTGACCGCGTGAAGTCTACACATTGCTACCGTACGGCTTCGACTAGCACTCGCTGTAAACGTCATAGTATGCACGCTGTGTGTCAATGTCAGATGACAACATAAAAATACGCTTCAAAATGAGATTCTCCTTTTTGGAAGACAATGAAAGAAGCTTTACTTATTATTCTAAACAAGGACCTTTTTATGGAGGTATTTTACCTAACAATCTTATTTTCCCCTTTTTAACATGCACTCATTGTATGCTATTAAAATAAATGAAAACAGTCGTATTTTATTTTTGTTGCCCAAAATATCTCGTGGCGGAAGTTTTTAACCCCAACGTAAAAATATAGGTTCAAATTAAAAAAGATTGGATAACTCTTAGTTATCCGTATAAGTACTTAGGTAAAATGTAGACTGCTTATTGATACCGTTAGGTGTTCCTATCTTTTGAAAATCTTACAGAAAGCTGAGACAATTTTTGAAGCGCTCGTAGCGTAGTTTGCTTAGCCATTCTGAATCGATCAGCAAAGTTAAGCAACGTCCGCCGCGGTCATGACTTGGATGGATGACCGCTAGTTACATTACTACAGAGCGCTTCCGTGCTTCGGAGGCTACGTTAAGCCGTCGGTCCCGGTTGTTGTCTTAGGATGGCAGTCGTTACAGCATGGTGGCAGGGCATGTAGCGAATTTTCACTTGGCTAGCTACCACCCTGAATAATAAAATTAAGCGTTAAGCACGTTGTGTTCAAGCAGCTGTCCTTAAGAGCCAGTTATTCATACTCAATCTAAACATCTATAACTGCATCATCACTGAACATCAGCCGAGAAAGAGGTCAAAACCTATTAGCAATAAAATACATATAGAGTAACCTTATAATTAACAACAAAACTAAGCTTGTGTATGTATTTTTTGTGAAGTTCGTTGTTTACATCGGTCATAGTTATTAAAATAAAATTGAAAGCTTGCTCCATTTTCCACAGCATTTTCCTGATGTTGATGAAGCGTTCTTCGCGTAAATTAAATTCTGTGTTAGGATTGTCATGCGATAAAATTAAATACGGAATTAATATGCCGTTCAGGTACCGTATGGAATTGATAAAATATTAATAAATTCATCAGACTGCATACTCATGACTCAATTTATTTCATTTTCGTATACCGGTATTTATAGTTAATAGTTTATATATACCACAGAATATCAACAAGTTTTTAAACAAAAAACTCTAAATCTGAATAAATATATCTACGTCTCGCTGTTCGGTCTACGCAAAACAAATGAAAATGGATGAAAATGTAATTTTTGTATGGTATAAGTGATATATTGGAGTATGTGGATCGAGTGTGGTGTCGAAGGATGAAAAATCTTGGGAAAAGCAGCGAAATATGCGTGGGATTCTATATGCAAAAATGACACATTAGGGGATATACAAAGAAGCTAAACCGTATTTTTAGTCCCAACCAGGGAATGTTGAGAATAACCATATCATGAACTCGTTTCCTGCATTATCAGAATGTCATAAATGGTAATGCAATCAACAGCCTTATTGTGTAACTGGTAATAATTAAATTAATTTTGACATTTGAACTCCAGAGTGGGCTGTTAGTTCACTGAAGAAAATTATACGGTTATATCAAACATAGATATATCAAAGGAATGGGTTTGCTATTGGAGCTAATCTATACATCTTGTATAATCTAAAGTATAAAACACATAATTTTGTTAATATTTTTTAAAGTTCTGTGTAAAAATTGACGGTCAAAGTTTAAAGTTATATAATTCGATAAATTTATAAGTATGTATCACCAGTAGTATACCTAATTATTAGCCTTATAACCAACTGAAACAGAACCACATTTTCACTCAGCAGACAAAATTAATAAATTTAAAAAGTTATAACAAATTCGAAACACAATAAAATAAGAATATGCGTCATTTATTCATATATACAAAAGAATCATTACATTTTCATCACGTGTAGTCGAGGAATTTACCCAAATTTACCACACTTACGATTACCAAAGTATTGGTAATCGAATACACAGAAATCGCAACGGACTGCCTTCTTATAATTATTCCAATCAATTTATTTCGTAATCCATATGAATTTCAGTAAAAGAGAGTAATGTTTAATCCACGCGGTAAAGGTTTTGTGAATGAAATATGAATAAAATAACAAATTAAATAACTCGGAAAATAAAATAGATTATTTATTCGAAAATTTACGCCCAAAACTAAAGTTTTAGGTATTGCAATTCTTCACATGATCGTCATTATAGTGATGAAAATCCTTTGCAATATATTCACTAATACTGCTGAGAAATTGACTTGTGATAAGATCGTTGGTCGGTTAGTCTGTCGTGTGGTGTGTACGGTCTGATACAAAGGTATGGGTATGGTTTAGTCATTTGCTCGTTTTACTAATGTACTGATTTCAAGTTTTTCAAAAATCAATTTTGTTTTCCTCCCAAAACTTTCAACTCGTGTGTATTTAGATACACTTTCGAAAGCATTTAAATTCATTTCTGTGTGTTAATTATTACGATTCTAATTTTTAATAAATATAAGTCTTACAATTAGCCGTTACAATAATGACTGGCAATGACAACGGACTGATTGTCATTGGCTTGGCTTGTTTGCCATTTATTAGTTACTATCATAAAACAAATATGTAGGAAGTTTTTAAGGATTCGAAATAAAAACTGTTATCATAATAGTTACTTCAGCATTTAAAGGAGATCATGGCAGATGACTTTTTGTGTTAATAACTCTCATTATAATGTTAAAAATAATTTAATTAAGTCTACCAAATATTGATACATTAAGGCTACATAAACACAAGACTTTTCTTTACCTTGTTAATATTTGTCAGCTCTACCGGGCTTCAGGCGAGTGCAGAGCGAGGCACTTAATAAGACCCAGACTCCAGCTAAGAGGAGGAATGCAGACCTGGGTGATGCTGAGAGGAGATACTTTGATGCGTACAGGCTAGAGTGCAGTCAAAATGCGTGCGGTGGAGCGGCGAGCGTTGGATGACGTTGGGATGACAAGACACAGAGCTTAGCGCGATTTGAGCTACCAAATGTCAGATTTTTCTCCATGTAAGGATTTTTAGTAAATTCTGACAAAGAGGAGTTATCATTAATTAATCATCATTAATCATCATCATCATCATAATATATAAAGCTCGATTACCACTCACTGACTCACTGACTGACTGACATAAATGTTCTCCTAGAAGGAGACGAGTAGGACGACAATGATGTATGGCAAAAATGTAGGGGGGGTTTAGGTGAGTATGAGAAAAATCGAAAATCATAAAAATGACGCCTGCCAAGTAAAGTTGGATGACGTATCTCGAAAACGGTAAGAGATAGATAGGGTGTGTTTGAACAAATGTCATAGGGAATCTGGAGAGCAGTCGAATGACACCTGTCAAAAATGCTCCTCTCATTCTTCGTACTGCATTTGGAGTATTTTCCTTATATTTTTTACTGTATTTGGAGTTTTTGTGGGATTTTCGACTGATTTTGGAGTTACTGTCATTGATGAAGGTATAGCGAGCCCGAAGGGCGAGCTTCTGGTGAGGCCGAAGGCCGAACTTTCAGTTCGCGAGGCAGAAGGCCGAGCTGATGGTGCGCGAGCCCGAAGGGCGAGCGCTTGGCGAGGCCGCAGGCCGAGCTGTATTAGTGTCTAGCGAGGCCGAAGGCCGAGCCATATTAGTGTCTTGCGAGGCCGAAGGCCGAGCTCCGAATTGACATGCTCCTCTCATTCTTCATACTGCATTTGAGTATTTTACCTTACATTTTCGACTGTATTTGGAGTTTTTGTGGGATTTTTGACTGAATTTGGAGTTACTGTCATACATGAAGGTATAGCGAGCCCGAAGGGCGAGCTTCTGGTGAGGCCGAAGGCCGAACTTTCGGCCCGCGAGGCCGAAGGCCGAGCTGATGGTGCGCGAGCCCGTAGGGCGAGCGCTTGGCGAGGCCGCAGGCCGAGCTGTATTAGTGTCTAGCGAGGCCGAAGGCCGAGCCATATTAGCGTCTTGCGAGGCCGAAGGCCGAGCTCCGAATTTACATGCTCCTCTCATTCTTCATACTGTATTTGGAGTATTTTACTAAACATTACCGACTGTTTTAGGAGATTTTGTGGCAGTTTTCACTACATTTGGAGTAACTGTCCGAGGCCGAAGGCCGAGCTCCGATTTGAGGGTATTTTGCACATCTCCGACTGGTCTCCATGGTAACTGCCCGCGATAACTATATCACCTACGAGTGGGGTTCCTTTACCGAAGTGACTCAGAACCTTGGTACGATTCTGGCCGTACCACTTTTTTATGGCAGTAGGGTAAATCTGGTTTAGTGGCTACAGTTTAGTTCCTTATTGTATTAAAGGTTTATATGGGATTTCATACTTCTATTGGAGTTTTTAATTTTTTTTTTCAAATGTATAAGGTGCTTTTATGACAGTTCGTACTGACTCAAGATAGATGCGGGCCGCTTGCGGCCCGCACACTGCCCGAAAAACTAGTTAATTAATAATATATAAAGCTCGATTACCACTCACTGACTCATTGACTCACTGACATAAATGTTCTCCTAGAAGGAGCAGAGTAGGGTTAAAGTGATGTATGGTGGAAATGTAGGGGGGGTTTAGGTGAGTATGAGAAAAATCGAAAATCATAAAAATGACGCCTGCCAAGTAAAGATGGATGACGTATCTCGAAAACGGTAAGAGATAGGTGGGGGGTGTTTGAACAAATGTCATAGGGAATCTGGAGAACAGTCAAATGACATCTGTCAAAAATGCTCCTCTCATTCTTCATACTGCATTTGGAGTATTTTTCTTACATTTTCGACTGTATTTGGAGTTTTTGTGGGATTTTCGACTGATTTTGGAGTTACTGTCATAGATGAAGGTATAGCGAGCCCGAAGGGCGAGCTTTTGGTGAGGCCGAAGGCCGAACTTTCGGCCCGCGAGGCCGAAGGCCGAGCGGATGGTGCGCGAGCCCGAAGGGCGAGCTGTATTAGTGTCATGCGAGGCCGAAGGCCGAGCCATATTAGTGTCTTGCGAGGCCGAAGGCCGAGCTCCGAATTGACATGCTCCTCTCATTCTTCATACTGCATTTGGAGTACTTTACCTTACATTTTCGACTGTATTTGGAGTTTTTGTGGGATTTTCGACTGAATTTGGAGTTACTGTCCCCCATCAGTGTATCGCGAGCCCGAAGGGCGAGCTTCTGGTGAGGCCGAAGGCCGAACTTTCGGCCCACGAGGCCGAAGGCCGAGTGGAAGGTGCGCGAGCCCGAAGGGCGAGCGCTTGGCGAGGCCGCAGCCTGAGCCGTGTAAGTGTCTTGCGAGGCCGTAGGCCGAGCTCTGAATTTACATGCTCCTCTCATTCTTCATACTGTATCTGGAGTATTTCACCTTACATTTTCGACTGTATTTGGAGTTTTAGTGGGAGTTTTGACTACATTTGGAGTAACTGACCGAGGCAGAAGGCCGAGCTCCGACTTGAGAGTATCTTCCACATCTCCGACTGGTCTCCATGGTAACTGCCCGCGATAACCAAAGCACCTACGAGTGGGGTTCCTTTACCGAAGTGACTCAGAACCTTGGTACAACTCTGACCGTACCACTTTTTTATGGCGGTAGGGTGAATTTGGTTTGGTGGTTACAGTATGGTTCCTTATTGTATTAGGAGTTTGTATGGGACGTCGTTAATCTTTTGGATTTTTGAAATATTTTTTTAATGTATAAGGTGTTTTGATATAATTTAATACTGCATAACGATAAATGCGGGCCGCTTGCGGCCCGCACACTGCCCGAAAAACTAGTCATAATATATAAAGCTCGATTACCACTCACTGACTCACTCACTCATTGACATAAATGTTCTCCTAGAAGGAGACGAGTAGGACGACAATGATGTATGGCAAAAATGTAGGGGGGGTTTAGGTGAATATGGGAAAAATCGAAAATCATAAAAATGACGCCTGCCAAGTAAAGATGGATGACGTATCTCGAAAACGGTAAGAGATAGATGGGGGGTGTTTGAACAAATGTCATAGGGAATCGGGAGAGCAGTCGAATGACACCTGTCAAAAATGCTCCTCTCATGCTTCATACTGCATTTGGAGTATTTTTCTTACATTTTCGACTGTATTTGGAGTTTTTGTGGGATTTTCGACTGAATATAGAGTTACTGTCATACGTGAAGGTATAGCGAGCCCGAAGGGCGAGCTTCTGGTGAGGCCGAAGGCCGAACTTTCGGTCTGCGAGGCCGAAGGCCGAGCTGATGGTGCGCGAGCCCGAAGGGCGAGCGCTTGGCGAGGCCGCAGGCCGAGCTGTATTAGTGTCTAGCGAGGCCGAAGGCCGAGCCATATTAGTGTCTTGCGAGGCCGAAGGCCGAGCTCCGATCTGACATGCTCCTCTCATGCTTCATACTGCATTTGGAGTACTTTTCCTTAATTTTCGACTGTATTAAGAGTTTTTGTGGGATTTTCGACTGAATTTGGAGTAACTGCCTTACATCAAGGTATAGCGAGCCCGAAGGGCGAGCTTCTGGTGAGGCCGAAGGCCGAACTTTCGGCCCGCGAGGCCGAAGGCCGAGCTTAAGGTGTGCGAGCCCGCAGGGCGAGCTCATGGCGAGGCCGTAGGCCGAGCCGTGTAAGTGTCTTGCGAGGCCGAAGGCCGAGCTCCGAATTGACATGCTCCTCTCATTCTTCATACTGTATTTGGAGTATTTCACCATACATTACCGACTGTTTTTGGAGTTTTTGTTGGAGTTTTGACTACATTTGGAGTAACTGTCCGAGGCCGAAGGCCGAGCTCCGACTTGAGAGTATATTCCACATCTCCGACTGGTCTCCATGGTAACTGCCCGCGATAACCAAAGCACCTACGAGTGGGGTTCCTTTACCGAATTGACTCAGAACCTTGGTACGATTCTGGCCGTACCACTTTTTTATGGCAGTAGGGTAAATCTGGTTTGGTGGCTACAGTTTAGTCTTATTGTATTAAGAGTTTATATGGGATTTCATACTTCAATTGGAGTTTTTAACATACATTTTTTCAAATGTATAAGGTGCTTTTATGACAGTTCGTACTGACTCAAGATAGATGCGGGCCGCATGCGGCCCGCACACTGCCCGAAAAACTAGTTATTCTTATAAAAACAGCATAGCATTTAGCGCAGGATAAGTTTTGTCAGCTGCTACTTGAAAACGAAAATTCGAAATTGTCTTATTTTACCAGTTTAAGATATAATTATATTCCACATTGCACTAGTTATTTCCTGATTTTCAATTCAATAAGTCCCAAGTCGATACCAAAGCAATTAGTTCTACAAATTAGATTTTCCCGTTCAGCAATATTATAACCAATGCCGCTCACGAACCCACCTTAAAATTGGGGCTCATACTTATTTATGGTAAATTGTGGAGAATTGCTGTGACGAAAACGAACGGATTTGGAGGTAATTTACTGTGGAACGTCGTTGTGCTTCTTTGTTGGTGGATGTGGTTTGTTTGTTCATTTTAGTGCCAACTTACAACTAGTTACTTGAAAAGTGGTTCAGCAATAGTTGATGTCCCTCACGATCCACCTTAAAATTGTGGCTATTTATGGAACATTCTTGGAGAGAATGTCTGTGATAAAATCAAATGGGTTCTGGATTTGTAGGTAGTGCTGTGAAATAAAGATTTTTGTGTTATGTTTGTTGTAGTTTAAGTGTTTTGTATATTAATTTTAGTTCTTTGCTGCCAAAAATACAAATATTCTGTTATGGTGCAATACACGATGCTATTCATAAACTCACATAAAATTTTTGTTTTTACATATTATATGGAAAATTTTGTGATGGAAACGAAAGTGAAACGTGATCGTGAGAATGGAGGTAATTTATAGAAAATTTGTGATTTTTATTAAACAACTGTGCCGTCATTCGAAACCTAATTATATATGAGAGTAGCGTACTTGACTTCCGCTCCGTACTTGTCGTGCTGTGATTGGTCTACCCAATCTCTTCGCCCAATCAGCGCTGACTCCGCCCCTTCCGCCCGCCAAAATTTCCACCATCACCCCAGGTAGTGCGCCGAGCGCAACTTGGCTTCATTGGCGTTTGGATTTTCATCCGCAGCGGTCGCAAGTAAGAAATTCTATTACTAATCTACCGCGTCGTGCTAGCAGATATAAAGTAACAATACCTGGTAAGTCCAAGTGGTATTTTACTTGCTGATTTTGTTTTAACGGTGCTACCGTTCGTTTACTTCAAGGACTTTTAAAATCTCAACGGTTTTTTCCGTTGGCTTAAGATATTTAATAACGTGTTTCTGTTCATTTTAGAATATGGATAATAATTCTATTGGTCTAGCCCCAACGATGGAAGCTACTGGAAGTACGAGAAAAGAACAAAAAGGAAAAAAGAGGAAAACTTACCAATCCTCGAGCCCGGAATGAAGTTCCGATTCTTCATCGAGCTCCAGCTCGTCGTCAGGCCAAAGTGACATCAAGAGACGTAAGAAAAACAAGCACAAGAGGAAGCGAAACCGTAAGTTCGACTTATTATTTTCCGAAATATCTCAAATTAAATCTCGGTTAAACGATAACAATCAAAGTAACCGTCAAACCGATTCGTTCTGCGATGATGACCATATTAGCATATGCGCAGACCCAAACATGTATGGGGAACTTTATGACGATGAGTCATCTATATCACCGCCAGTTAAAAACACCGAGCCTTTAAATGAACAACAGTTCAGCTTATCTGTTAAAACAAAATTACGGGAACCCGCAATTCCTAAGGCCCCTGCGGCTTACTTAGAACAACCCAAACAATTACAACACTTTGAAAAATCTGACTGGAATAGTGTCCGCTACTCTGAAACTCAGAAACACTATATCCATTCTCCAGGATTCACAAGTCTTGATTCCAATGAAGAAGTTAAGAGCTACGTCAGCTCTAAGTTTACAGCACGAATGGAGAATGCTTTTCCGGGTTGACATATGCTTTGCTCAAACAAAAAGAAGCCCTGCAAACAGATTTGAAGGGGTTTTTAGATGGCATACATCAGAGTAATTTGAGTACAGTAGAAATTGGTCTTAAATTAAACGAAATATTTTCTAAGGGTGAATATTCAAAAGTAACTGATGATATATTTCAAATAGTATGTGGCCATAGAGCAGAACTTGTTCAAAATAGGCGCGAGTCGATACTCACAGCTGTGAAAGGCCCGTTCTATAAAAATTTACTAAGAAAACTTCCTCCTACATGTACTGCCCTATTCGAAACTGAAAACTTCAGTGCTACTCTACAAAAAGCCGGCGGCGTCAAAGGTATTTTTTGGCCACCTTCGGGACAAAAGGAACGCATACCTGAATCCTTAAATGTTCCTGGACCATCGCAATCATCAATCCAACATATGCAATTCCGGCCTGTACCTCACCCGAAACAAAACGCAGCCAAGAAACACTTCAACAATGCGTTTCGAGGCAGAGGTGGCAAACAACAAAGACGATATGACGAACAGCCCTACAAGAGGCGTAATTCCCCCTCATCCCATCGGGATAGGAGAGGAAATAATAGTAACAAAAGGTTCTGACTCAAGGCCCTTCCGCGCCGGTCAGCTTCTGATGTATTACAACCATTGGAGAATGCTCGGGGCTCCACCCTACATTCTAAACATCATAAGTGGCTACCGCATACCATTCTGAAAGAAGCCCCCATTGATTTTACCAAGCGAGCACAACAACCAAATTCCTTACTCACCAGAGATGTCGAAAGTACTTCACAAAATGCACACTCAAGGTGTCATAAAAATTGCAAGGCTTTCTCCGAGCTTTGTGTCATCAATGTTTCTCAGACCAAAAAGCGACGGCACGATGAGACCAATATTCAATTTAAAAAACTTGAACAAGTACGTTGCAGTCCAGAAATTCAGATTACAAATACAAATACAAATACAAAATATTTATTTCAGTAAACTTAATCTAATTTACAGTTTATATGTTTGAGACTCTCTTTTAAGTATTAACATACCTGTGTTAGAGGGTCTCACTCTTCCGTATTAAGATAATTGTGATTAAGTGGCGAATTACAGAGAATTAAAATTTGTATATGAAAAAATGCTTGTTACAATCAAGAATACTTATTAAAAATTAAGGTTAGTATATTATATATATATATGTTTTAAATATTAGGTTATGATTTGTATATGTATGTAGAGTGTGAATGAGAGTGTATGTATGTTTATATTACTGTTAATGTGAAAGTATGCGTGTGTGTATTTATAAGTGTAGGCTTGTGTAAGTGTGTGTCAGGAGGATGGTGAGTATGTGAGTAAAAGTTTAATGATGTGAATATTAGTATGAATGATTTGATAAATGTGTAAAGTTTACGTTTTAATGCATGTTACGAAACAACTTCTAAAAGCTTTTCAACTTCTTCGTATCTTAGCGTCAATAGCCATTTATTGAGGGATTTTTTGCAATTATAATTATTTAAGGGATATATATTCAAAGTTTTATTTATGGTGTTATAGAGGTAGGTAGATTGCTTAACATACTGTCTCGATGCAAATCGAGAGCAAGTAGTGACTTTAGCAGCTACGCTACCTTTTCTTCTCTTAGTCAGATTAATAGGGTTGAATTTAAGAGATCTATGTAGCTTTAAAACGGCATTTAGGATGTAGAGTTTTCTGACGGATAGCAATCCGGACTCTCGATAAAGCATGTCTGTAGAATATTGGTAGGGCTTAAAATACATTACTTTTAATAAAGATCTCTGTGCTCTTTCGAGTTCCAAGAACTTGGTCTTAGTAGCTCCTCCCCAAACTGGTATACAGTAGTTTTGAATTGATTGTGCTAAAGATAAGTAGATTTGGTTAATTAAGTCTTTTGATTCAACATGACGTAGAATTTTAAAAATCCAGATTAATTTACGAACCCTGGCCATGAGAAGTTCAATGTGAGCATGCCAGGACAAACATTGGTCAAACATGACTCCAAGGTATTTTATGGTTGATACTTTATAGATGTAAGGGCAGTCACATGAAGAGTCAACGAGGTTACATTTGTGTATTTTGAGGCTATATTCGGAATGAGGTTGGCTGCTATTATATTTACTAAAAGTCATAAAATTAGTTTTAGAGATATTTAGGGTAAGCAAATTCTGGGTTAGCCATTTAGATGTGATAGAGAGTCCTTCTTCAGCTATTTTTTTAACATCATGCCAGGATGTGCCAGTAAAGACGATTGCAGTATCATCAGCATAGGTAAAAATATTCGCGTGCTTAATTTTGAGATTACAGAGGTCATTTATGTAGATCAAGAACAATGTCGGGCCCAGTACGCTTCCTTGAGGCACACCATAACTAATAGTACTATAATCACTAACAAATTCATTCACTTTAACACTTTGCTTACGTTCACGTAAATAGTCTGACAGAAGGGCTAGTGGCATTCCTCGTACCCCAACATTTTCTAGTTTTTTTATAAGTATATCTACAGACACCGTATCAAATGCTTTTTTGAGGTCAAGGAAAGCCGCCAAGCACTTGTTACCACTATCAACTTGTTGCACTATAAGATTACATATAGCTGCAACGGCATCTTCTGTGGAAAATCCTTGTCTAAAACCGTATTGCGAGCATGATAAAATGTTAAATTTATTTAGATAATTTAAGAGTCGGTTATTAATTACTTTTTCTAATATTTTCGAAATAGATGGTAAAACTGATATAGGTCTATAATTATTAATGTCATCTTTCTCTCCACTTTTAAAGACTGGTGTTACTATAGACTGTTTAAGGAGTTGGGGGAAAATTCCTGTATTGAAACATAAGTTTATTAGATGACATAAAACTGGAATTAAAATATGTTTGGATAGTTTTAAAAATTTAGTAGGTATGTTATCCCATCCAGGTGCACTTTCATTTTTAAGATTCATTATTATATTATGAAGCTCTTTGGGATCTGTTTCTAATAGCACAAAAGATGAAGCTTGACTGGAAGGCAGAGTAAAAGCTGAATATGAATAGTTATTTGTTATATTTTGATGAGATATGCTTTCAGCCAAGGATTTACCAACGTTAGAGAAGAAAGTGTTTACGAAATTTACTGATTCCCTAGGTGAAGTCTTTGTATTAAGCAATGATATGTTTGGTGTTTTTGTAGATTTATAATTAGTTATGTTATTTATAGTATTCCATAAGGCTTTACTGTTGTTTGAAGATTTATTGAGTTGCTCTTTGTTATATTTTCTTTTTAGCTTTTTTATTAGGTTATTGCAATAATTTCTATATCTTCTATAGGTTATCTTAAGTGTTTCGTTAAAAGGGTCGGTGCGTAGTTTTCTTTGCATGTTATTTCTGTTAATGATGCAGCGTAAGATACCTTGTGTAATCCAGGGCTTTATTATTTGTTTACTCCGAGGCATTCGTATAGTTATTGTGTTATCTATTAGACATTTTTGTATGGTGATTATTAGTTGTTTACAAAGTGTATTAGGATCATTTTGTGTAAGTAAGTTTACAAGGTTTTGCTCAGCTAGATTCTTTAGGGCATTTTCATAATTAACAATTATCTTTGACTTGCAAATATTTTTATGTGTAACTTTGGAAAGGCTAAGAATGACCATAGAATGGTCGGTAATAGTAGTTTGTAAGACTGCAACTACCGCGGAGGTTTTAATTTTGTTTATTTTTACAAAGACGTGGTCTAGACAGCTACGTTCTCTCGTAGGTAGGTTATGACCGGGTAATAGGCCATGCACAGATAACATATTTAGATAATTTAACCTATTTTTCCTTTTTTGACTAGTTTCTGTTAGACTTGCTAAGATATTGATGTTTATGTCCCCTACTAATATAATATTTTCGTACCTTTTTATGTTTTCTAAATATGTGTCTAAGGAATTTATAAATAATTCAGCATTATCGTTAGATGGTGATCTGTAAATACATAGAATAATCGTATTATTTATATTAATTTGTAGGCAGGATGCATGATTTAATTTTATTTCTTTTACGATTGTTTTATGTATATTTCTGATATAGGTAGTGACCCCGTCGTTTTTGTTTAAATGAAGTGTAGTGGCAAAAGAGTTATAGTTCGCTAGGTATGGAACAGGTTTGTTCTCTGTTAGACTACACTCTGTTAGCACAATAATATCTAATTCAAATTTTAGTAGAGTCAGATTAGATTGTAGGTCATCTAGGTTTTTGTAAATACTTCTTATATTTTGTGAAATTATAGTTATATCAGTAGGTTTAACACATATCTTTTTTGACAGTTCAGTAGTGTCACATTCAAAGGAATACGCAATTTCAGAATTGTCTAATTCATTTGCTTCTAAAGGTTTATCCATCATATAGTTTCGAACAAGGGAATTTCGTTCTTTTCTATTGGGCTTTGCATGTTTAATTTATATGGCATGTTCATGGAAGATGTAAAAATATAAGTAGCCAAATTATTGTGGTACAGTTTTATGTTTACTAATAGACGAAACACTATTTCGTATGATTGTGTGTTATGTTTAAGTGTATAGTGTAAGACAAGATTGGTATAAATATACAAAAATATAGCAAAATTAACAAAAGGTTTTCTAAGTAATTTACAGTAATTCAGAAAAGTACACTGTATTAAATGAAATAGTCATGCTGCCTGAAATAGGCTCTGAATCTGATTTTCAGATTTAACTAGTATAATTGGAGTATTTTCCGACAATCTCACATAAACTCGGCCATAGGATGTCCAGCAAAATTTGTACCCCTTTGATTTAGCGAGGTCCCTGGCAAGGAAAAAAAGGCGAGAACCCTTTACCGTCAATTGCTCAGCCACAAAAACAGGTGTCTCCTCGTTCTTCGTAAAGCCAAGGTGCTTGGCCCGGAGTTTACTTTTGTTTTTAATATTGTAAGCTTTGGTCTTTTTCAGAACGTCAGTCTTGACGATTGTGGAGGAGAATTCTACCACAATTGGTGTGTTTTTCTGCCTATCTTTCTTTTCTTGTACTCTGTAAATGTCTCTTACATCTGCCTTGTTGAAGTTGCAGTCAATTGATTTTCCTAGGCTCAGAACCATATTTATAAGAGTTTCTTTATCTTCAGAGTTGTTCTTTGGAACATTCTTAATCTCTATATTAGTTTTACGACTGCTTCTCTGTATTTCCTCAAGCCTTTCCTCTAATAAAGCAATACGTTCTCTATCTTTCATGCTCTGCTTTTCCAGTAACTCTATTTTCTTCGTCAATTCTTCGTTTTGTCTAATTACCTGGGTAACAGAGGCTTCAATATTACGGTTTGATTTTTGTATTTCTGCCAGAGAAGGCGTAAACAGATTTTTGAGTTCTGTTTCTTGTTCAGTCATGAACTCTCTCATCATGGCTTTCATCTCAGTTCTATGAGCGCGCAAGTCCTCAATCCATTCAGCTTCTCTTGCTCGTTTTCCTCTTTGGAAAACGTAGCTCGGAGGTGTAGAATCCGAGCTCATATTATGTAAGTTACTCTCTGAATGTGACTTGTTGATCACGGACTCGCTCATCATAAATACCAGGCAAATATAAGTGCCGTAGAAGTTTACTATATACGCAGAAGTAAGTCGCCAGACGCGGCGAGCGTTGCCAGTATCGTAGTACTCGGGTAACAGAAGCGATGAGGCAATGTCTAGCTGTATTCAGAGAGTGAGGAGGACATACACAAGCGAGAATGAAAAGTCTATATATAATCAGCGCACTCCATCAACCGCACCAAATGAGTGAGCAGGACATACACAAGCGAGAACGAGATGTCTATATTTTAGCAGCGCCTTCCATCAATCGCAGTAAATGTGTGAGCAGGACATACCCGTGCGAGAGAGAGATGTCTAGATGTGTGCTATACAGTTCGTCGTGACGTCACTTCAAATAGCTGATCATTGAAACATATAATATTGTACTTGCGTGCGTGTGTGCGAGACTTGTTTGCAGAGTAGATTGCGCCTGTTGTAAGTTCTATTGTATGCTTCGGTGCTACGATACTCCTACTACTAATTTATGCACTCCTAATTTTTATGTTTGATTTAATTTCAGTGATTTGTGTTTAATTTTATTTAATAAAATTTACTGCGGTCGGTTTACACGTCTACACTGTAAGGCGGTCCGGGGGGAAGAGGAAGATTAATAAATCATCACCGCGTACCAGACTTTCTTCAAGGAAAAGACTGGATGGCCAAAATAGATCTGAATCAAGCCTACTTTCATCTGCCAGTCGCATCAAGCCAACGATGTTTTCTTCGGCTTATTTACAACGACCTTTTGTACGAAATGATCTGCTTACCGTTCGGTCTCAGTTTGGCTCCAAAAACATTTGCCTCTAAGCAACTGGATAGCCCAGACACTTCGAGAACAAGGCTTACGAATAATCGTATATCTGGACGATTTTCTCCTAGCACATCAGAACCCACTGATACTGCAAAGCCATATTGCAACAGCTGTCAATCTACTCGAGTACCTCGGCTGGAAAGTAAACAAAGAAAAGTCTGTTCTAAAACCCACACAGAAAATAGAATTCCTAGGTGTAAATTGGGACACCTGGCAAAACACAAAAACCTTGCCAACAAGGACACTGGTCAGACTGAAAAACGAACTGCAGGTCAGAGTGAACTCAAAGTCAACCAATCTGAGAGAATTTCAAAAACTCATCGGAACACTAAACTTTGCAAGCTTTGTTGTCCTAAGAGGTCGATTGAACTTTCGGGCACTACAGAAACAAGCAAATGCTCTAATAAAGTCGCGAGCTCCAGCTTATACTCTAGACCAGAGGTCTTTACAGGAACTGAAATGGTGGGTACAGAATTACAAAATCAGTTCTTGCATACACAACCCACAACCATCGCATTACCTCTTCACCGATGCAAGCGATATCGGTTGGGGTGGCAAATTGAACAACCAAGATATACAGGGTACCTGGCTTCCAAGAGAACAAAACCTCCATTGCAACCAGAAGGAAATTATTGACATATTAAAAATCCTAAAAGATCAGTGTCACTTCCTGAAATCAAGTTCACTGCTAATTTAATGCGACAACAGGACAGTAGTTTCATACCTTCGCAACGAAGGCGGCACAAAATCACAAACATTGACGAACTTGACCTCGGAAGTACTCGACATCCTAGACAAGTACAACATATACATGACGATTTATCATCTACCAGGCATTTACAAAACGAATGCAGACCATTTATCTCGCCAGAAATCACATCCAGAATGGCACCTTTTAACAAAAATAACCGAAACAATATTTGCGAAGTGGGGCAAACCAGAAATCGATCTCTTTGCCTCTCGCCAAGCGCATGTAGTCCCAAAATACTGTACAATCGACAGGCTGGACTCTCAAGCTCACAGTTACGACGCCCTCGGGTTGACTTGGAACTTCAGACTGGCCTGGGTGAACCCACCGCCACACCTCATACCCAGAGTACTGGCTCAGTTGAACACATCAACAGGAATTTATTTGATGATCGTACCACGGTGGGAAAAAGTGTTCTGGAGACCGGATCTGAAGAGCAGAGCGCTAGACCCCCCGTTCACGATCTGGAACCTATCGGAGGTCCTAGTAGATGTGACGACCGGACGTACACCACCGAGAGCGACGGAAATGACACTGGAAGTTTGGAGATGTGGGGGTGGGATCACAGTCTAACAGACTGGAATGAAGAACAGCGAAGTCTTTTATCTACCGCGTGGAGACCATCTACTTTAAATACATATAGGCCTGCGTGGAAAAGGTGGCTCTCTTGGTGCGAAACAAACTCAGTCAACAAGCGCAAACCTAACGGGTCTCAACTTGCAAGATTCTTAGCGGATCTTCATCAAAAAGAGCGGCTATCTTTGAACACTATTTTAGTCCACAAATCCGTGGTATCTACTTTTTCGGACCCAAATGATCACAATAAACTGAGTTCACATACACTTGTTAAACAAGTTCTGAAATCAATTTCATTAGCTAAACCAAGGCAGAACCCGCTACCAATCTGGAACATCGATACTTTAACTCATCATCTGAGTCAAAAAAGCCCCGAGAACATGAATCTCTATGAAACTTCAGGGCACACAGCAGCTATCTTGCTTTTGTGTTCGGGAAGATGTATACACGATTTGACGCTTCTGAAAATATCTCCAGAACATTGCAAAATGTCACAAGACAGCATAATTCTTTGGCCATCGTACGGCTCTAAAACTGATACAGCGAACCAACAACAATCGGGTTGGAAGCTCTTTCCTAACAAGGAAAATCTTAATTTAGATCCAGTGTTCTGGGTCACTAAACTGATACATCTGTCGCATCAAAGGAGAGAAATAGCCAAATAAGACAACCTCTTTATCAGCACATATGGTAAACCTAAATCGGCTACGCGTGTTATGATCGCCAACTGGGTCAAGATGATTTTAAAAGAGGCAAACATAGATGGTACACCTGGCAGCTTCAGATCAGCCGTCGCCTCAAGAAATTGGGTTGAAAACTTTCAACTCGATGACATATTGGCACGAGGTGACTGGAAATCGGCTAACACTTTTAAAAAGTTTTACCGCAAGGAAATCTTACCTTCCAGTCAACAACCTTGTGAAATCGCAACTTTGTTTGAACCTATAAGTCATTGACATAATAAGTCAATTTGTCTGTTGATTAAGTTACGATTTTGTATTATATATAACTATTCCCTCATTTAAATCTATCATGAGAAAAATAAACATTAATTATGCTATAACACTGTCATTGTTATTATTCTATTAAAATAAATATTATATATTCTATTACATTGGCGTCACCATCACCACCAGGCGATAACAAACACATCTCTCATATATAATTAGGTTTCGAATGACGGCACAGTTGTTTAATAGCGATGTTTTACCTGCAATTAAAACATTTATTAAACATACTTGCCTAATTCGAAACCTAATACTTTCTACATCTGCCTGGTGGCATAACATGAGAAAACCAATGAAGCCAAGTTGCGCTCGGCGCACTACCTGGGGTGATGGTGGAAATTTTGGCGGGCGGAAGGGGCGGAGTCAGCGCTGATTGGGCGAAGAGATTGGGTAGACCAATCACAGCACGACAAGTACGGAGCGGAAGTCAAGTACGCTACTCTCATATATAATTAGGTTTCGAATTAGGCAAGTATGTTTAATAAATGTTTTAATTGCAGGTAAAACATCGCTATTTATTCAGTTTTTCACTGTCTGATATACAAAATGTTTGGTTGAAAAGTAAGTTCAGAATAATCTGATGTCCCCAACAATGCCACCTGAAAGTTGATTTTTAATTGATGTTTGCTAAATACTAATGTGGAGCTAATTTCTGAGACAGATAAATCCAAGTATTAATTTGGGATATTGAGTTTATTGTGGATTGCACTTTCTGAAAAAGTTTTGTTTTTGATAAATAATTTCAAATCAATTTTATTTAAACGACATGCAGATAAAATCTTTTTATAACAATCACTGCTAATGCAAATTTTATAGGCCCTGTATCTACCTCCACTTATAACATTACACCATTGACATTTCATTCAATTATACATGGATCATATTTAAGTCTATTATTGGTTCCAATCACAAAATGATCTACTTTATCACTGCTGTTAGGCCTTCAATCTCATATATACATATGTGCACTTTTTCCTTTAGAACAAACCTTCTTCACATAGCCCATTTGAATACATTTGTTACACACATCATTCCTGAATTTAAATATTTTAATTGTTTATAATAACGACCTTCGCAGACTCAACATCCCACTGCCTCCAGTGAGAGATTGTTAAATGAGTAATAGATCTACTCCTTACATTTTTACACGACTGCCCAAAAAAAGGAGTTATGTTTTCAGGGTTCATGTATGTATTTACACGACTGCCCAAAAATAGGAGAGTTATGTTTTCAGGTTTCATGTATGTATGTTTGTGAGTTTCTTTATTCCACCATAACTTCTCAACGGCTTAATTGATTTTGATGTACGAGATATGGTTAGATTCATCTTTATAACCAAAGTAACACTAGGCACATTAAAAACATAGGAAATCATTTAGACCCCATATTATGAGGTAAAAAAATATTTTTTTCTTCCAAACCCATCTAGTGGGGTATTAAACTGAAGAGCTTTGAAAAAGGGTTCCATAAATATATAACTTTCAGTTTAAATTTCAATGGAACGATAAATCTCTTAACGTAAATAAACAATTTGCAGTCGGGTTTTTTACTTTCTTAATTAATTTATACTTGTTCCGATTGTAGGTGTTCGGGAATCCTTTTCTGTTCATGTTATTTTGCTACTTTTCACCAGTAGTTTTTGATACCACTTTCAACAGATATATAGTTCATACATCCCCCCCGATGCTGCATCCGTCTCTGCCGCCTCTATTGTGACCGCTAGCTTATAAGCACTGTCTAATGACAAGTACTCTTCTACGTACAATCTCTGTCGTATACTGTCACTTTGCTGTCAAACGAAACGATCGCGGATGTTCTGTTGCGGGATATCCCCCATAAAATGAAAATATTTTGATAAATTATTTAGCTTGTCCATATAAATTTTAATGATTTTTGTTTCAGGGTATTGTTGCCTTTATCGGAATTTGAATGTTTCCGCCAGCACACTAGGCATTAGTCGTAAATGTTTTTGCATTAATGTTTTTCAAGTTAACAAATGTTAATAATTAATTCTTATCCTTTATTGCCAACGCCGGTTATCACTGTCGCTACTTTTACGTCAGTTTCACATCTTTCGCAATAAATTACTATTTTAATCGATTGCTGTACAAGTTCCAGTTGTCTATATCAACTTAGAACGAACAGATTTTTAATAACAGAGACACGATAGGGTGCTTATTATAAATACATACCTATGTTAAATAAATGTAACATTTAAATACGGCTGAGCACAATTCGCTAATGGTTACGTGGCCCCACAATAGTAAAATATACTAGCAATGTATTTTGGAAGTCTGAAAAATAAATAGTTTTTGTATTCGAAGGAGGCATTCGACAGCAGATTTTTATTGGGTAAATACTACGAATAATTTATTCGTTTGGTAAATATTTTAGTTTTTGAGCTATTCGACGATCTTCAACACCAATCATTTTAGTTTTGCATATGACCAAAAACTGTTTATTAATATTGCAGCTACATTATTTTGTAATTTCTCAAAAGGCCTGTTGTTACCTGGGAACATTCCTTGATTCAATTTGTAATTCTAAATTGCTTTTATCTTCACATTCTACATAATATCTAAATTTCAGGTTTGTAACTTATTTTATTGAAGAGCTTAAATACCGTAACACATGGATGGATGGACAGATTTCAGAGTGACTGCATTAATAGAGTTCCATTTTTAAAATGCGTACGGAACTAAAAACTTCTTTCTTAAGTAGCTACATTTCAAATGACAAGTAATATGCAATTAAATCAAATTAAGTCGTCTGATTATCCGCTTCCCACAGAAATCAAACAATGTTAAATCAATATTAACGTAACATTTACTGAATTTGTTTTAATTACTTTATTATAGATTCTCTGAAACGGTTGGCAAATAACTCCAAATTAAGCTGAATATAAATGAAAGTAAATTGATCATAATTGGATTTCCTTTTATTGGAGATAAAAATAATCAAAATATTTTTTTCTCGATAGCTTTTCAAAGAATCCCTAGATATACGTTATTTATAGTTATGATTACGAAATTTTGATATTCTGCCAACAGGCCTTTTTTGTAACTTTGTGAGATAAATAAAAACTAACCTATTCCACTTTTAATATATTGTCTTCTTCTAAAGGTATTCGATTAATTTATAGTGCCATTAAAATCATATTCTTAGTATTTTATCGTATTCTGTAACCTTGGGAAGTAAAAGAATAATTAAACTTTTTCTCCAATTGAAAGTGGGTAATATTTTAAGGTGGGTAGGAATATATGGAAGTATTTTGTCGTGCAGTTTTCCGACTTAAGATTATAATCCGCGCTCCATGCTCTTTTTATTTTCAGAATGATCACCAAACCAGTACAGAATAGCCTTAATATTCTTGGTATGTATGTCCATAGCTGAATTAGCGAGTCTCCATCGAGAATTTATTATGTTTCCTTCCCGTAAGCAGAATGAAGAGTATTTACAACAACTTAGCGCTGCCTCATTTATAAAACTCAGGTGTACCCTTGTGTAAAATATACACCTGTATAATTTTTCTTTATTCCTTATATTATATTATACAGGGTTTTTCTATACTGAATATGCCACCGTTATTGCTAAACAGGGTACTTACATATGTTATTACTTTAAACCTACTATTGACCAATATAAGGTATCTTTAAGACTACATGATATAGGTCATAAAACTTCCTAGCTTCTTTGGAGTCAGGCTGCGACAGCACTCCGTTGCACTCCCTCTTTGCCAGAGACCATAGCTATAAACAAATTATCGCCGCACAGGGCATCGCTATGGGAACACTTCGATTCCATCTTTGGAATGAATCCGCCAAGTTTTGGAGTGATAGTTTGATAGTTTGCAACGTCGCGGTGTCCGCAAACACGGAAGTCACTCAAATACCACTTAACTAAACTAACTCGTGTTATTATATCTTTGAAAGCTCTGCCAGTGCACGTTTTTCATTGCCGGTATCAAGCTGGGACTGTCAAGCAAAGCGTATAAAAGCATATATCTGGTCATCATAGTGATGGCAAAACTTCGTTTTGTCATCATGAAAGGTGAAGTTAGTTTAATGCACCACTAAAAAGGGCCTTTTTCAGTTAATTGACCGTAACATAAAAACAAATCAACCGATGTTAACAAAATTTTATTTGGATCAATTCAACAATATGTGGTTTGTGCGTAAAAAAGCGAAGCGTTGTATTTAGAACTTTTCTCTTTTTCTGGAGGTCACTGCTATGATATTAATTTTTATCACGTTCTTTACGTGGAAAGGAAAATGGTTTCATTTTCACCAATTTTTATTAGTCCAATTCATTTGTTTTCATTTTGTAATTATTTGTACGTGCATGATTGTAGAGCTTTTGGCAAATTCTTGGTTGGACAACATCTATCATCTTCAAGTAGAAAATCTGTCGGTACCTAACGATGTATTTCGGCTGCAGAGTTGTCTTGCGGGCTTGTTTATATTTCCAATTTAGCCTAGTCAATATGACCACGTCACAAAAATAAGCAACAAGCAACAGTTGTTGCTTTATGCCTCCGTCATCACGTACAAACTGGTGGGAAAGTGTTCAAAGGCTAGCGTTAGTCAGCTAAGAGCGTTCTTGTGTTATCTTGTGTTAATACAATTTATTTTGTTTCGGCCTAAATTTTATTACAACTTTAAACTCTCTCACTATTAGCCCTTATCAGCCACCCTTAGCCAATTATAAAAAACTCTAACCTCGAACTAAGTACCTAAAATTTTTTGATAGGCAAAACAATGTACCAAACAAATAATTTATCATCTTAGATTTCAATATATTAGCTCCGTTTAAGTAATAAAATGCTATTATTGTTCGTACGAGTATATTAGATTTTTAAAGTACATAACATCATTAACTAATTACTAGAAGTCGATATAACGATAGACTATTTTGTCTACCAGGTGCCTTCTTCAGGTGCTTGAGTATGGTAGGTATATGGCCGATGGTGTAGCGTTGCGTTTCACACTAAGCAGGGTCTTGAGTCAAGTACATTCGCCAAGAAGAAAATGGGAAAAAAATTGATTGTTATATCGACTTCGTAAGTTGTTTAATAATGCCTGTGTTTTTCAATCATCAAACACAAACATCAGCATAAGTTTTCATAATATAAAAAATATATCTAAAAGCTGTCACAGATATATATTATATATATTATATGACTACATACCTTTGCATTGATTTTATATCAGAACGGACTTTTATTTAGAGGTTTCCTAACTATACGCACAACGTTTATCGCATACTTATGAATAACAAACTCAGCCCAATAAAATAGTGACCACTTCAAAGGCAACAAACAACATTCATCTAGCTAGCAAATATGATAACCTCAAACATCCTACACAGTATACTAGGTAAACAAACTATATAAACTGACAACGGTTTTTCTATAACTACTAAATAATATTTGTGTCTATACTAAAATTTAAAAAAACCAGTAAAGAATATAATATTATGTTGTTTTTTTTAACGGTTCGATTAATCGAATATATGACATATCCTGTTGAAGCTGAACTGAATTGATTCAATAACTCTGAGCTCATAATTTCATGGTGTGACTGACACAAGTTATATTATATTTATGAGTGCTAGAAATTAGCTCGGTGTATAAAAAATAAGTTAAACTTGTTTTAGTGATGTATTCTCCGTTCTAAATTGATCAGGTCTTTCATTTATATACAACAATGGTCGCTACTGGCATTAGTTGCAGATATGGAGTTACCGAGGTATAAACATGTTCTTTGCAAATGTTTATTTCATTTTATTGAGTGTAGCTACCACACTGAAGGTAATATAATTAAAATGGGACTGCCCAATGAAAACGAGTTTTCATGGTCCAAATATTAAAATTTTGCCATGCTCATTCAAAAATATGTAAACAATTTTAATGGATACCATTACTCATAATATTCTGGGAATCACATAAAAATAACGCAAATACTAACAAAAACTTTGACTACTAACACAAGTAACTTATTAGAATTCAGATTTAGCTATATCAAATCATATACGTCGATATAGGTAACGGACAGTGTCAGAAGTTTATTTAATTTTAGCCTGCAATAACAAACAACAGTGAGTATCGCAAGTCTAGTGTGATGGTTTTGTCCTTTATAAAATTGAGAAATATTTTAAAAGATTCGAAAGCTTTGTAGCATCTCAGAAACAAATAACTGCTATAATTTCAATAGTCAACTTAATGGTTCATTCGATTATCTTCTACTGAAATTTACAACATATTGTAACGGGGGTTTACAAGTGTAGCGGTTGCATTAATTACTGGCGCAAACTAACTTTGCACCGCCGCGGGTGCACTTATGTTGGCGTCTGTGCTCTCCTGTTGTTCTAATTAATCTTGCAGTTTGCTCTATTTTTGTTGAGAAAATTAGTTTTATAAAAGTTTCATTTTAGAGAAGGATGGATATCAAGTAATGTGAATGATAAACGACAATTTTCTCTTTCCTGATTTTGAAGCCACTTGATAATTTTGAGAAAGAAAACCAATTTCTCTTTATGAAAGGACATTTTTGTAAAAACAGTTTGCTGGGAGATAAGGCCCCTACTTACTGGGAGATAAGGATCACTACTTATATTATGCTTTTTGTTATCTTGTGTCCAGTGCAAACTTTTTTCGTTGACGAAAATTTTTATGTTTGTGGTGGTTTAGTATGAAGATGAGCGCTGTTGTGCGGCTTTTGAGCAGTCAAATTTCATTTTTACTCTGGACTTGACTACTAATGCACTAATAGTAGCGTACTTCTGATTTGGCACGGTCTTTCCATTAGTTACCTTCTGTGACACTAGGATCATATTGAATAGTCTTTACATTCTTTTAAGTTGGAAAGGGTAAATGAATTATAAACTGAAGTGAATTGACAAAACTTTAGTGATTCGAGAGATATACGTGCTGCAATTTTATCATCGTGTGCACTCTTATATTGCTGGTCATGATCCTTTCTTGTTTGTCGAATCAAGATAAGCAAGTTCCTACTTTTAACTACAAACTTTATATATGGTACTCGCATTTGACTCTATAAATGAAATAAATACATTATTAATAAGTTAAGTGTAACATAACAATTGAATTTAAAGATGAGATTTTTGTTATTTTTGTAAAATAAACTTATTTTAAAAACAGAAAATATATAACGCTTCATCACTACAAGCAAGCGTGATGTACCACTCAATTTCAGCATATATTTAGCATATATTTTTGTATGTAATAATAGTTTCTTGCTAAAAACTGAAGAAAGCTACTACATTACTTGTATTCAAGATTTCTAAGAAGTTCAATCCTTGTTTAACTTTGGGTAAAACGGCTTGTTCAAAAAAGGCAAACCAAAGCGTATGCGTTCTTTTGAAATTTAAACAATTGTCATTTAAATTGAGAACAACCTACAGTGCCAGTAAGATGTTTGCAATTTCACCGTTGACTTTTACCACATGAATAAAGAACCGTAGAGAAGGAAAGCTTCACCACTACACGCACAACTGTATGTGTGCACCTTGTCACGACAAGCCGCGCGGGGGTTGCAGGGGCATCCGCTCGGTTACAAAACCAGCTCAGCCAGGGGACGAAGTTAAGTGGTGCCACAAAGCAATACGACGCAGACGATTATGTAGTTAGTTTTATCACAGTATTAATATTATTTTGTAAAGCCATAATAGAATTAGACAAGTTGTTTTTGTTACCTACTTTTGTATGTAATTGTGACGGAACAATAACATAAAAAAGGCCCAATCATAAACTCGAGGCCCACCTGATGTTAAGCGGACTAACCACTGCCTATAACAGATGCATTCGGTAACAAGTCACGAATTGCACTGCGTCCGCCACCGAGTTTTGAACTTTTTGTGATAAATGTACTATATTAGGTATTTTGATAAAGGTTAATACTGCATAACGATGTCGGTTGCGCCCGAAGAAAGTTGCTCTGATTTGGCTGAATAAAAAAAATCTAGGTTGTTCTGGACGTCCCCATTCCGAATTCAGAACTTATTTTTCGATGACGTCTGCCAAGTGAAAAAAGTTACTCCGATTTGGCTGAAAATTGATATCTAAGTTGTTCTGGATGTCCTTATTCCAAATTTGGAATTAATTTTTCGACGACGTCTGCCAAGTAAGAAAAGTTACTCCAATTTGGATGAAAATCGATATCTATAGGTTGTTCTGGACATCTTTATTCCGAATTTGGAATTTATTTTCCGATGACGTCTGCCAAGTGAAAAAAGTAACTCCTATTTGTCTGAATATCAATATCTATCACCCGCCTCTATTGTTTTATTTGTTCAACTCCATCCTAAGGTTGCCTGGTAGAGATCACTTTTAGTGATAAGGCCGCCCAATGTAACACTATGTTATTATAATTTAATGTGTAAACTTTTATATTTCTAAAGTGGTGTAACAATAAAGAGTTTTCTATCTATCTATCTATCTAGGTTGTGTACTGGACGTCGTTATTCTGAATATGTTTTTTTTTTTGGATGACGTTTGCCAAGTCAAGACATATGACGTATCTCGAAAACGGTAAGAGAAAGATATGGGAGGTTTGAACAATTATCGTAGGAGTCGGAAAATCATTCGAATGATAAGTGTTAATAATCCAAAATGGCGGAATTCAAGATGGCCGCCATACAGAGTGCTACGGATGCAGTGGGGTCGGATTACTTTTCCGTCAGTGATATCCGCGTAATCAATAATAGGCCAAAATTTTGAAGCGCTCGTAGCGAAGTTTGCTTAACCATTCTGAATCGATCAGCAAAGTTAAGCAACGTCCGCCGCGGTCATGAGTTGGATGGGTGACCGCTGGTGACATTACTACTGAGCGCTTCGGTGCTTCGGAGGGCACGTTAAGCCGTCGGTCCCGGTTGTTGTCTTAGGATGGCAGTCGTTACAGCATGGTGGTAGGGCACTTTGCGAATGCCCGCCTGACTAGCTACCACCCTCAAGTTGAAAATCTGTCGCCAAGACCTAACGGTGTGTTCTGGCAGCTCTCCTTGAGAGCCAGTAATTCTAGGTTAGCCTGAACAACATCTTCGACCACATCATCACTTACCATCAGGTGAGATAGTGGTCAAAGGCTAACCTATCAAGAATAAAAAATAAAAAAAAAAAATTGTTGTTAACATCTCTTGATAGCGTGATCCAAAAAGTGATTAAAAACTTTGATGAAAGAATTGACCTCTGTCAGCATGCTCGTGGTGGACATTTTTCAGATATCATTTTTCATTCATAATTGCCAAACTATTCTCTTCGTAATACAATAATAATCAATCATCAATCATCTTCATGTAAATTTTTTGTTTTATTTTGTTTTAGAAAACAAAGTTCTTGTTGGATAACCCTTTAGTAGGGAAACGAAAGAGTTTTCTCTTTTAGGGTTCTGTAACGGAAAACGAGACCTTTAACTAATCCTTGACCATCGCTCTGACCGTCTGGCCGATCTTTCGTTCATTTGTCGTGGAACCATTACATGGTTCCGTTGAAGGTACCGTACTGTTTTCTATTAACCGTGGTAACATTGAATCGTCAGACTAAAATTTCCCCTAAACTAAAAATTTAAAAAGAGTCAATTTGACACCTGTCACATCTAAGATGTCACCTGTACAAATTTTTAGATTTTAGGTACTTACCGAAATATGAAACTAAAATCGAGGGATTCGTTATTACCTGTCACTTTGACATGTGTCATGTCTGTCCATTAGTCCGTCCGTGCGTTCGCTTGTCTATGCTCATTGCCAAATTCCAATTCACAGTTTTCCGGTTCTCCATTTTTTTAAACTCAGTGACAGCCCTATTAAAAAGGTGAAAATTTTTGAATTTGGAAGCTTTCCATCTGTACGGTTATTTATAAATGTGCTTTTACATGACAAAATATATTCCTTTGACGTACCTAGAGTAAGGATTTTCTAAGTATTGTACGTATATCTACATACAGCGTCTTTTAACTACAGTTACTGAGGGCTGCCAAATTATTAGCAAGGATAGTGAGATCAGTGAATCAGTGAGGGTTCGCTGAAGTAATTTATGTAAAACTTTTACTGAGGCCTTGGTTTCTTTTTTATGAAAACTGTAATAAATATGATATTTTCCACGATCAACACCAAAGTTTTATCAGGTGTTACACCTCTTTAGCAAGAGTCCATCTATGTGGGATGGCAGTAGCAGGTACTATTCCTCAAAGTAGAAGTTTGCAAACAATAATTTTTAAGGAGTGAAAAGCGCTATTATCAACAAGAATTACTGGGTGAACGAAACATAGGACCTATTGTTTCATGAATTGTACGTAAGACTAAGTATCTTCAACTTTACTCACTACGTACAAAACCTTATCGTTAATGTAATTTTTAAGGAGTGAAAAGCACTATTATCAACAAGAATTACTGGGTGAACGAAACATAGGACCTATTGTTTCATGAATTGTACGTAAGACTAAGTATCTTCAACTATACTCAATACGTACAAAACCTTATCGTTAATGTAAATTACAAGCACATGAGACATGACAACTACCTACGTCTCAAGGTGACGCAATTCGTGACTTGTGTCGAAATGCATCTGTTATAGGCAGAGGTTAGTCCGCTTAACTTCAGGTGGACCTCGAACTTGTTCCGCCACAATAACATTTAAAAAAAAAGTGTCATGCCAGTCATGACTTAAATATAAAAAAAGAAAAAAGTTAAGTTTGATTCTGTTATATATGGCCCTCCTGAAAAAGAAACTCAAAATCTGCTGCCAATAAGCTGGCAAAGTGCTCATCAATAATAGCGCAAAATATGGAAAAGGCTTGCAGTAAGTCTACTACGCTAAAACAACTAAAGTAGATTTTCCTGGAGTCAACTTTCAACCGTCATCGGCAACCGAATAGCGTTCAACTTTACACATACAAGCCGAAATATAAGTACAGTTTAAGAAAAACTGAGCGTTATAATATATTAATTAAAGAATAATAAAATAAACTTGTGTTTCAATGTATACTTTTCTATGTTGGCCTTTAAAGGTCTCACAAAACTGCAAAATAATGTTTTTTTTTTTTTTTTTATTTGGTTTTGTTCATTTTCCACAGACTCCGGGGTCCGTGCCATTTTTGAAGTTAACAGAGAATTTATTTAGTAATAACATTAATAGGGGGAGCATTCTTACATACTAGGGGAACACAGCCGCGGTGAAGTAATCGATCAAATTGAGCCCTTCGTTCTTAATTATTTAAACAGTTTTTTAACTATATAATTAAAAAACTAAAGACCAACTATGAATCACTCTACCACTTAGCTAAGATGGACCAGCATGTTCTATTTATTATACGATATTAGGCCATTATTTCACCATGACCACAATCACAACAATATGTAGAGGTTAACTTTTAACTAGACTAATTTACCAATTTTCTTTAAACTGTTATGTTTGTGATAAAGCCTGCTTACCAAATAACCACAGAAAATAACAGCCAACGAAGAAAATTTAACGTGCTTCATCCGTCCTTAAGGCCGATACATTTCCTTTAAACTGATCTACCATGGTGTATGACATGTGAGATATAGAACATAGTCCTTTGTATTAATTTACATCAATTATATTCGAATCCCTTATATGAACGACGTTCTTTATATTATGATAATTTGCCTGTTAGTTTGCCAAAATATCTCGACAATTTTGTGGTTTAATTGAGCTACGTTTTGTTATTAAATATTTTAGTTTAGTACTACATTAAAAAAAATGTAGTAGCCATAATCTAAGATGATTAAACAGGCACAAGTTTATATTGCCAATTTAAATACTTTGGTTGTATAGTTCAATGAACTTATGATTAGCATGTAAATTATTGTAAAGTTTTATTTATAGGTAAAATCATGTATAAAACTTGTTATGACAAAAACTATGTGAATGTTAATGTAAATACGAGTTATTGCTTTAGACTTACCTGTAGTAAAGTAAGGTCTCTCTATCCCCGCCGTGGTGCAAAATTCTGCAGGAATCCGAGTCTGGCTTACATCCAGCTCCAGCGCAGAGAATCTCTAGCTGAAGTTTTGATATAGAGGCCGGGGCGCCCCGGTTATGTCTGAAATAGTCGGCAAATCGGATAAGTAGCTGGAGGAATACTGACTATGTTGTACACTGGGACTACAGCTTGACTTTTACTTACTGGTTCTGTTATATGATGAATGACTGGCGGGTCGCACTGACTTTCCTTAGGTATTTAAAAAGATTTTTTTTTTTTTTTTTAATATTCTGTACTTTATGTTCATCAATGAAAATGTGTAATTCTAACAGTTAAAGAATTTTTCAAATCAGTTGAGTTTTTTTTTTTAACGCTTGCTAGGTTTGCCTTTGACCACCATCTCACCTGATGGTAAGTGATGGTGTGGTCGAAGATGTCGTTCAGGCTAACCTAGTTTTTTTATGCTTGTTAGGTTTGCCTTGGACCACCATCTCACCTGATGGTAAGTGATGATGTGGTCGAAGATTTTGTTCAGGCTAACCTAAAATTACTGGCTCTCAAGGGCAACTGCCTAAACACACTGTTAGGTGCTTGGCGACAGACTTTCTACTTTTCGGGGGTAGCTAGCTAACTGAGCATTCGGAAAATGCCCTACGTTAATAGTTTTTAAGTTTATTCTTTGCATACAAAAATACAAATCTTTCTCTTTTAAAATATTAGTGTTTATAACTTTTAACAAGACTAATTTTCTAATTTGATTCAAACTGTAATGCTTGTGATAAAATCTGCTTGCCATATAATATAGTAAGCAGGCATATTATACTAAAGACAATATAAGAATCTTTTGCATTATTTTACATCAAGCTTTACTTTAATGCCTCACTTAAATGATGTTCGTTACATGATAATAATAAGCCAGCTAGTTAACCAAAATATTTCGACAATTTTGTGGTATATTTGAGCTACGTTTTGTTATTAAATATTTCAGTTTAATACTACATTTTAATGATTCAAGATGATTAAATAGGAACTAATTCATAATAATAATTTTAATAATTCGGTTAAATTTAGTAAACTTATACTACAAAGTTTGATTTATAGGTAATGTCATGTAGTAAACTTGTAATGGCAAAACATCTCAGACACAAAAATACCCCTCCACCTACAAACTATATTACCCCAACGGAACACCTGCCTCCTGGTAACAAACTGCAGTGGCCAATTCAGAAGTCGCTCAACAGACTCCGTACCCAAGTTCAACGCTGCAAAAGCAACCTGGCCCAATGGGGAATAAAAGACAAGTTAGATGTGGTATGTGAGTGTGGTGCCCCTGAGCAAAATAAGGCACACTTACTGGCATGTCTCCAGTGCCCGACCACCTGCACACATTGATACGAAATGAATGAATGAGTAGCAGAAACATTGTGAGTATTAATAACTACGAGTAATTCTTTTTGACTTAACTGTAGTAAGGTAAGGTCTCACTATCCCCGCCGTGGCGTGAAATTCCGCAGGAATCTGGGTCTGGCTGACACCCGCCAGCTCCAGTTCAGATGATCACAAGCTGCAGTTTTGATATAGTGGCCGGGGCGCCCCGGTTATATCTGAAGTAGTCGGCAAATCGGGTAAATAGCTAGAAAAGAGCTGATTTTGTTGAACACTGGGATTAAAGCTTGACATTTTTTTAATGTTAAACTCACTGGCTTTGTTATGTTATTTATGACTAGCGGGCCGCACCGGCTTCGCTTGGGTAGGTATAAAACAAGAATTGCTATTTTTTTTAATATTCTGTAGCATTTGTTCATTAGGGATAATGTAGGATTCTAATGTTGAAATAGTTTTAAAAAATCACTCCAGTAGTTTTTAAGTTTATTCGTTACATACAAAAATACAAATCTTTCTTATTTATTATATCAGTGTAAATAGATGATTTGAAATAATGTCGTCACATTGAAAGAGGGTCAAGCTATTTTACTAATGAATTGAATGATCATGCGTGAGTATGACTTTCTACACACACGAGAAGTATGTTCACTTAAGTCGAGGCAGTCAAAAATAATTCCCACGCTAGCTCCGCCCATGCGGCGCAACGATCCCCGCTGCACCGAACGACGCGAAGTGCAGCGGCGCACGCGTCTCGCTTAAAAATACATTTTGTGTACTTCATATTAGATTCGCGAACACAGATACCATTGAGACGATTTCAACTTTTTTTATAATCTTATTCACGTGACGAATTGATGTCACGTTTTTATTTTTATCAACATTACTAATATTTCTTAGTAAGAAATTGATTATTTGATTTACTTTTCAAAATTATCCTTACGGTCGACAGTAGCTCATAAAACTAAAGCCAAAAGTTTTACTTTTTACAATATGATAATGTCTGCTCGACTTTATTGGCATATATTATTATGTATGTATTGGTATATATATTATACATATTTAACTGACTTCCCAAAAGAAAGATGGTTCCTAAATTGACTTGTCTATTATTTATTTTATGTAGGACCACACATAACTTTTTTACTGAACCTTACAATCTTGAAGATTTTTTTGTTGCTAGTACAGTTTAACTCTTAATTGGTTTCATTTTAATTTCATCAACATCGGTCGAACGGTTTGCCAGTTACAGTCAACTTACTAAAAGTAATTTGCCAAAATGCCTTGACGATCGCAGTGCTTCTAGCAACTAATGTAAGTGACAACTGTGAATATAGATGAAAGTTATTGTTAACCAGTGATAAAATCTATAAATAATATGTGAATAATAATCTCTCTTGAAAAGTCTGTAGTCATCAGTATATCAAATAACCTGTCGACGTCATAAGCACAAAATTGAGATCATATTGAACCGATATCAATGAGTTATTCCAGTCTTTTTAATTTAAAAAAATGTTTTCAAGTTGTTTATTTTTAATTTTCTTTGCTATGTTGTTGTGTCGCAGTTTCTGTGTTTATAGAGAAAACGTATTGCACCAAACCAACATAAAGTGAGACGTGGGTCGGAATATGATGATGGTACATAACAGCCCAAACGGCACGATATATATTGATAAATGGGGTGTTTTTAAATACTCCGTAGTAACGAAAGTGATTTCTACTGATTAAACTACCTATAAAAGTGTCATTACCCCTTCGCATCTGCGTGGACGATAATTTATGAATGAATCAACATTGTTCTCAGTATCTTGGAATGCGATTAATCAGATTACACATCATTAGAATAAAGTAAAATATCATCAAATTGAATGAGCATAATATTATATTATACTCGGTGAATATGGGTACAATTGATCTGAAATAAATGGATTTGATTTGATTAAATATGACCATTCATAATACCATGACTCGTCATAAAAATATGAATTATAGTTTTTCATAACTGTGCTACTGTACACGTTTCCATAATAAAATAAAGTAGGTTGTTTTTTTTTATTGCTATCATATAATTTTTAACTATTAATTACTAATGTTGAAAATATGTTCGTATACATCCTAGTACTTTTTATTTTTCAGTTACAGTGGTAAACAGAATGGTGTTATTTTACTACCACTCTGCTTTTAGATACCAACTATGGTAAAAATTAGACCAACCAGATATAAGTAGATCTAGCCACTTCTAAACAGCAGGATAAGATTTTTTTACCAAACTTGCAGAAGAGTGTATATATGCAATTGTAAGGGGTTTATTTATTGGGATATTTAATAAAAAACACACGACTGCAGAAACATTGTAGAGAACATGTTATACAGGCTTCTTTTAATGCAACATAGCAGACAAGTGAGACAGTGAGTGGCACTGGAACAGGTGACTAAATTAGACATTAAAATAAAAACAGTGGATTCTTAGATTGTTAGTAAGTGGACTATCATAATACAGATATTCGTGGATAGTCTACAGAGGTTATAGACACATTAAGTTAAGATGTATATGAATTAACAAAAAATCATTTATGAAATAAAAAATATATAGTTTTCCATTTATACAATTTTAATGAAATGCAAAAGTGTGCGTGAGAAATAACGAGTATCGGAAACGGAAAGTCAAGTTTGCAGTCCCCCCGATCGTCACCCCGTGACCACGATCACTGCAAAGTGTTTGAAACGTCATGACAAAAATAATGATAAATATACGCGATTTAAACCGTTTAATGTTGTTTAATTACTATTCGTAACAAACACTAAAACCTAAGACAATATTAAGTTAAGTCTTCTTTTTACGGTGGGAGGAGGTACTGAAGCATTTGCACTTTGATGTTGCAAGTCTCCCTTGACAGCCTCCTCTTGATTTTTTCTTTTTATAGAAGTTTCCACATATTCTTGATCCCGGATCATTCTTTTCTTTGAGTGGCGGGGATTGACCAGCTCGGGCAGAAGGCAGTCCATATAGAATGTGATTAGTTTTGTCTCAATTTTTTCCCTCCAAAATTTTTCTTCTTTTTGTAGAATTTCTATTTTTGATTTGTTGTCTCCATACTACACGGCAAATAAGCATTAGTTATATTACAAATGTGCATTTAGCCGAGTTTGATGATACCAATCAGATTTTTGATTGATATATACCTGCAAAAAATATAATTATACATTTTACAGACATTCAGTTACCTGAAGCCTTCAGAAAAGCAACTGTACATATCTGTTTGTCCGACAATCAATTTCGCACAATTTGTTAGAATGTGTAGATAGAATTTGTTAGTTCGTATACGAGTGCCAAGTAAGGATAAATGTCGAGAGAACAGTCGAATGACACCTGTCAAAAATCCAAAATGGCGATTTCAAGACGGCCACCATACAAACTGCTCCGCCCCTGCTGAAGTTCGGCCTTCAGAAAGGGGGTGTTGGGAATATGAATAAATGAATTTAAATACATATATTCAGATAATTTGCACGTCAGATTTTTTGCACGTCAAGAGTACAACATCGCTCTTTACCATCTATCTAATACCCTAATAACCGAAAAGGGGGCGAAGGCAAGTATAATACATATCAGCGATGGCATTCCCAAAAGGGTATTGCTTCAGATAGGAGGCCGGGCATAAAATTTAAGTCTTGCTCCGCACAATTATGTCAATGCGTTGTCTTTTGTGTAGGTACTCAGAAAAAATATATTGTTTATACCGACCCTACAGAGGTGTGACAAGTGCAGGGCGATAATAATGTAAAGTGTTATTTTTCAGTGTAAAAAGAAAATTTAAATGTATTTATAACGTTTTTTTTATTTAATTTCACCTGTTGCTCTGCTATGGATAGGTCAAAATAATTTTTAGCCTAATATAGGTAGTATATAAAATATTTCCTTTACGAAATTTCCTGTGAATAAAATGTGCAAATTTAGCAATACTTTATTCAAAGAATTACTCACTTTTTTTCATGTATTGGAAGAACACAGTCTAAACTTATTATATGAGATGGCGACTCCAACAGTTTTCCCTGTCCGAGTGATCTCAGACTTTGACTGATTTGTTATTTTTTTCATGAGAAAGAAGGTGCATTTTATGAGCACAGTCAATTATTCAACTCTATTTATGTATAAATCGATACTTATATGTACATGTCTAAGTGATAAAATGTATATTTATAAGTACCTATGCAGGTGACTTTGTATATAATATCTTGAATATATACCTACTTGCCTGATTCTGAATATTCTTTCATTGATATAAATCTACATCTAGTCTTGAGGGACATAAACAATGTTTGATGTTTTATTGCGATATAGGTACCTACCCACCAAACTAAATGCTTTGATTTGCTACGCTTTTGTTATTATTATTTAGCAACGCTCAACTCCATTTACGGTTGAACGGCAGCTGTACTTTAGAGCCAGATAATTTTACTTTATACCTGTTCGGCACCTTCAACCACATCACTTGCCATCAGGTGAGACTATAACTATACATATACCAGATATTATTATAGTACCCTACTAATCATACTTAGATTAGTACGACATATAGTTATTTTATAGTTCCATTACAGTACTAAAGGAACCTAGTTGGTATAGAATCTCTTAGTTCGGTAGAGATAGTACTTATGTTTCATGAATAGAATAAACACCAAAACACAAACGATTTTTAAATTTGCATGGGTACAATAGGTAAAAAAAACTGAAATATTAATTTCATATATTAATTTTATTTCTTTTGCCTCTCTCATAATACATTATTCTATATAAAAAAATAACATGATATGTACTAAATAAATGGTTATTACAATATAAAATAATAATACAAAAACAAAATTTACTTGTCATGTTATAATATTATTACTTGAATAATTTCATCAACGTGAGCAACATTGTAGTCGCGTACCTTATCGCTTCTATAATAATAGTAGGTATTGTTGGGGTGCAGCGGCAGAGCGTCTGTCCAAGAGCTCGGCTGCACTTGGACCGACACACACAGCGCTGACTAGTTTTGAAGCGAACGAACGTTACCGTAATTTGCTACGTACGGCAATAATTATAAATAAATGTAGGATTAACGTAACAGTGAATATTGACACGTCCCTATCGTTCTGTCAAAGTATTTTATAAATATTATTACGTGTGATTTCGACTATATAAATACTATTACGGCGATAAGGTAAGTGGTGCATATTTTATAATGGCGGGTAGACCGTTAGAATAGCTTGCAATATCTTCCTTAGCTGCGAGTCATTTATTTTTTATTTGATTAAGTAATTCTAATTTTTATTGGTCTTTTACTGTCATTTAGATTTCATATTTTTAGTGGTATCCTATTGTCTATATAAAATCAACTTACTAAATGTTATTTATAGTATTTACCTGACACGGCTAAAAATTTCCGCTTCAAATCAACTTCATAGACTTCAAGCGTATAACAGCAGATGTCAGGCGGTTTTTCGCCTACCTACGCTACTACCCTCAATAACCAATCATATTGTTAAAAATCCCGAAACATCATTTGAACATTTCTTCTGAAAACTACTTAATCACTTTATTGTATATTAACATCTTAAAACTCAAGGAATACAAAATGTCTACAACATTCAATGTCAATAACACGGACTTCATCAACGTCCCCATTTCAGGAAGAAAATTCGAAGTTCTGTTACCTGGAGAAACAAGGAATACACATTTTGTACAACTTATTGTTGCAACGGTAGCATCTGGCAGCGAAACAATATTTGCAAGACTTCGCCAACATCACGGCAAATGCAAAAAAAGATAAGTGTCCTTCCTTTACCCTTCACCACACCCAACTTTTAACATCATAAGTCATATGTTATTCATTCCACAGTTAAAAACATTTTGATAAAGAAATCTTACTAAACAGTTTGTGATTACTTGAACGACAAAAATGCTTGGACTGGTTCGCCTCTGCCAAGCTAACGCCTGTCACCTACGTAATGTAAATAAATATTATAATAATTTTACTATATAGTATGTAACACATTGTTAAAACCATTTAAAAATATGGGCCTGAGTTTCTTGCCCGTTGTTCTCGCAGTGGCTCAATTTTTTTTTGCTGAAAGTAGCAGTAAATATTTCAATTTTGTAATTGATTAATAAGGGTGTCGTCTACGACAACTTACTAAATGTATGGGTGTCGTCTACGACACCCTTATGAAGGTCAATGAATAGACGCCTAAATTGAATAAATGATTTTGTATTTGACTTTGACAGTCTGTTCAAAGTCTCATCATATATTTGCGCAAGGGTAATAAATTACACTTAATACAATCATTTATGTAAAGCAATAGCGAAGTTACCGATATCATATTTATTCATATCGCGTTAAGGCTAGATACGTCTCTAAGTACTTAAATTAAAAAAAAGCACATTTATATATGTCACTATTGTCAAAAATATGATTAATTAAGACGAGGCTGCGGAAAAAATACTCTCATTCGACTAGATTTTTTAAGCAACTTAAATATGCAATCGACACGATAACTCAAATATTTGATTTTTCAAACCTTTTTCTATCCGTTGTCCAGACAGGAACACATTTGAAAGAAATTTACTCGATAGTTTTAATTTTTTAAAATGAAGCCTTTTCTTTAAATTATTGGATTTTGCTGGGAAACTACATCAGTTACATATCAATAATAAATACACATAGAAAGGAAATGTAGTTTATTATCCGCTGTATAAGTAAAATTTACCTAGAGTAATTAGTATTCTCATAAAAAATTAAACTGTGTTTTAGACTTACGACCTTTAGTTCTGTGCAGGATTACGGTCAATCGGAAGATTCGATATTCAACCTTATTAGCTTACGATTACGAAATAAAATCAATGCGTAAGAGCTGTCCTTCAGTGCCGCGCTGTGCGCCGTTGGACGTGGACCTATCGCTCGCGCGCTATCACCTCTGCATTATAAATACGTATCTTGGTAGGTACGAGTATATCAATATGGGAAATAAAGATAACCAACTAAATAAAAAAGGATGCAGAAGAGTCGATACAAAGACTTTGCAAGAAGAGAGCGACTACAATGTTGCTCACGTTGATGAAATTATTCAAGTAATAATATTATAACATGACAAGTAAATTTTGTTTTTGTATTATTATTTTATATTGTAATAACCATTTATTTAGTACATATCATGTTATTTTTTTATATAGAATAATGTATATGTAACGTACAACGCTACAAACAAAAATAAAAACGTTTGGAAAACGCAACACTAAGACCAATTTATCCGAACCACAAGCACGTTTATACTGTTATCTAATAAGTATGGAGCCGGGTTGTATTCTAGGTTAACTCTGTCTATCATCTTCGAGCATGATTATGATCAACCTAACTTTAAGTAAAATTGTTGTTAATGGCCTATTGATCAACAAAGTAACAAAATTTGATTTCGAAAAAAAAATATACCTTTGCATATTGTTTTCCAAAACCGCAAAACAGCTGAATTATCAGTAAATCTACCGTCACATATCTGGATGTACGAGTACATCTGTATCGCAAAGACGCCGTTTACAAAAAGGAATTACTCACATCCTCGGAATCCTTAGAATTTCAATATGACTTCTCTATTTACATGCGAATAAGATTGGTGACCACTGACACCGTGCCACATCGTAACGAGCATTCGGTTTAAGAGCGCTATATTCGTACTCAAAATGTCAGAAATGAGAAACATTTATTGCATAAACTGTGTAACAGTATTTCACTACTCTTTAAACTTTTATGTCCTCATCGGATATATAAAAGCAGGACATGAAAATATCCATATATCATTGATTTGACAAAGTAGGATATTAATATTCATATTGTTTATCTACCAAGTATATAGTACAATGCAAAATTCAGTAATGTCTAGTTTTTCATAATATAAGTGATTGTTATACAATTACTGCTACAGAAAGCGAATAGAGATTTATTTCCAATAGCCCTTTATTGAAGCATTTAAGTTGAGAGACATAAGTTCAACAGTAGTTGTATGTATTATACAGAAGTAGATTATATTGATTATTACACAGAAACAACAACTCTAGACTCAGACCCACTGTGACTATAACGGCCCGTCAAATACTTATCTTAACGATACTCCGTAACTTACAATAAACAGAAGTGAGACTTTGGGTATTTTCCCGTGGGGTAGAATGTCGGTTTGTGTTCCATTTTTGGGATACATATGAGATTAAGGTTTTTAACTATTCTTACATACTTCATTACTTTAAATTAAAAATATTTTATGGCTACAATCCAATTTTCTGTGTATTTGACAAATTTAACAGGAAAAATATGGAAAAGTTTTATATCTTTTTACGGATATAAGACGTGTTCAGTTAAGTATATTTGAAAGTACATCGTAAAAAAACAAACCTTAGGCAATACGTGGCCAAAATCATTTTTTTGATACATGACGTTGTAAAAACTATCCACGCTAACCGAGAAAGAAGAAATCCCAAAAGACTGTCGGGTTATATGCAATCCGTTCCAAGGCGACTTCCCCGCTTTTTATTTTGCAAACTAAAAGTCGGATATGGTTTGTTGTACCTATAACCATATACATAATATACGACCGTATATGGTAACAATATGCGTGGGTAGAATGGAATTAGGGAATACCGGAAGTATCTATCTACACAAGTCTTTCGTGGTTTGTTTTTAACAAGGAGTAAGAGAGCATTGTTAGTACTAACGTGGTTTTCGAGGTGCGTACGTCGCTTATTTTTTATGCCTATTTGATTTTACTAGGTGGTTTAACGGACGTATTTATAAAAATCAGCCGCTTTATTGTTGGAATTATTCGAATTAAGCGAAGATTGCTTAGCCGTTCTAGCGAAGTTTGCTAAGCCGTTCTAGGGAAGTTTTCTTAGCCGTTCTGAAGTGCTCGTAGCGAAGTTTACTTAGCCGTTTTTAATCGATCAGCTTAGTTAAGCAACGTCCGCCGCGGTCAGGAGTTGGATGGGTGACCGCTAGTGACACTACTACTGAGCGCTTCCGTGCTTTGGAGGGCACGTTAAGCCGTCGGTCCCGGTTGTTGTCTTACGATGGCAGTCGTTACAGCATGGTGGTAGGGTATTTTGCGAATGCCCGCCTGGCTAGCTTCTGTCGCCAAGGACCTAACGGTGTGTTCCGGCAGCTGTCCTTTATAGCCAGTAATTCTAGGCTAGCCTGAACAACATCTTCGACCACATCATCACTTACCATCAGGTGAGATAGTGGTCAAACGATAGCCAATCAGCTACAAAAAAAAATTTGGAGGAGGTACAAATACACGCGCATCGACGTACACATGCAAGAGAGCTGCTTGTGTTTACAGCGCAACAATATCTTGATACTGGACTTGTGCATATAATGCAATATAGTGGCCAAACTTATATGCTAGAAAGATAAATAACATATAACATAATATATTATGAATATGTATTATTTATATGATGGACATACGTTGATGTAAAGAAGTTATAGTCATTCGAAAATACAATTAATATACATAAAATCTTAAAATCATTGATGTGGTTTGAGGGACATGGATAAAGACATTTTTTTTTTCATTACAATATGTTATTTTTTTTTATTTTACTTTTAGTGTACAGGATATTCAGTTAGGTAACAGACATACTTTTGAAGTGTATTTAGCACAAGGACCCTGATATCAACCATGTCAACATTGAAATGTTAGATGTGTTGGCACAGTCAACGACATAAGCTTCTGTACCAATCAGACCACAAAAAGCTGAAAGTAAAAATAAAGGTAATTAATTCATTATCTAATCTGTAAAGACGTTAGCTGTAAGAAGATATGTATACCCTCTGGACGCGAATCGAGCGTTGAAGTCGCTTTGCACAACGCGTGACCTTCGTATGGAAGCATTTTCCAGCATATGCGCTATCGTCTTGAGTAGGGTAAAATTGGGGCGTTTGGATCAGAGGAGATCCAAACGCCACCAATCTTACCATTTTTTCATCTATTCATCTATTAAATTTTCTAGGTAAGGTTTAAATCTTATAAAATTATCAATTCGTATTGATCTTGAAAGATGTAATAATTAATTTTTACCTAATGATATGTCCGCTCATTTGAAAACTAAAAGAATATTTCGGTCTATTTGAAAAACTTTGATTTATTATAGTTTTTAACTTTGATTGTAACATTTGAAACAATCGTTTGAGTCTGAAAGATCGTTTATTTTATTTTACTCAGGGTTATAATCCAAAAATAAAAACAAGGAGTTTAGCGTATTCAATTAACTTTATTATTTAAACACCACTTTCTAAGACAAAGAACATTTCTAAGTGCACACACCTTATTATGAAATACACAACTATATACATCGTTTGATAATTCATATTCCTTATACAAATTTAAAATACTGGGGCAACTCTTATCTTCTAAGTCATAAACACATATGTTTTTAATTTTATATTCACATAAAATTTCTTTAATCCACAATATTTTTTCTTTTCCTTTAGTGAATATACATTCTTTGTCTTGTAATAAACTTGCTATAATATTTTTAGACTCACTATAAGGCAAATAACCATCACTCCAATATATACCTCTATTTCTTTCAATCCAACATACTTGTCTTCTCTCAGTTTTGCTCAGTTTGTAAAATGGGAATGGTGGTTTAAATAGAAAAACTTGTATATGGTACTCATACTGAATGGCTATTTCCTTCAAAATAAATTGATTTTCATCAGTTTTAAAACCTTGGACATCTACAATTACACTCATGATATTTTACGTACAATGTGACTCAGAGGCTTATATTCTATCAAACGCTCGTTAATGATAAGACAATATGCAGTTGTATTATCAGGGATGTCTTGCGAGGCTTCAATTTCTAGTCGTACATCAACGGGTCCGGTCTTAAGACAATCGTTTTGACGTGAACAATCAATTACAAATAGTGGAGCCTTTTCTTTAAATCTCAACAAGTCGAGCAACGGATCAGTTGGAAGGTTATAATAAGACTGACGAAATTTCACATACATTTCGTATAATATATTGTATTTATTTCTTTCAAATTCCAAATTTAATGCCTCGTATGGATAATATTGTGAATTTAGAAACAGTGTTACATTATTTATCTTACAATGATCAAATTCTGAACTATTATTCGTTTTTGAATTTTTTCGTTTAGTTTGAAGACATAAAATAACATACCGAGGTTTTTCTAGTTGTGATGCTGTCTTAACTGACCAGGAATGTTTCATAGTTCTAGGTAATAAAGGATATTCATATAAATCCCAATTTCTAAATGCTATTTGAATAGGTTTGTCTTTCTCTAAATACTTGAGAAAAGAAAGCCTTTCCCGATCAGATACTTTGACATGCGGCACACGCCACTGTATTCTTTGTATGTCTATTTTGATATCCTCTTCTTCTAGTATTCTAACACTATTTAAGTTTGAGTTTTTCGGGTTAGTATAAGTTCATGTTTGCAATTCATTATTATTTTATCATAATCCTCAGCAAAACCTATAACTTTATTCAATGGAATAATTGCATTAAAATATCCATTACTTTTTACACCATGTATATTCCAGCCCCACATTGCAGCCACTTTATTTTCACCTTCATTCATAGAAATATAGGATTTTATTGTAGATGTAATACCAACATTTTTTGATCGATCTATTTCAACACCATTCAGCTCATATCTAATATCTTGAAATAAAAACATTACGGAATTGTTAGTAAATTCCACGGGTTTTTGAACAGGATTCTTATCTTTCCCGATGATGGTTGCATGACCTTCAACGTAAATAAAACTGGCTGACGGTAATATGTATATATCTTGCTGGTGTATAGGGATTCTGATTTCATCATTTTCTCTAAAAGCGTTATTGTAAGGGTTGTAAGAATGAATTTCATAGCCTTCAATTGAATTATCGAAGTTCGGTGAGTCAGTAATCTGAAGTATACTCATACTTTAAAACCAAGGGTTTTAAGAAAGTCTTTATTAGATTTTGAAATTTTCTTAATGGATTTCACACGTCTCTCTACTTTAGCACTATTCTTCGTTATGTTGTTACTTTTTGTAATGCAACTGATTTTATAAAACACCATCATCTTACTCTTCTTCTCAAATGAAGACGTAGTTGTAAATGTTCTTTTTTAAAGTCAATAAGATTATTGTTTGCATCCACAACCTTTATATTTACAGATGATATATTGCTTTTATTGACAGGGAAATATATAATGTTATTCGGTACTTCAATATATTGATGACCTGGTGGCACGTTTGGTACGAACTCATGAATTATGTGCGTTGGATAACCGTTAATATACGATCCTTTTATGAGATCACATTCAATGCGTATCACGGACAAAGGAAGAATGTTAACCAATGTGTCAGACTCATGCCATTTATTTGCTACTAGCGTCGTTTTGCCAAAGCCTAAAAGTTGGCCTATGCTATTTTCTCGCCCAAAATGAATAGGTTTTGAACAATATAAAAATGACTTCAGTGTATTATAATTAGGTTTAAGTTCAATTTCACAGTCATGTAAATTTCTATTTATATAGTCTTCTATATCATACAAATCGTATACACCGTCCGGTATTCGCAATTTTTTATCATCATCGTCGTAGCAAAATATATTGTTTGATGAGTTTATGTTTGATATAGAATTGGTAGCTGAGAAGTAAAGTAAACCGCATTCATACTGTTCACCCAAGTTTAACTCAGGATGAAAATGTGACTCTAGCAATGATTCGCACCCTGTGATGGTTATCGTAGCAGACATGATTATATACTAAATCTTCTTGCTGTTTCCCAGACCATTTATTCATGCACTAGTCGATCCTTCCAAAATATTTTTAGAAAATTCAAACACAGATGCCCACAATTGTAAGGATGGTCTTGTTGAATGTTGTCATAGTTATAATTTATATTTGTACCGACATATTTGAGTAATTCTGTCGGTGGTTTTAAATTACCGTAACTATCAAAATATTCTATATAGTCACCGTATTTTGCATAGGCTACCCAGTGAGAGCCAGGATTATTAGAGCTATCTAAATTTATGATACCACTTTCTTTCTTGTACGGACGTTTAGGCAATTGGTCTCTCATAAACACTCCTCGAAAAAATGGGATATCATATGAATATTTAGTAATATCAATATTGGTTAAAGCTCGATCGGGTAGCCGCCTTCTCAGTTTTTTTTATGGGATAAAAATAATTTTAGACCATCTTTATGAGGTTTGATATGTAAACCTCTCCCGATACATTGAGATTAAATTTTTTCGTTATGTCTTTTTAATTCTTCTAGACGTTTTTTAGCTTCTTTATATTCGTTAATAGTTTTAATGATTCCAGCAACACCACCAGTTATACTACCTGCTGCAGACAGCCCTGCAAATATTGGTATCAATGGTAATACACCCCCACTTTTAGGAACGGGTATGATTCGTGGGAGTTTAATATTTGAAGCAGCGGTTATTTCTTTTGCAGCTGCAATAGCTAAATCTATAGCCTTTCTTTTACACTTAGGTTTTAGTTTTCGTAATAGTTTTTTGGTATGCGTAACCATATGTGTGAATGTTTTCTTCAATCCTACCCCTTTTCGTTTACTTTTAGAATTACATATCTTATTTCCCGAACGCGAACTTATTTTAGCCAACATAGCCTTATTAACTATTTGAGCTGCAACTTTTTCCCCGACATTTGCATCTGAGGCAGATATACGACTCCTCGCCATTTTCATTAGCTTTATATCTGCTAAGTGACGATCTTTTAAAGATGGTGATTTAGCGTAAGCAATATCGTGGTGCTTACAATATTCGTCTAATTTATTAATACCTTTATCTCCACGAGCAAGTCTCTGTGTTAACTTAGTTCCTGGGCCACAGTAATTATAACCAGGTAGATGTATTTCACACGGTATATGATTAATTAGACAATTAAGAAGACTGTTTGCTTTCATATCTTTTATTATACTGAATTAAAAACACACAGAGTGTTACTTAAATATATCAAGACTCTTAATTATTAGATATTACTTATTATAGCACATTCGTTCTATTTATCCAACTGTTTTCTGTTGTTGGTAATCCCAGCCACTTTACATACACTTTATCACCTTTTCTCTGGAGCACTTTTTCCACTAGATAAATATCAGGGTACTTAGTTTTCTGCAGCTCGTATCCATAAAAAGCACCTAAAATTGGTCGGCCTTTCAAATCCTTTAGTAAATATGTGACTGGATTTGTCCTCAAAACCTCTTTGATTACAAATATCTCTGTAGACCAGTTCGGTGTATATCCTTTTTCAAAAATGCTTTTATATTTGCTAACTCGTACGAAATCATCCATTTTCAATGTATAATGTTTTTTTAATACATTTAATGGTTTTTCCAATTTTGCATATCTCTCAATAATAACTCTTTTATTACATTTGGTGACTTCTATAGGCTTACATCCAATCGTTCTATGAAAACTATGATTATAAAGTTTCACGATTTTATCTAAAGTACCATTTATCCATTTGTAGTTTCCATTCAAACCAAACTGTTTGTACAGCTTAGATTTTAATGTTCTTATAAACCTTTCCGCAATCGAAGCTTTTTTAACGGAATACGTTGAATAATGATTTATATTATTTACTTGCATGAGATTTTTCATTTCGTTGTTGTAAAATTCTGTGCCTAAATCAGTCTGTAAATTTGTGGGGGGCTCTTCTTGTTTAAATAAATTGTTGAAGGCATTAAATACTTCGGTTTTAGTTTTACGTTTTAATGGAAATGCCCAAGCTAATTTTGAAAAAGCGTCGATTACCACTAATATATATCTGAATCCATTATTAAATTTGGCAATAGATTGCAAATCTATTAAATCAGCTTGCCATAAATCATTTATATCTCTCTTTATTACATGCCTTCTAGGGAAATTAACCCTTGCGTTTCTATAAATTTCATTTACGACGTCGGCTTTGCTCATTTTTTAATTGAGTTTCTACATTAATTAGTTTGGCACTTATTTCATTTAGAAACTGCTCTAAGCTTTTCAGTTTTACAAAGCAATTTTCTAAAAACTTATCCACATAGTCTTTTGTAGCGCAATCTTTAGCTTCAACAGGGTCTAGCAAGTGTTTTATGATTTTTCCTTGCGCACTTATGTTACCATCACTTGTAAACACCGGTACTTGTTTATTATGGTTATTGTATTTTCTTTTACATAAGGGAAGACCAAACTTGTCAACATTCATGTTGAAATGATGACTTAATACTGAATAAAATAATAATAAAAAACCACTTTTATGATTTGATAATATCGGCTTCTTTCAATTCTTCGATAATTGATATGATTTCATTATCATGGTTGCTGTTACCAGCATCTCTGGATGCAAGTAAAATTTTTAACCGATCTATTAATTCGTTCGGATCATCCCAGTAAACTAAATCGGTATTGGGTTTATACTTTTTCAGTGTTGGTAATCCGCTCCCAAATTTCATTTCTTCAGATATTAACTCGGTTATATCATTAGCACTACTTTGTGCGTCTAAAAATAAGGGTCTTATAATTTCACGATATTTTGCACTCTTGTCCCCTTTGATTTGTCCATTTGGATTGTAATATCTTTTATGAGCATTAGTAATACATAGAATATCTTTGTACACTAGTTGATCTTTCGCTGTAACTAATGCTAAGTCCGGAGTTTTCCGCAGCAATAGTTCTCTAAGACCAGGTGTTAGTTCATAGTGACTGTTGTTAAATGAAATCGCATGTGTTTTTTTATTATTGGTCGGATCGTCTATCACTGATATTTTTACTTTTGCGTTGCCCATCAAAAAGTTTCTGTTTTCCTTTCTTACACCGAAAGGGATGTTCATATTATTATCATACATATCTTCAATGTCATCTTTATTTAAAGATCTTTCCAAAGGCTTTTTGACAGTTTGGTAATATGTTTCTTCAAGAAATTGGCTATTATCGGGAACGGTAGAATACTCATGTTTATTTTTGTTTAATAAACTGGAGTCACTTTCTACAAAATCCTCGCACCTTGAACTAGAACTGGAGTTATTCGAAGTTAAGTCAATATTGCTTGAGTGTTCTGAAATATGAGTATTTTTACTGTCGTATGCATCATTTTTATAACCGCTATAACCGATATCTACCAATGCTTTTAAAGGCTCTGCTACAGGCTTTAAAACTTTATTCATCGTTAAATCAGTTCTATCATCACTGTCTTGCATTTGTTTTAATTTGTTTTTAATTGTACTTACTGATTTTATAAGCTGTTTTTTAATATTTTGCTCCATGTTTGAAGTAACTCCAAAAAACAACTATTAATCGATTGGCAGTACTTCAGACTGAGAATAATATCAATAACACATATATTTTATACATCTACTCTATTACAATTTCCCGAAACTTGTTCATTAAGTTCAATGAAAATGTCAAAGCCTTTCCTATATCTACCTTGATTAATTGAACAATCTTTATTAATTAACAAAAAATTAAATCTATTTTCCCAAACAAGTGCACATAGTTCTTTAAATTGCAGCCATTCTATATCTGAATTTATATGTTCCTCGTACAAATGCTTTAAATTTACATCATCTTGCTTGAAAATTATCAAAAGGTTTGCGTTATCACGAATCAGCTGCTTAGGTATCTTTGAATATGTTTGAGACAGATAAAAACAATCTATAATGCGATGTCTTCCCATTGCAAAATAATTTCGAATATTTGTTTGATTCTCGCATGTAACATCATCAAATATCATAACAGAGTTTTGTAATGCGTCATTGGGGTGGATGACTTCCTCATTTTGACTAAATACGAAAAAAATTATTTCTGGAATTCTTCTCAACACTTCTTTTAAAAACAAATACTTCGATTGGAAAGCTGTCTTAGAATAAAGATATAAGTTCTTGAACTTAAGCCCATTAGGATCCAATAATAAGCTAAGCATGACGTTTGTTTTGCCACAATTGGATGGCCCACATACAATGCAGCGAATAGAATTCGGTAAAAGAGCACTATGTTTAATACTCCTCTCCGATGTTTCCAATTCAAGATTCTTTACTTCTAAAGAAAGGGGCTGTTTTATCAACTTCATTTTATGATTAGGCTAAGCAGTTTAATCTTATGCTTTAACTGTTACTTGAGCTGTTTTATGCAGTTCTGTTTGTGATATGACATGTTTGTGTAAGTGACATTATTTTATATAAGAAAATTTATTTGCAGTGAGGTGGAAATAATTATAAATTTCAAATGGATACTTTGCTAGGAGTCATAATCGAATATATGAAATAAAAGTTTCGAATAACAAGGGCAATGTAATGAAAAAAAACATATTGTGTTTTAAAATAATATATTTATCAACTATACTTATTTACATTCTATGAATCATGCCACATTATATTTTAAAGGTTTAACAGTGTGCCATAAACTAATGTAAACTATGAGTATATTACTTAAGTTTAAAAACATTACATCTAACAACAATGTATTTCAAATCATACTTATTTAACATCATCAGAATATAGTGTCACAGTGACCCCATGGAAGAGTATGTATACGATCTTTTTGAATTTGCCTTTTGTCATCATCCCCATTAAGTAATTGCTTGTTCACTTCTTGAGTATATAATACATGCTTTATCGATCCAATCAATTTCATTTTACATTTAGTATTGATATCGTTATAGAGGGTGTTACTGTAATCACTCATTTGTAGATGTTTAGTTACAGCTTTAGTTATACCTTTAGCTTTTTTAATATCAGATTCCACACTACTCGTATTTATGCAATAAAGTTTAGCTCTTAATCCGACAAATTCGGTAATAATATTACCACCCATTTCATCTTTAAATAGACCTGGTATTTTTTCGTTTCTGTTTGGAATATTATAAATATTATTAATAGCATAGTTACTTGTATCAAATTTAGAAATGTTATCTTTCATATCTTGGTAAAAATCCTTAGTATAAATTAAATAAAGTAAGCTATCAGTATCTGTGTAACACAACAATGCTTGATTCTGGTATCTTTTTTTTATAAAATCATAATGAAATTTGTACATATGTTCTTTAGCATACTCTAAAACTGAAAACCCAATGTAAATAGGTTTGTCTAAAATAATTTTTTCATGATTCAATTGAATAGCCACACAATTTTCTGAAAAAATGTCAACACTCTTTAAATTAGGTTTCGTTATCAGTTTTTCAGCAGTTATATGCTTATTTGTGCTGTTTTGGCAATCATTCCATCTTGAAACCAATTTTACATCCACATGTTTTCTTTTATTTTCTATAGTCTTGCCGAAAATTGAATTATTTAGTAATTTAAAGAAATCTTTTTCAAAAGTGGTTTTTGATACTTGTCTTAAACTAGTATTAAGATCAATGTATGGTTTTAAAAAATCATCTTGTCTAAAACAAATGACGCGATGTATCTTTAGTAATATTAGACCATGCTTTAAACATTCTTTTAAATATACATAGTGAATGACGTAATTGATTTTATCATAAAGGTTTGCTATTAGTTTTTCAGTTTCACTCCCATAGGGTGCAAATTTCTCGACAGCAAAAGGCAAGTCTTGATGTAATTTATGTATGTGACGTGGATACGAAAGATCGACTTCTAAAATATAACCATAATCACTGTCATTAGAAATACTCATTACATCAAAAAGTTGTATTTCATCGACAGTTAAAAATCTGAATTCAGAAATTGGATATTTCTTTGTCATAGCAAAGCCGTACAAATTATTGCAATCTAAATATATTAAATACGAAGGTTGTTTAGATTCATCATAATTTGGAATATATTTGTTGGAGGCTACGGCATGACGTAGAGAACACTGTGCTAGACCACCACGTATGCCTCTTTTTTTTTTTTTTTTTTTTTTTTACTCCAAACTGGGTAGCTCTTGACCACTATCTCACCTGATGTTAAGTGATGATGCGATCGATGATGGAGCGCGCTTACCCAGGAGATACCTATTCACTCGCTTCTTGAAGACCCCCATATTGTACTTAACCGGAAACACAGCCTCAGGCAGAGTATTCCATACCCTGGCGGTTCGCATGATAAAAGAAGATGCAAATCGCTTCGTTCGGGTAAATGGAATATCCACCATATAGCGGTGGCGCTTCTGAGTATCCCTGGATGTCCGGTTATAGAATGGGGATAGCGGAATCAGATCATGTAGTTCTGTGGCACACTCTTTTTCTTTTTCACTTTTTCCAACATTTCATACATTTCAATGTCATTGATGAGTTCTAATCTAACCTTAGTATGAAAAAGCATAGCGTCCCAACTTAGGCTAGGTGCTGTCAAGTAATAGGCCGGGTCTAATTTATAGTGTAATAGACTTGTTGTTCTAAATTTCTCAAATATATCACATAAAAGTAAAATGTCTGTCTTTAAGTATAAATCAGTATATTCTCCAAGTGTTTTTAAGTTAAAAACATTCCACACTGTTTGTGCATGTATATATTCATTATCAGAAATATCTTCGTTGTATAAAGAATTATAAAAGTTAGACTTTGATGGGAGCTTATCTTCATCAAATTTTGACCAGCTGTCCATATAATCATATGGATAATGTCCTTTTCGTCGTAATAGACTAATTTGTTTCTCATTACCATCAATTTCGTTTGTTAAATGATTAAAATCACTTTTAGATAAACTTTTACATAACATATCAAGGCTTGAGCTTAAAAATTGAAATGAATCGATAAATTTTATTTCAAAAAGTCTATGTCCTGTTTTTGACTTGAGATATTTTGAAATGGATAGATACTTTTCTTTTGTTTTAGGTATTATTTTCACATCACCATCATATTTCATTAATTCTTTGATGAATAAATGTGAATCATAGCCTGATAGGTTATGAAATATTACTGGTATAAATGGACATACTTTATGCATTAAATTGCATAATGAATGTGAAATTCCGCGCACTTTTGATGTCACATGATCGTGATCTAACACTTTATCATCGAATAATACTTCATTACATATATGACAAACAGTAGCTTTACGATATTCCATTTCTTGTTCATGTGTTAGAGTTTCCATTGGTTTTTTATCTCGTAATATTTTATTAATACGTTTGGCATCTTTAATCAAACATTCAATAAACACTTTAACACAATCAGGGCCTCTATAAGTTACATATTTGTTCAAGCTCTGATCATGCGAACAACAAATATAATAACCAAAGCAACAAGGTTGATGTAACTGTAACGTTTCAGTATTTTCAGAGCAATTTTCTCTAGATTTTAACAATAAACATTCAAAATCCGCATATATAACGAAATTTACTTTTTGGTGTCTCTCATAATTTTTAAATTGTAATATTGTATTTTATTCAGGTAAGACACTTGTAACTCCTGTACAACTGTGTAATTTGAACTTATTCTCATTGCAATAAAATTGTAGACAGGTTTCGCACATGATTATTTTGCCTTTATGATGAGTTATTTGACGTCGAACTAATCGAACAAGATCTTTGATTAAGCAATAATGACCTTTGTTGCCATGTTCAACGTACAATAGATTAATATGTTCAATTTTTCGATGTTTGGTTGAATACAGAGGGCCAGTCACATTACATTTGTTATCTAGACCATATATGTTGATACTTATATCACGATTATTCATTTCAAACAGTCTTATATCTGAGTATGTTGGTGGAAATGACATTCCTTTTACATTTAAAACCGAAGAATAGTGCGGATATGATTGAACTCTGCATACATTGTTCTTAGACGGAAACAATCCAGCAACTATAGACCAAGCAAAACAATGATTATCATTAGTATTTTTAATGTTTATAACACATTTCAACTTTTTAATTGATTTTGGTAGATCTATGTATGTTCCACCTCTCATAGGACAGTATTTATTAATATTTATTTCTAAATGACTTACAGATGATAAAGTCCAACCAGATTCACAATGCTCAAATTCGGATAGTTTTGTCTTAAATATGTCTATTAATTTAGAAAATATTTCATGTAAATCTGTGCTTTGGTATACAATTTCATACTTAGTATTAAACGACTTTAATTGCTGAGAATTCGATTTTGGTAAATCAAAGTAAGCAAATAATTCGAAATTCAATTTAATGCATTTGTGTTTCTTTAAAGATAAATCTATTAAATGTATTAGATCTTTCTGATTCCCACTCAGGAATGACTCTGGTGTGAGTTTTTCAACTTCCTGAGTGGTACTTAAGCGGTAAGTAGCAATTCGATTTCTAAATGCAGTTGCAATTATATCGATATTTTCAAAATCAGTCTTTATCAAACAATTCAATTTATGTAAATTCGTTCTCAAATGATATCTGTATTTATTTCGAGACATTTCAATTCGACATGCGTCACATTGTATTAATTCATTAACTTCATTGACAGGTATCGGCCCAGGATGTGACAAAACTGTGAAAAGAAAAAATAAGTAATGCAGTTATACAAATAAAGTATTTATTAATAAATGGCTACAATGGCAAGTATTTAATTGAAATTATATTGATATATCTATTTTGAAAAGTAAATAGGACTTATAATTAATTAAGTACTAGAATTACATTGATTATGTATATATATATATATATTAGTACAATTATATTGTACTAATATATATATATAAATATATTCATCTTCACTGTCCGTGCCGAACAGTTCGTAGTTAGAGTACTTCGTCGGTAGTGTAGCGGGAACGACGCGGGTGTGAGAGCGTTTTCTAGAGGTGGAAGCAACTGCAGTAGCGGTGGTGGAAGCGACGGGTCGGCTGGAGGCAGGTGGTGACCGAGTCTTCCTTGATGCTGATGGTGTGTGTGCGACACGGTGTCGATGTACGCTCTGTGGTGGGTCTACCGCCAGCTCTTCCTCACCAGAGTCCTGGGCGGTAGCGGGCAGCTCATTCATTGCCTTGGACCTGTAAATATAAAACGGATTTATTGATTTCATCAAACACACTAGAGTTTAACCAACAAAAGATAAATGTAACATTTTAATAAATGAAATAGTGAATTAATAATACTTACATATTTACTTGAAATTTCTTCAATAGTTTGCAAACCGGGGAAGAGGCGATGGATTATGCAGTTTGAAGACTGTGACTTGTAAGGCCCGCTTCCCGGCTTAAATACACCCTTTTCACGTGGTCATTTTCCTTATTTAGGAAAGCACAATGTGATCGATATTGCATTGTAAGCATTTGAGAGTGAACAAAGTTCGGTAGACCAAATTTGGTTTAACATACATAGAAAACTATGCTAATCATTTAGGTTTGCTCGCATCATATCACATAGATTGAATATTACCTAATAGTTGTTTATTAATAAACAAACACATATACAAACAGCCTGGTAAATTAAAATCAATACCATAGATATATTCTAGCCTGTGTTATAATGTGTTATAGGTAGTCAACATAATACTTAGATTTCAGCAATTACGTATTTAATTTAGGAGACAGACACAAACAACGACTGATCATTTTCTATAGTTAAGTTGTCATTGCAACTAAACTGTTTTATGCCGCGGGTCGCATTATTTTTTCAATATCATACATGATTAGAACTAAGCGTATAAGTTTTTTTTGATTTCACGATTGCTGTATGAAAAGGAAATGTAATATTTTCAAGTACGTATGTGAGTTTCAATATTCTATCATATATCTAAACAGATTCATTGATTTAAGGAAATAACGTTAGAATCCTTACATCATCCTTAGCATAAGGCTATAATTTTCAGGAAAATATCGAATAAATAAAAAAGTATAAGTAATCAGTAATCACCAATATTATAGATGCTTTAAGTATGCAGGTAAAATAACCATAATATTAAAACCCCGTTGCTAATAAATTATTAAAGAAAACACAAAAAACAAGAAGTGTATATATTAATAAGTTAATGTTAGGTAAAACCTGAGAATGCGGGCCGCTATCGATACGCAATGTACCAGTCCTGAATGTTATTGTAAGTGTTGCTACTATGAACCTATTCTACAACAGGCACGGTGTCTAATGCCATCAGTCAGGAGTTCTGGCTTTACATGTATGGGATGTACCTACCGCATATTAGATAATAGTTTGTATTATACCTACCTCGTATACGGAAGAGCTGCAATGTTGAACTCTAATAACGTGAAGAAACTTTTGTTATAAATAGGCGAAATTTATGGCTTAATTCATCAGTACATTTTTGAGAGGTTTGCTTTGCAGTCCAAAATATGTCTGTAAGTATTTACAATCTTTTAATTTCTATAATAAATTAAGGCTCGCGAAACGTTATTAATTATTAATTATTATTGTTTTCAGTATTCAAGCTGGATTCTATCTCCACCAGCCCTGACTGTGGATGAATGTGGAAGATTATCAGAAAATAAAGAGCAGAAAAATCTTTTGATCAATCAGAGTCCTAGTAAGTTGTATTTGGGGTAACATTTTATAAAATATATCTAAATTTCAGATTTGTAATTCATTCCGATTTTGAGCTAGAGACATACAATCGGACGGACGAAAAGCGGAGTCTTATTAATAGGAGATCTTCGTTTTGTCCTTTGAGTACGTAACGCGAAACGGTTTCAAATAAAGTTATTTATTGATGTGATTAATTTTCGGAAGATCAAGACTTACCATACGAAATACTTTTTTCTTTGTGATTTAAATATTTATTATTGTTTGCATTATTGTACAGTGGACGGCACAATAATGCGTAGAATACCTCGGGTGAACGTGCGGGGCCCGCTGGTACTTGTATTCTCGGGAATACGCTAGCCGGTAGACATATAACGCGCGACCATAAGCGAGTGACGGATCTCTGGTATTGGTACGGAATACTCGGTGTTTGATTCTGAATTGATCAAGTTTTTTCAAATATCACAAAACCACATATAAGAATACACACAATACTAATAAAAAACAGTACGCGTGGAAAGTTTTCGTCACATTTAGAATACATTTTAAACCGACATGAAACGTCGAAACGTTTCATGTCGGTTTGTCATCTCCCGTTTTATAATATTAGATAAAGATTATTGTTAGTTTTCAATATATACGAAAAGGCAACTTTAGACCAAATAACATTATAGCCAAAGTTTGCGTCCCACATATTCAGGGACTGCTTATTGGATATCCCTTAAACAAAGGGCCTTCGGGAATATTGTTAAGGATTTCGAAACCAGCAAGAGAGTCCCTTTATAATTTCGTTATTTCAATTAATTTGCCTTAGATGAAGTGGTCTTCAATTTTCCTTGTTACTCCAGAAAATAAACAAACTCTAAGTTCACTCCAAGTAACTTAATCATACAATAACACCTTATTTTTCACCTTATTTCTATCACATTCTATACTTATATAATAATATACTTTTCATAAAAAATACAGCCCATGAACAAAAAAATGTTTTTCGTTTATAAATACCTAATTTATATTGAAAATGTTTGGAAACAACTGCGATTGTATCCGAAGTTCTACCTCGCTTAGATGTATTACTCGTACAAATATAACAGAGCAACTTTCAACTGCGCTTCTTTTATATATTTGAAATGGATTCTTTCATTTCTTATTAAATTATGTAGAAGGTAATTTAAAAAAAAACGTTTATCGAACGATGTTTGTTAGGTTTTGTCAACCCTTAAAGGTCGTTAGCATTTTTGCAATAAACCGTATAAAAACATTCATAATGGATTGTATTGTACTTTTTACTTTACTAATTACTAATTGGTTATTAACGAGAAAAGAAGTGAATGTCTAAAACAAGAAGAAAATTTAATCCATAAGGTGGATCACGGACAAGATTTTGAGCAGCAACATTGCAACAATAAAATTAAACTTGTCTACAGGCTTGTTTATAATACAGTTTTATTTTCATCCAAAATAACCTCGAGAATCCTACGTATTTTTTTATTCAGAGTAATTTTAGATTTCGTCAAATGATCTCACTAGAAAAATTGTTTTGGCAGATTATTATTTGCTTTTTTATGTACAAATATACATGCTATTGCGTCTTTTAAAGTTTAAGGCGCCCAGCGACCGCTCCGGTAGTGTGACAAAAGAAATCATTACATTTTCAATTCACCTAAAATTAAGTAATCATTCAATGATTTCTAATCAAATTAAGTATAACCACACAAATTTTCCGAAGCTATTTCCGCTATTCATTATAACACCCAAATGATTTCTGCGGTTATGAATTATTCATAAGTAGCTTTAATTATAAACTTGGCAGGGACAGGCCTCATCATTTTATTTTCTTCCTGGACCCTCAATATCCTCTTTAAAAGAGGAGCGACGTTAATGGGAAGCTTTAGCGAAACATAGGTAATTATTATTGACGGTAGCCAAGCTCCTCCCTCTTTATTCGTAAGCTTTATTTTATGACCATGCATCGCTTCTTTCTTTATTTTATCTCATCATTTTATTTATATGTTGTTTTGTTATATGGTCCTGAGTTTTAAAACGGAATTAAATTCTTACCGAGTGAGGTTAAGCACAAGATTTGAGGAACAGTATCCAACAATGTAATTCATCAAGAATATATATATATATATTCTACTGCCGTGTAAAAATTACAGTGTGAAAATTGTTACATAATTACTTAACTTTGCTCAGTTATGAAAAATTTTAAGCTTCATAAATCAGAAAGAAATGCCAAGTGTGAGTCAGGCCTCGTTCTATTCTACGAGTATATATCGGTCCCGAAGACGCCTAACAAGCGTGCAATCTATAGCAAACCCCATCTAATAGGGGTTACGTCTATTCAACAGTGGACGTCTTCCTGTTATTGATGATTGATTGATACTTACCATGTACAGAGCTAAAGCTTTTCTTTGAGTGAAAGACCAGTTCACTTTGTTGTTCTCATGTAAAATATATACCGTACTTACTGAGAGATATTTGAGGGAGATGTAAAACTTTCTAACAGTGTGGGGGCCGAAAATTTGATCGAGCAAAGCAATGAATGAACACATTGTTCAGGGCTATTTTAGCAGGCCGTGGGAGTGCTCTTTGTATCCAACTAGAAATAAGCTGAGGCACAACTTGTTAATTCTAATAGACAGTTGTATTTAGCAGATTTGAGTGGCTCATTAGTTGAATAGATTAAACGTAGCTTTGTAAACTAGTAGTCTTGAGTTTTATAACTGGTTTAGATATTCATCGGGTTTATCTAACCAAAATATATATACTGAATTGTTGCAGGAGATTGCAAAAAGGGAGCGGGAGATTACTTCAAACCTCTAAATCCATCAACGGAGAGCTGGGTAATGAAGGAGACTGTACACCCTCCTTCACCCCCCACAACCGAGGTCTAGTTGCGGTCTAAGGGGTGACCGCCGCCACCACAATGATCTCGAGGTGGCACTCGCAATGTTTTCGCGTGCTCTTCATGTATCAAGGGGCTTTGCTTCGCCTCAACTCGAGAATGGGAGCACAAGGAGTCAGCCAACGCCACGTGGGTTGTGCTGGATCTTTGGTGGGTGAAAATGTATAAAGACATTTTCCAACCATAAAAAAAAATATTGTAAATACCTTGGAGGGTAAGGATTGAAAACGCTCTTTACAATGCCTACTTCTATCATCTCGTAAATGAATAGGAGTGAGATATAGCAGCGAAATTCCTCGCGCACGAAGTTGCGGAGGAGTCAAGGTAAGTAATTATAATGTAAACGAGCTATAGTTAATCTGTGCCATATCAAGGGAAATTTTCGAGGGAAAACCCTTCAACAGGAAATGATTTAAAATTTTGCAAATCCATTATTTATTTAGGATTCACGATGTTTTAATAGGCACACTGTACGCATCAAAAGTTTGAGTATTGTTTATTTAGTAACATGGTGGCTCAACATTGAAGTCGTAATATCCGAATTTTAAATGAAACCATAAAAATCAAAATTCAAGGTTAGTATACAGTAAAATACAATTCATAATAATTTGCAGATATCGAAGCCCTGCGTAGTTAAAGTGATAACTGCCTTTAGGCAATGGTCCCGATCGGACTTGATTCTGTTCAGCCAGCATTGCAACGGCCTGTAAAAGAATAAAAATTGGTTTTGATTGAAGTTTCAAAACTTTGTTAGTATTTCCTGCATTACAGCTTTTTAAATATGTTCATTGCAATTAAATCTTGCTGTGACTGCCATTTTAAACACTATTTAATAAAGTAATGGTGGTATTTGAGTGTTACCTATTTGCCATGCTTAGAAATGAGTATCACTTATTTGCAGTCTTTAATTTCCGGGTTTCCATATTTAAACGAGTATTTATGTCACCAGTCTTTTAAAATGTACATATCGGGCAGTTACATCGTAACTTGGCAACTTTTAAATGGAAAATATAATGGATACTTCCTATAGCCAAGCATGTAATAACATAGTATTCACACTCAACATTCAAAATCGAATAGAGATGCTTATATTAATGTATTTCATCACAATATAGTTTTTATCGATATCGTTTAAATTAGCACATTAATTACGTCCCATCACTATAAACCACGTGGCGGTTGCTTAGCCAATTAGGACGCGTTTTGATAAGAGAAAAATTGTCTGAATTTATTTCGAACAAAGCAACTAGAATGGCTTCTCTTTGGGTTACTTCCTCGAAGGTTGCGGCAATCCCGTATGGAAAGAGAATCGGTTACTATCTCTCGCGCGTCTTTGTCTGCCCTCAGTTTTTATTTTAAGTAACAAAAATGAAACATTAATATCCATACTATCCATCATATATCTGAACTATTTTATACATGCAAAAGTAAATCTGTCTCTAAACTATTTACGTAGGAACTCTGCCACCCAGAGATAAACCCCAAATGAAAACTTGAGTTTTTACGGATTTATCTATAGAGACTACAATTTTAGTCTGGGGTAGATTATTTTTTATCCGATACGCGAACCTTTGCCAATATCTTGCTATTGAGTGATGATACGGTCAAAGATGTTTAGACGAACCTAGAATTACTGGCTCTTAAAGGCAGCGGCCGTAACGTACTTGGCAAAAGATTTTTTACTTGAGGGTGGTAGCTAATACCACCGTGCTACATCGAATGCCATTCTAAGACAACAACCGCAACTGGCTCAATGTGACCTCCGAAGTATAGTAGCGCTCAGAAGTAAATACTACTAGCGGTCACCCATCCAATTCATGACGCAGTGAATGTGGCGTGGTGACATATACATATTACGATATTGTGTCCAAGCGACTTATGTTGCGGTTTACAGTCTATGCCTTTATATACTTTTAGGCCCCGTTTCAGAATGTCTTAATAAAGTTTCGGGTTGCTAGCCAACACATAAAATAACTGAATGATAAAAATGACAGTTGACATACAGCGCGTTTCAAGCTTTAACCGATGGATAGGCTAAATCGATGACTGTGAAACGCAAAGATAGTGTTTTGTTTAATTAATATGTTCTGGGTAATATAACTGGAACTTACTCGAACATTCTGAAACAGGCCCTTAGTCTATTATTCTTCTTCTTCCTGTGCCATATTCTAACGGATGTCAGCGACAAATTATCCAAATTTTAATTTTTGTCTGTCATATTACTTAAAAGATGGTGTTCTTAGGGTCTGTATTCACGCAGTAGTACCCCTCGTCCTTCTGCCTTGCATACTTTTTATTCTATATATCTCTATAGTAGTTCCATAAACATGACTATGATATAGCTTTTAATTAATTTCTATTAAGATGAATAACGAAATTAAAGCATAGTGTGAAAATCAGCATTTTGCCACAGAGATTTCAGGCACAGGAACTGATAGAACATAAGATCAAATGACCGCAATGCAGTTTTCGGTATAGGACACAAATCACTTGATGTCAGTCTGGACATTACGTTCGGTTACAATGCATGACCCATCGTACTTACTAAAGCCCTAGAACAAATTATTGTCACTGAACGCTTGTCAACGTGTCAGGTTAGGAAATATAAAATTATTTTAAATTAAAGATTATTAACTGTGCACTTCTGTACATTTTAATTTGGCATTAGAACTCCTTGCCGGAGAGACGTGTGAATGACTACTACAGTATATTTCCACACATAAATTTTGCATTTTGCATCATTATTATTTTCTAGATCAAATAACAGATATATTGGTGGACTTCTGACATCTTTTATGATTATTGGGTATCACAGAACTAAATGATGGTAGCGGATACCTAATTGAATAAAGGAGGGATTAGATATAAACCAACACTATAGTCTGATATCCAGCCATATATCAGATTAATACACTATTAATACAGGTAATACCAACCGCTATACGTACACCGTTAAACTAATGTTTTCCCCAAAATCCCCCTGGTTCGCCTAAACCCTCGCACATGGTAGGTGTCATGGAAATCGAAGTATAAGTTGGAAGTTCTTTAGAAGGCGCTACACAGGCCACCTTCTGGTATTATTTCCTTTGTCATCTCTTACCAATTGGCTTCAATGCTACGAGTGGGATCGGTTTGATGTAAAACTTGTTTCCGCCTTCAACACACCACCACCACTAGCGCAGCGTGACGCGTGGCGTAATCGGTTTTATAACAATTATTTTCGTTAAGTCGTAACATCAGAATTTGCTTTGTTGTTGGTACATCATTATTTATTTCTACAGTTTAGACAATGGTTAAATCCGTAGAAAACAGAAAATAAGGAAAGGAAAAATATACAATATATATTTTGATTCTTAAGATAACAAAAGACGATGTACCTTGTCTTTCTTAAAACACAATCTCAAAATGTTTTTTATGATGGTAGTTATTTGCACCCCTAGATATGTCAATAATTGAAAGTAGAATAGTGCAAAAAGTACCTATTAACGATGATTAAATTACTTCCCTAGGTTACATAATACGTTATTCCTTTAAAATATGTACTAAAGGTGCTACATGATTCTACCCTCCAATGGAACAAAAAGCAATTATGATTCATCAATTTTAGTCCCGGAACATCGACTTAATTTTAAGTTATTTAACTTCCATTTCAGAGCATCTATACTTAAAATGATTAAATAGAAGCCAAAAAATCTGTACACATAAGATTGGAAATATAACAAATATGAGACTTAGGACCTGTTTCAGAATGATCGAGTAAGTTCCGGATTTACTACCCCAAATATATTTAGTAAATAAAACATTATATTTGCGTTTCACAGTCATTGGTCACAGGTAAGCTAAATTACCCATCGGTTAAAACTTGAAACGCGCTGCATATTAACTGTCATTTTTATTATTCAGTTATTTTATGTATTACATGGCAACCCTAAGCTTTATTAGGACATTCTTATTATCATTAGGACAATTTATTTGAAAAGCGATCACACATCATGTTCTATTATTATAAAGACGCTTCATTCAACGAATCTCTAACCCACTGGACTTAAATGGCGAAAACTTATGACATTTTTCCGCTGATATAGTCGCTTATTATTTATTTTATGACTGCCTATTGACCTAATTGTATTTACTTATTACATCTCTGGATCACTGTTCGGTATTTCAGTATAATCTAAAGTGCGCCGAAATTGCGTTTAAAGATGTTTCTATGCCTAAAATAGTTGAAAACGATTTTTTCTTTAAGACTTTGTAGACCGCAGGTACAATTTATTTTTGCTGTTTTGGATACGACCATTGCCCAGACAAGCAAATCCGCGGATAATGGCTAGTCTTAAAGTATGGAAACAAATTCAGTAAATGAAAATATTGATTTTACGTTGTTTGGTAACGTTGTTGAAAAGGATATAATCAGACAGCTTATTAAGTTTTAATTTTGTTTTAATTGAATGTGTGTGGTCATTTGGAATTGATGTATAGATAAAATTTTTGAAATTCCGTATACAATGTTAAACGGAGCTTTATAAACGCACTTTAGTCACTCTGCAGTATTTTTGTCCATCATTATGCTACGCCCTTAAAAGTAAATTGTTTAACCAGATTTTTTTTATTTTTTGTAGAATGCTAACAGAAAAGCTATAAAATAAAATCTATGAAAACAAATAATTGAAAAAATTATAAAACATGCCTGCCGTACCGATTATTAACTGAAAAATTACAAACAAGCTACACGATTTTAATGTTGAATGGCTACAAGGGAGGTACGACAAAGATTATTTTTACCGTGCAATTAAAACACCATTGTGCCCAAAAATGGAGAACTGATAACCAATCTTTTCATCGAAGTTGGGGGACCTGTAAAGAACTATTCCAAGGAACCGTCCGTTTTTATTTTATACCTTTTAGTAATCAAACAATATTATTGCAAACTCACAATGTGCCACACGGGATAAATTAATTTTTTTGGAAATCAATATCGCGCAAAAGATAACGTGAAATGATTATTTTTTTGATTAATTAATCATTAATACGATGTCTGAGGTGTTTCAGTTCTTGTAGAGATTTCTTGTCATGGGGCTCGTTGATAAGCTTTCGTGGATTTAAAACTCCAATTGCCAATCCTTTTAGCTCTCTGATTCGACTAAGAGCAACATAAGCTTGGCCCTTGGTAAAAATTTTAGCGCCTAGATCCACGACAGCTCTGTCACAGTAATATTTATAGATAATATTACCGTGGCTCTGTCCAGTGTCGTTCGGTAACTCTCCTGGTTTAATTTGGTCACGACGTAGCGCTGGCCGTACGAATTTTCAGATGACCCCATAGCACCATTTACCAGGCCGTGTCCAACGTTAATGTTCTTCCGCAACATTACTCTAGAACAAATACCAACTTTAACTTTTAAGAATGGAACAATACATAATGTTTTATTGGGGTCAGAAAGTATAAATTCGGGTTTTGGCCGCTGTCCGTAGGTTTAGGCTTCTACGGATGTATCTGACGCTACCTCATTATACATTCAGCAGGTTTTGTCGAATTTGGTGGTCATCGTTTGATTGTAGTCATCCACCTGTCCTGTCATGGGAAATATTTGCACACACACGCCATCTGAGAATGGTCTAAGTGCTACTCTACGACGATCCAGGATTTCAAGATGCTGCATGTTGAGTTGATCAACCTGTAGACTATTCAAAATATTTAAATATTATAAATTAAACCGGCAAAAAACACTCACGTTGGGGATCGAATACGTCGACCCGGGTTTCGAGCATATCAGATGCTCATCATCAGGGCGTTCAGATCGGATTCAGGGTTAAAGCTAGTGTTGCGACTAGAAAAAGAATAACACACACTATTCATGTTAATACATAAAATAAGCATCGACTACTTTCATTTGTTGTAGCTGGAGGTCAATGTTTTTCAAAGTTATGTATGGCACCATAGAAATCTCATTAATAATAAGCCATTTTATACTACTCCACTTTTGGCTTTCTCTCTGAAGACGTTCTCCGGGTATGGTCTCTGTCCTGCCGCATAACGGTGTTGTATTTATTTGTATTACTATTTGTCTACAAGAAGCAAGCGTAGAAACGGATAAGACAATATTTATTTCTTTTGTTATTAGTGAACGAATGCATATTGAATACTACTGTTATATATTTTTTTTATGTACTAAGCAAGTTATAGACGGTGTTAGTACAGGTTGTAAAATTATAACAAAAAAAATTTTTTTTCTCACATTATTTCTTGAACCATGGCTCCCGCTTTAAGTTTTTCAAAACATTCACTAGCCTATGTTACCCAGAATAACTCATGGTTTCTAATGATATCTCAAACATCAAAATCTGTTAAGCCGTTACGAAGTTATGATGGAATAAAGAAACTCACAAACATACATACATACATGAACCCTGAAAACATAACTCTCCTTTTTTCAGGCAGTTGTGTATAAATTGAATTAGAAGTTAAATTAAGTATGTTCTTTACATTCTTTAAAGTATGTTCTCATCACAGCTATATAGGAAACAGCTGCACTAATTTCGATAATTGTATACTTCTTTAGATTCAGGGTTAATGCTAGTGTTGCGACTAGAAAAATAATAACACAAACTAATCATGTTAATACGGTAGAAATACAGCCAAAGTAAAAATTAGCTAAATTATATCACTGTTCCTTTAAGAACTATAAAAAATGGTTACGCTAAAGCAAATGTTTCGAAAAATATATAATACCATCGGTGAGATTACATAAAAAATTACAATATTTTGCAAAATCAGTATTAAATAGTCAATAATATAACTAAATGAAAATTATTTCGCCAATGACACCATTTGTACCTAAACTGGGTTGCTCAGCAATGTTACCACGTAAAAATTAATGAAAAATTAAGAAATATAACTATTAAAATATTTTTTTATTAAAATTTTTAATTTTATATTCGTCATAGGCTATTTTTGTTTTGCTCTTTAGGAACAGTTTAATATACCTCAAAAACTATAGCTCTCAATAAAAATGTAAGATGGGCACCCGTTTGCAATAAATATAAAACTCCCATGATATAAAGTTGGTAGTATACTGGATAGGAACTCAATCCTTGGCTAGTTTTTAAGATAAAGTAACTGCATTGCATTTGCCGTCGTTAAATGAAATGTTAGCTGAAACTGAATATCTCGTGTCTCTTTTATTTCACCAAATTAATTAACGCACAGTTCTGTTTCAAAAAAATACATGTCCATGGTCAAAATTATGATGTCAAAAGTGCCGACGACATGAATACCGGAGCTACCGGAAGCGCTCAAAGAGTAGCCAACATAAGTTTTGAACTAACATGACACAATGACTCATAACTGTAATTCTTGCTCTCATTCTTCAACCATCGTAAAAGTACAACGCAAGTTGGACTATAGATGTCGCTCCATCCCATTACGATGTGTCATGTTAGCTCAATTGGTTAGAGCATACCCCGGCTAAAGGGGTGGATGGACGCGGGTTCGTATCCCGCACATGACTATAATTTTTTCTCTCATAAATTTGTAATTTTGTAATGTAATTCGCTTAGCAGGCGTTATTGCAAACTTAACAATATTAAAAAAAAATAAGTTTTGAAGGCTCATTCCGCGCAGAGCTCTGGTTCAGTCAAGACTTTGTAAAGATTATAATATAGTCGAGGTCTAGTCTCGTGATGTAAGGACGTTACTGTAACTAATATGCAAAGTATGTATAATATACTACAATACTAAAGCTTCACTACTAGTATTATTTGACAGTAAGCCTACCCGAATTGTGGAATATAAGGTAAGTAAATATAGCAGTTGTAACATGGTAAGTCAGTTAGTAATTAAACAACTTTCAAACACTTTGCAGTGATCGTGGTCACACCCCGTGACCACGATCACTGCAAAGTGTTTGAAACGTCGGGATAAAATAATGAAAAATATACGCGATTTACACCGTTTAAAGTTGTTAAATTATTATGTGTAACAATCGCGAAAACCTAAGACAACATTATGGTAAGTCAGTGTTTTATTTATTACATTAATGTTATGCTTAGATATATTTATACTATAGGAGCCATACAATATAAAAAGCTCATGGTGGCTATGTGGAAGATGGTACAAGATTATATTAAATGAAGTAGTGTAATAGTACCTATACAAAATATTATGGAATAACACTGTATGGAAACTCACTGGTGCAGCTCATGAATAGGGTACATTTTTTGTAGTATTTATATACAAACTGAAAAACGACTTGGCAGTCCGTTTTTAAATAATTAGGTGGTTAGGTAATATGAATATATATTTTTAAGTATTATTTAATAGTTTATTCCCATGAATTAGATATGAAATTTTATAGTCGATTGGTTAATAAGTTTGTTTTAAATTTGTTCGGTAAATATTTTATTTTGTAAATATTTTTATGTTTGATGCTTGAAAAACCTGTCTTATAAGCATTAAATCTTGAAATAGTGGAAACCTTCCCAGGTTAAAGTTTAATTTATGTTTCATAAAGGATACACAATAAACTAAAGGATGAACAATATTTTGAAGTATATTCTAAGGGTTTGAATACACTAAGCAAGTTAACAACATTAACAAATTATAGTTTATTGTTTTATCCCTACAAGTGTGGTTTTATACGCATTATACGCTGATGACACATGTTTATTTTACTCTGACCATTCTACTAATTCAATAGTTATAAAAGCACAACACGACCTTGATCTTCTACATACCTGGCTGCAAACAAATTTTCTTACCACAAATACATCACAAACAAATTACATAATATTTGCTGCAAGGGCTAAAAAGATAGGCCTTTGACTATCAATGGCCAAGAAATTAATAAGGTCAATAGTGAAAAATACTTAGGGTCAATCCTTGATAACCAATTAACGTGGAAACCGCATATTGAATTGTATACAAAATTAGGTAATTTCACTAACAGGGGCGCTCCGCGGCATGGCCCGATGCCTTCCGAAACAAGTACGTTACATAATATAAACTTAATACAACTCTATGGTAAAGGGCCCCCCCTTGCTCAGTTGAAATATGGGGCAGCCAAAAGTGCAAAGTCAAATTCTACAAACATGTCAAAATTAAATTATAAAAACTCTATTTCCATAGGACTACTTAAACTAGGCGTTATGTTATACTAAAATTTATAAAGAAACAAAATTTATGAACTTAACTCAAACATATAGATGCATTCCTATAAGAAAAATTTAATCTAAAGATATACCTACCAAAATAACATTTACAAAAAAAAATAAACACAAAATGTTTACAAGTCAAGCCAACAATATCTTATTAAGACCACCTAGAACGAAATATGGTAAAAAAACTTAAAGTATGAAGTGGCACAATTCTACAATAACCTACTGAAAGAAATTAAGGAAACTAAAATTTATATTATTTTTAAGAAAATTTTAAAGCTACATGTTTAGAAGGATTTCTCGTTACTAATTAAGCGATATTACAACATTATTAACGCTACAAGCTATCACTATGCACAAGGCCTAAATAAACATTCACTTGTGTAGCGTTCAATGCGGCAACGCTTGTAAGCGGGCGCAGCAAATGGCCTGCGGCAAACGGAGGGTAGATATTTTGCTATTTTCTATAGTAAAATTCTTACGTAGTGTATATATTTGTAGATACACTACGTAAGAATGTATTTATTACTTAAGAATTTGTTTTATGTATACTTAGTAACATTTGTAGTTGTGTACACTACGATCTGTGGCACAATATGTATAATATACATTCATTCATTGCCATTTTCATTGCCCCTTCATTCTTCATTCTGATTTTGTATCCGATTGTTCAATAATACAACCATTTACTGTATTTTGGTTTACTTGTTTTAATATGTAGGTTAATTAAAGTATCTCAGTAAATGAATAGTGTATTCTTATGAGATAATAAATACTCTGAAATAGAAAAAAGGGTAAGAAGCTGATGACAGGTACTGCCTTTAACTTCCACATTCTTTGATCGGTTTTTCGTTATAGCTCTTCTGATTTTATTTCATTTTAATTCGATATACAAACACTTACAATATGGAGCTGTGTAGACGGTATGAATATGCAGTGATGAGATAACGATCCAAACAAATGGACAAGAAGAGGCAAAGAAATCTACTACGTATCTTCAATGCTGCCACGAACCGTTCCCAAGACAGGCTATGTGGATGAGAATTCTCCTGATGTCGGCTTCGGAAATTTCACACACGCACATACACAAGTGTTAATTATGTACGGCAGTAGTTCAAATCAGAGCTCATGGGGAAAATAAAATGAAACGTTCTTGTAAAATGAGAACGAAAAACGCAACCCACGTGGCTACTCGACGTAAACTGACCAACGTGGCGTGGCTCTGTCGTGTCATTTCTATATCGTTTCCAGCCCAAACGAGGGTAGGACGCGAAAAAAATTTCAGGCAGTAGCAAGTCATTCACCACTTCAATTCCAAATGTAAGGATTGAACAATGATGTGGCCATAAATGTGTGAACAGGCTTAACCTGAAAAAACTAACTCTTAATTAAAGCGGTCAGATAGAACACACAGTTCCTGAGCGAAAAAAATTGCTACAAAAGATACTTATTCCTACAAACTGGAGTTCCACCTTGCATATCCATATAATATTAATTTTACTAGAAACTAATATATTAAAGCTTTCGTTGATTTAATAAAAATAAAGCTAAGTACTAAGTTTAAAAACCCGCCCTCGGTGAGTGGAAACGTTTGTGAAATCTAAGTATATGTCCACAATACATATACTTAGATTAGACTTAGCGAGAAATTAGATCTGACATCCATTACTGGTCCAGTAATTGTTCAGTGTTGGGACTAATCTCATAGAATGGCAAGCGTTATATGTATTAATAACACAAAGCGCAGATGAATATAACAGCAACTGAAAGAAACTGTGTTCTAGAAGATACACAATATATAAAATATATAGCAGCATTGAATTCTATCCATTCCTGTTACATACTATACTAACATTCTCGGTACATACTTTAAATCCTTAGATAAAGATGAAAATACTGGTGACAAGTACCTACATTGAATATCTTAAATAAAACGAAACGTAGGATTTTATGTACTTAATTTATCATTATCTTTCTGCCCTTATCCCACAAGTGTGAGGTAACGGCGTAAATAAATGCTTATGGGGATTTGTGGATTTTTTGCGTTCGTATTTGTATTTCACTCCAGTCCTAACAGTCCTCCGATGGACGCAAATTTTAAATCTTTGTCCCCAAGCTTTTATTTGTCTAGTGTTATTAAACAAGGTCACAAAAAAAAATATGTATCATCACAAGATAATATAATTCACTGTATTATTACAGCACCTTGTGTCGTTCTAAACCTCACTCAAAGCTGGAAGGAAACAATGTACACATGTATAAGATAAATGTGTCGCAAACAAATGACTTCCTTAGCAACTTCCAAACTCGCGGAACAAAAGAGCCATTAAACGTATTCCTGTCACAGAAAGCCATTACCGAACACACACAAAACCTCAGGAGTGACATTTACTATTCAATCGATTTTTCTAACTGGCAACTGTGAAGTTTCTCAACGGCTCCCAAGAGTCAAGTTACAACCCTTTAAAAGATCTGCACTATTTGAAGTTTTGACAGGTATGGCATAAGGCTTAATGTTTTAGTTTCTACTGTTTCATATCTTCCTGTTAGTTATCGTAAAATAAAGACTAAGGCCAAATGAGCATCCCGCCACTGCTCACCATGATGTTAGTGGGGTGTTGCTAAACCTGGGCGCACGCACATAAGGACCTTTAATGCGGTGGGATTAAGAAAACGGTTAGCTACAAAACCGAACCCAACTAGGTTCATAGGATACGTCATATTTTTTATATATTATAGTTGTTGTCCTTTTGTTATTATTAGATAAGACATATTATACCAACCCCTCATAAGTAAGACATGGGGAGCAAAATAATTATTTTATAATCAAGTTAGCATACATAGAAGCGTATCAGCGTATTTATATGTTGTTGCTGATTTTACAACAAATAATGATGCATTGTAGTAGAAAATTTTGCAAATGAGTGCCTGGCTTGCCCCCACCCTGAAGTAGAAAGCCTTTCCTTAAGTACCATACTGAGCATTCCAGCTGCTTCCTTTCAGCCAGTTCAAGTTTGAGATTGTTTACCATCTTCAACCACATCATCTTTACTTATCATATTATTGGTAAAGAAAAATCTCGAGTATTAAGTTTACTAAGCACGAGAGTTCTATTTTTCCCACTTGCTAATTTGAATTTTTTGTCGCTCTTTAAATAGTTACAAACGGTTAATATTTAAAATTGTGTGGCATCCACGATATTTAAACTTTTGACTGAGGCTGTATAGTTTACACATAGTGACACAGTTCTTGTTGAATTATATGGCGTTACTGACATAGCATAATCTTAGTAGAAAGTTTGGAATCTAATATTATAAAGAGGAGCGATTTGTATTTTACAAATAATTAGAGCACAAAATTTTATGCCCGGGCAGGAAATTACTTTTTGATTGATAACAAGCACTAGCGCTTAGCACGCTATAGTGCTTGTAATCTTATTTAGAAAATAAGGATTTGTATTTGGTTCGTAACAAATAAACTAGATTTTAAATACTGGACCGATTTAAAAAATCCTTTCAGCATTAGAATTCTACTCAATCTTTTGTTCATATATTTAGGTTTCAATAAATGTACTATTCATTTAAACTTAATCATTTTATTTTAAGTCTGTTATGCCCCCACATCTGTCCTGCTCTCAATTCCATCCCTGTCGAGACATCCACCTCTGTACATTTTGTCGCTGGATAATTAAACCGTTTCACTCGTCATCTGGAGAATTTAAGTTCTGTAATTAAATACTGATCTTCACTGAACAATGTTTGTTTGGAGATGTTTAACTTGCGAAGGTGTTCCACGAATTGTTATCAGATAAATGCCATTGTGTTTGTAATTGGGTCTACTTTGTTTGTGTTTTACAATTTAATCCAAAAATGAAGATTGGTTTGATTGATACTTATAATATAATATAAAAAGAACATACTCAAATAAGTAACAAGTAAATATTTATATTCGATATTGATGTTTAGTTGGTGAAACATACTTTTAACACGTTATAAAGCTAGCGACTCCGCCTACCATCAGTTGAGATAGTGGTCAACGTCAATCTTAACTATTAGCAATAAAAAAAAAGAAATCGCTACAACGTCACAGCACCAGTATTTGCAATGGCGGCGCCCCTTGCACCGCAACCAATCACAAACTAGTTACGTACGTATGCGTCAGTAACTAGTCACCCGCGACCAGAGTGCTCGGTCACACGCTCCTGGTATCGATTAGTTTCCAAGAACTGTGCTGTGGTAAAATGAATGAACAAATAATTAACCTACAATTTGTCCAAGAAGTAGAAAAGCATCCGTGTTTGTATAATTACACCTTAACGGAGTATTCGCGGAAGGATGTTACAGAGAAAGCTTGGAGTGAGGTGGGGAAAACTGTGAATCTCTCGGGTAAGTTGAATATGTTTAAATATATATATATAAATTTAAACATATTTAACTTACCTTATATATATATATATATATATATATATATATATATATTTAAACATATTTAACTTACCTGAGAGATTCACGGTTTTCACGGTTTTTCAGCGGTTTTCACTATAGCATATATGTATATATAATATTAGTTTACACTTATCATAACAAGGTGCGATTATATTGCTAAGGTTGTGCTGCTTGTTACTTATCAGCCGAATCGTCCACTGCTGAACTTAGCCTCCCCATTAAGAGTGGTTTGCCATAATCCCCACGCTTGGCAGGCGTCTTGGGGATCGAAATTTAAGATCAGTTCCTCAGAAAGCGCTGCTGCCTACCTTCCGTTTATTTTACCTTTAGTCGCCTCTTACGACACCCACAGGTGCACAGCAATGGGGGGCTACATTCTGGGCCAGCACTCCATGGGGCTTGATATTTGAATTAAATTTTATATAAATTATTTCTTACTGGTTTATGAAGTTATAAGCTACTCGTGAATAATTTTGCTATTAGCAGTAGATTGTGCTGATACATGTATATTTTTCGGTAGTGATATTAAAATCGGATATTGAAATATAATAATTGAAACTACAAGTAGTTTCAATTATTATTATATTGAAACTACAAGTAGTTTCAATTATTATTCATGCTAGAATATTTTTAAATTTGGGAAATTCCATAGCTCTTAAATCGTTTTAGCATTAACTTCATAGGTTACCATAGATAATGGTTTCCATATATAATATATATGAAAACACTACACAATACCATAGCAAATTCTTTATTGGTTATCAAGCAAAAATAAATTATATATATATATTAGGTATTCTATTATTCTATGGTTATACAATGGGCGATATGATCACTGTGTTGTGATTTCTTTCAGACAACCTTTGAATGGACAGAAACAAGACAAGAGATAAACGGAAAAAGAGGAAAATAAATAAATATAGTTGCTAAATTTTGTTCCAGGGAGCCAATGCAAAGAAAAATGGAAAAATCTTTGCGCAGTATCGTGCGTCAACTAAAACAAGCAGCAAATGGATCATCTGAAAAAAGAAGAAACCATATTATTTGACTGAGGCTATGCAATTTACGATTCCGTTTATAAAAACATTAAGTAAGGAGTGCGTATATTTGCCTGATGCATATCATGAAGAAATAGATGAAGAAGATGATATAAAACTTCATCTACGAAAAACATCTCCTTCACCAGCTAGCGACACCACCCACACCACCTACTCAAACTGTTGATACTAGCATTGAAAAACGTAAGATGTCTGAAGGTTTGTCCACTTATAATAAAAATGTTATAGATTATTGCAAACCTAAGAAAAATAAAACAGAACAAAAGGATAAGAAACATTTTTTTTATTTGCTTATTATACATAGTGTGGGTACAGAACCTTCGGTGTGAGAGTCTTATATCAATATATAGATAATATTTTATAACCAATGTTACTAATGTTTTACATTAAATGTTAGACGCAAACTTGCTTCCTATGCTCCAAGTTTCAAAAACCACTTGTGGTATTGGTTTTCGTCCAAACTACACAGAGCATGAAACTTTTAGAACTATGTCTTCGTACTCGCCGCGGCAATTCAATTTATGAATTTGTGGGTGAGCGTGTGAGAGGTGCTACTGTCTGGAATACAAATAAGGGAAGTTTGTATACGTGTTTTCACGAACAGCTGTGAACTTAAACTGGACAGACTGTCGAAACTGGACAGCAGTGGGGCTATGTTTGAACTAATAAATTATAAAATATTTATTGTGATGATGTAACTTAATATCACGTTATTCTATTTGTTTATTTACATAGACGTACTGTATGTCTCTTATTACCCTAAAATAAATATCAAAAATAATAATTAGGTACAATATATTTGTTAATCACAACGACTGATATTGTGTTTTAATATACGTGTAATTAAAGGCGTCTCTTTGGGTAAAGGCCTTATTCTAATATTCATATTATTACGACCATATCACTTGGCATATTTTCAGTGACATTGAACAACTGCCACTTAACGAATAAGCATTACAATTCAACGGGGCAATGCTCTGAGTCTGCTATGACTTATAGGTTGTCTAAATGATTTTATTGTAGTAGCTATAGTGTTGCATATAGTTCGTAGTATTTTGTTAAGCAAACTGACTGTGAAATTAACTCCATGTGGTTTTTTTAACCACGCAGTGCACTGCTTTATTTTGTTGTACTCATAAATTTAGACGCTTAGCTATTTCCCGAAACTTTCGAGTCTCCTCCTGTGTCAAAAAATATATTTGTATAATTTAACCAATTTTTAGAAAAACCTTTTCAGCTGAAATTATCTGATCTACGCTTTTATCAATTCTGGGTAGTAAAGTAGGCTCGCGGGCTATGGTTCTGTCTTTCTCTCAACTTTCTTTCAAGTCAAGATGCCTTAAAATAGGCAAAGCCATACTACATTTATCAAAAGGCAGGCAGGTAATAGCAACGTATAAAAGTAGCTTTTAAAAAGCAATTTGGATGTGTATTGTGTTTAAATTTTTTGAAATTATAAGTTAAAGGTTATAAAGCCACTTGGTTAAATATCGGGCTTTAATTATATGTGTGTGTGGTACTTAGCTGTTTACGTCCGTAAATAAAATCCCAGGTTTGGTGTAGCACGTATATAATCAATTCACACACGTCACAAACAATTCAGAAGGGTAGGACACGTAAGCGCACTGAGCTAATGAACACTACAATAATTTAAACAGTCAACATATATATACATGGGCGGCGAGTGTTTTTGAGGCGAATGTATACAATATAGCGGGAGCGATCGAGCGTGCGATCCGCGTCAGCTGATGAATCGTACTGGTTTGACATTCAGTTCTCCGCTCTGTGCGCAAGCGACGCGTCGCTTGGACGCGCAGCAGCGTATATAGGCTTTATGTACCCCCGGTGCGTTAGGGATGGGGTACTGTCGATAAATATACAATGTCGATTAATAATATCGACAAGCTGGTTGATATGAAATGTTAAATGTAATATATATAGTGTTATTAATGAGAATCTGTAAATAAATAATATATAATATGAAATATATATATTAAGTAAGCATGTTGTGTAATAATTGTATTGTGAATATGAAAGGAGCCTACAGTTAATTAAAGTTAAAGGTTTGGAAGTGATATTATACTAAGATCAGGATCTCACTAATGGGAGTCGTTGTTATATCAATTATTATACTTTATGTTCTGATTGTATCATGTCTACTTAAGGTAAAAGAAATTGGCATTTGAAATGTAACAGAAGGTGCTAAAATCATGTTCATATAATAATTTTACGGACGAAAGTATGATTTATTGTATTTGCCATTGTATTCTGTAGCAGACCTTGAGTAGTTCTAAATCATTCTACTTTGTTCAGCAACGTTTGCTACGGTTATGACTCAGATTAACTACTACTGATCATGACCAATACAGACCTAACTTACTACTAAACCCTTCTTTATTTCTAAAGACTCAGGGTAGTTGTATATAATAACTAATTATGATAAAACATGGCAGTATAACATTTTGCGAATGCCTGCCTGGCTAGCTATACATACCACCGTCAAATTGAATATCTATCATCCAATCCTTGAGAGCAAGGAATTCTAGGATAGCTTAAACAACATCGTCGACGGCATCACTACTTTCTATTAGATGAGATAGTGGTCAAAGACAGCCTTTCAGCAATAAAAATAGATCTTTATAACGTAATGATATCTACAATGAAAATTTGAAAAGTTTTAATGTTAAAAACTAATATGTTATTATTGGTTCACTAGCCACTAACTACGCGGAAGGTACGGTGCGCCTAAACGGAAGGCATTTGTTTGTACAAATGCCTTCCGTTTAGGTTCACTGTGTTAACATTGGTGTTATTTTAAAATAAGATATCCACACATTTTCTATTGATTTCTAAATAGCTCGCTATAATCACCTGACACTATCGCCTGCTAAAAGAAAATCTCATTAGTTTTTTTTTGTGTACAAGGTTTCACACTAACCCACTGACTATAGTAAGTAGTACAAAATTTTTATATTTTCATATTAGGTGACAATGCCACGGTTAGCTAATAAGCAATAATAATATTTATACCATGTTTAGATATTGATATGAATATATAGGTGAGAATGTATTTTGATGTTAAAGTAATATTATGTACAAATATTATTCGTAACTAGTGTACTAAAATTGTACATAAGTAAAAGTATAAAGACCTTTATAAATGTACGCGTACTTACGATGTTTCTAGTTGCAAAACAGAATATTTTGAAGTATTAATGAATGTTAGCACGGAGAGACGTGGTTTTTGTTATTTTAACGCTGTATAAGTTTACCAATTAAAAACGCTAATTGGTGTCTAGAAACACTTCCAATCTGAGAGATGTAATTAAAAATAACGTATTTTTGATCGGGATGAGTTGTTGATACATGCCGTTATACAACGTTGTGGAATCGTTTTCCGTTACTCGTACATCATCTATCTCTCATTTTAATGATATTGTTTTATTATGGTTAGTGTCAAAACATATCTCAAAGTGTGTTTCCTAGAAACTGATTTCGCTAAATTCTTCTCTGTTTCTACAATTATCACTTGGGTATTCATTATCAGTTATCACATAGCGATATTTTATTATTCATGATCAAATTATAAATATTGGGCATTGTATAAACGTGACAGCTGAATATAAGTAGCATCAAAACGAAATAGGCATAAAACTTACGTAAATGATTGAATAAAACGTTCAAATTGGAGAAATTATATGTAACTAGTTTACTGTCCCCATTGAATCGTAGTGACAAGAGAATGGGGTATTTGTCCCCTCGTGATGTCACCCAATCGATCATCTTCTATCGCGGTACGGTCCATTGCATCCCACTGTCATTTTAGTATTCATTCAATGTAGATGGTCTATATTCTTTTATCTGAAATGGTTGAGCAGTAAAATGGGTCGTTGGCAACTGTCTGAAAAGGAATCAGAATCTTTTACTGAAGTGGACTCGCATTCGAAGGTAGCATTACCAATTTGAATTATTGTCAATTGGATTACAATAGAAGTGAGTATGTATTTCTGATATGTTCTGAATAAAATATCTTTCAGTATTGATGGTTTGCCTTTATGGAAAAAAATAGTCAAGGGCGAGTCAGGCCACGCTCATTCAGGGTTCGGTGTTCATGTTTGTTGGTTTGATACTTTTTGTAGTTTAAAGTACTAAAAATTTCGTTCTGAGAGAGAGAATATGTTACATGGTATATACCGGGATTTCATAATTCCCAACTAGTTTTCAGATAGACCTCATAACATAAACGGTCTAAGTGAGTATTCTTATGAGAATGCAGTATAATTTATACTCGTACGGCCACCTATTTATTTTTATTTGAAGTTATAATTTATAACGTTATAGTTATGCTCAAGCACAAGCTGTAGAATTCAGTGACACCTCGCATACTTGAGTGTAATAATTTTAATTATCGGATACCTTCTTATTATACCTGAAAAATGATTTAACTGAATTTCCCTTCTAATATACATTTCAGTCAACAAAGTATCAAAATTACAGGTTTGTAATTTATTCCCTTTAGGCGCTGAAGGACCGTGACATACGGACAGACTGACAGACAGCGGAGTTTCATTAACAGTTCCTATTTGCCCTTTGGGTACGGCACCTTTAAGGCACTCTAAGCTATCACACAAGTTAAGCTAATACGATAAAATCAATTAAAAATATTTGTGCTGTTGTAGGCTGCTGAAGCACGATGGACCCATCGTGCTTGCAACCTACAACATACTACATAATAACTACCTTTCACGCGCAAGGCATGGCTATGCCTTGCGCTGACTTCCTAGGAAGAAGATTTATTAAATCGCCATTTTGTACTTCACTATTTTCTTCCCCAAAGTTTAGCCGATAAAATTATTTTTAGGCATTAAGTTTGAAGAATGATTATATCTAGGCTTCCATCATTCATTAAAACTTTTCAAATATCATAACTTTAAAAAGTAATCGATAATATTCATACGTCTATATATACTACACATCGGCAGTATACTATTAGTAATCAAATCTCAAAGCACAAAAACTAATGTTATAGAAGAAACCGTTATTAATAATTTACCGATATTTTTAATACATTTATCACTTCTACCATTTAAATTAATTATCCTGTTGAATATTCATCAATAACGGTAAAAAAGACTTTCATAGCTTTTGGGAAAACTTATTATTTTGTTAAAATATATGTTTATAGAGCTTTTGTTATCTATCTCACATCTTGATATAAGTAAAGAACGATACGGTCCAAGATCTTAATGAAATTGGAAAACTGGCACTGCAGAGTAGCTGCCGGAACACACTGAGAATACTTGTGATTGATTTTTTGTAATCGAAAGTTATATAGCTTTCTAGCTTAATCCCTATATTGCGGAGCTCAGACCCACGGTAGTATTCAAACCGTGGACTACCTCAGCTTTGATCGAAGAGAAAGCTTACGTTTATCACATTAACTGCTATCTCAGATTCGTAAAACGTCTTTACATCAGTTGCCAACAAATTTTAGTGCCAGTTTACAATTCTATATTAACATTCGAATTGCAGTTATTTGGTGGTTCGATGAAATATGCGTCAAATTACTAAAATATGGACATAAATCTATCATCTCTGGGAATCAGCCGAATGATTTTAGTTACCGTTGCAATTCAAGGGACAAGCAGGGAGCACGCTATCGGCAGGCTGTCAATTGCGAAAATTCGCGTCACGTATTCCCCTGTTTACTCCTCCTAAACTGAGCTGCTTCCATGACTTCTTTGCGTAAGTTCTAGCTAGGTCAACTATAAACGCCCCCCTGTCATGTCTGAAATGCAGCAACTAATTATTACTAAAGAAAATATGACCCTGATAATCACAAATATGACCCGTTTTACCGAAATGTCCATAGGAACATGATAAGCTGCAAATATGAAACTAAGGGTCAGTTTCAGAATGTTCTTATAAAGTTTCGGGTTGCTAACCAACACATAAAATAGCTGAATGATAAAAATGTCAGTAGATATGCAGCGCGTTTCAAGTTTTAACCGATGGATAGGCTAAATCGACGAATGCGAAACGCAAAGATAGTGTTTTTAACTGACTTCCAAAAAGGAGGAGGTTCTCAATACGTCTGTATTTTTTTTATGATTATTGAATGGGTGAATCGATTTTGAATTTTTGTTTCTTTAAATGTTGATGCTTGTCGTTTGATCCCATTTAAATTACATCAAAATCTTATCTTGGTATAGTCGTTGATAATGAATGACAATAAATCCCGTAAGTAGCAAGGGTCACTAAAAAGAGTGAAACATTTTTTTAACAAAAAATTAAACCGCCTTCAACACCCAAAAGTATGAAATAACTTGTCAAAGTAGGTACACAATATTGTGATAATAAGTTCTTTTAAACTATCATGATACCGACTTGTTATTTCATAGTTGAAGACTGTAAAGTTTTTTGTTTTTTTTTTATTTATTTATTATTTTGTGGGTAGTAAAATCTGAACCTACTGGAACATTCTGAAACAGGCCCTCAATGTAATAATTTATTCTGGATAAATATATAAACATACCTTATCTATCCAGGCATCTCCCTTGTGGAGAGTCATTTGTCTCTGTTCCATTTGTTTTTATATCCAAGAATAATGTCTTATGGCTTTCCAGGGTTTCCAGGGAATTTTTCATGTATTAAACATTTATTGGACAAAATAAAGCAATTTTTCGTATATGTACTATTATATATATATATGTCGCCGCAGCAATTCTTCGGCGGTTTTATTTTTAAAATTACTTCTACGTTTTATTGAAGCAATTGAATTTAAAACTCATCATTATAATTCGTTACGATTATTTATTGATTCAAACAAAGTGTGAGAAGTTTAAATAGTTCACTTAATATTAAATCATTATTTGATTTGACTCGAAGATGGTGGTTACGTAAAGTAAGTTTATTTAATTCTAAATAACAGCTAAATATGAGACTTTTGCATATTGACTGCTTGTTGAAGTTAAGTGATCATTGCAAGATTAATTTTGTATTTTTAATCCAAGCATTTGTCCATTTTAAATATTAAACGATGCCACGTGAGTTCTGGCGCCAAGATGGCGGGACGAATGCTTGGAGGGGCGAACGGAGTGAGCGGGAGCTCACTTTGTTGCCGATTTTCGAACGAAATACACTGTAAGTAAAAACTTTGCTGCTTAGGTTGTCATCAATTTAAATTCAATTATAATTCATTGTTCAGAGTAATTATAAATAGAATGTGTTTACTGGTTCCTTTGACTTTTACTTCATAAACATCTAAGAATAAGTGCCTAGGCTTTGTTTCTTACCAGTCAGCTTACTTAAGGCTAAAGTGATTATAGAGTAAATGATAAATAGCTGCAGTACCGTTGACCTTGATGTAGTCAGCGGTTCAGCGCTTTTTTTTAAAAACATTTTCCATCTCGAAAACTCGACATATATATTCTTATTTTATATATATATTATATTATATATTCATTCTAGGTTAAGCCTGTTAACACCTTCGACCACATCATCACTTACCATCAGGTGAGATTGTGGCTTACCTATCAGCAATAAAAAAAAAAAGTACACTTTGAAATATGCTTACTCCCAGCTATCAGTACTAATATTATAAATGCGAAAGTAACTCTGTCTGTCTGTCTATCTGTTACGCTTTCACGCCAAAACTACTGGACCGATTTGAATGAAATTTGGTATGGAAATAGTTTGAGACCCGGGAAAAAACATAGGATAGTTTTTTCCAACTGCGCAAAAAGAGTTTAATGTTTTTTGCGCGATAACCGACATACGCGATGGCGGAGCCGCGCCCGGAAAGCTAGTTTTAAATAAATTATTCAAGTACCAAATAGACTCGTACCACAAAGATAACGTACGAACACATTATACGTATTTAATTTTCTTATAATATCTTATATTTTCGTATAACATTTAATCTATGCGTTTTTATTTTAGAGAAAGTGACAAACGTTGAAATAATAATGGACTTACATTAACATCCATTATTTTACCATTTTAATCAGTACTATATAATAATATTATAGATTCGAAAGTAACTCTGTCTGTCTGTCTGTTACGCTTTCACGCCAAAACTACTGGACCGATTTGAATGAAATTTGGTATGGAAATAGTTTGAGACCCGGGAAAAAACATAGGATAGTTTTTATCCAACTGCGCAAAAAGAGGTTAATCTTTATGCGCGATAACCGACATACGCGCGGGTGGAGCCCGCACCTGGAAAGTTAGTGTATTATATACATGTACTATGCAGTCCGTCAAAATAACATACATTTTGTTGAAATTCAAATGGCTTTGTATTGCGCTTAAAAGTATATCGTAAATGTGGTTGGTTTTGTAAATTGTGTCCCGTTTTTCTATAGTACCTACCTTTAACTTCATTCGAGTGCTTAATCTTCGACAAAATGTTCACATGCTACAAACATCGTGATAAACGAAAGTATTTTGCGTCACTAAGCTACCGAGTAAAGGATCGATATGATTTCTAGCGTAGGCTAATAATAACATAATAAAATATTTTACCTATACTATTACCTATCGTTCTTTTGGTAGGTGCCAAATAAGTTACAGTACTAAAGTACCAAGAGATTTTCAGTCCAAATTTAAAAACTACTACGTAAATATATTTTCTTTCTTGTTAGTATCGTTTTGTCGAGTGATTTAGCATGACTACTTATGCATTTCTTCACATTGCAAATTTCGAGGATTATCTTTATGACTGCTGTGTGTGCCGCTAGTCCATGTTTTGATTAAACGCTTGGCGGAAGGGCATTTTGCGTTTGCTCGTCTAGCTACCACTCTCAAGTGAAAAATCTGTCACCAAGCACCAAGCACTGAGTTCTGGCAGCAATCCTTGAGAGTCAGAAATTTACAGGAACCCCAGACTTAATATATATTTTTCTCAAGTTAATGGCGCAGAGCAGTTCGTTGCTTGTAATGAAATACATCAGCAGTTATAGGCAGACACTACCGCTGAACATCAGATGGGCCTCGAGCGTGTTCCGTCACAACCAAATGAAAAAACCTTGGTCCAGATTTTGTCGCGCAACAGTGCTCTCTCAATGAATGTACTTGTATCAATCACGTTTCAGTGCCTTACGTTAACAATATAAATATGACCGCTTCACGTAAACAATTATCTACGTTTAAAAAAAAAATATCATGAAAAATACCTTTGTGCAAACGACGATCCCAGAAATGCTATCATTAGAAAAAAGTCATTTTATTCTCTACATACGTTCCTCGCCGTGCAGGCACTTAAAATTCTCGCGTCACATTTTTCTGCGCACAATTTTTATTTTCCGATTTGTAACTTGTTTTCACTTGGACTATGAAAACAGTGGAAAAAATTCTAAATGTGATGTTAAAGGTGAAAATTGAAATTACGGAAGATGCTCTAATATTTTTACTATTATTTTCCTAACCTTTCCACTGTTTTAGGGTTCTGAATCCAAGTATATCCACTGTATGTGTGTTGTACTTCCTTATGCTGTAGTCTATGTCGTAAACATAATGATATACATACTTACTTGTATACTGGCTAAGTAACTACAGAATCAAAGATGTTTACAAGTGCTTTTTGTTAAAATGATTGTAGTTTTGTAACTAAAACTCTTTTATTACCTAAGTGGAAGATTATCACCTCGGTCAAACACGAGAATGATCTGCTAATATTATCGCTATGAAAATATCAACACTCCAGTATCTCCAGGGTTTTCAATTTTTCATCCCCAGTACGTGAAAGAAAGAACAGCAGAAAACATAGGTTAAACATTTATTTCCAAGTTTTAGAAGAAGAGATTGTTGTGGTAAATAAAAATTAATTCTAATAAGTACCATTGAATAATCAGATTAAAGTTATTTATATTTTGAATATGAAGGTTTGTGGCTCATTTCCGTATTTGTGAAATCCCGGCTATGATTATAAAAATGCGCTTGTACTTGGACTGAGGGTTGAGTAATGAGATTGCGGGTAGGAGGGGAGGAGTAAGGCAAGTTGTCAGGCTGTTTAACCAGTAAGCACTAGGCACTTCCACTCGCACTAATCACTTCCAGTTTACAATTACGAAGCTCATGCTACTTTACTGCATACTCAGTCACACTTATCAATGTCTACAATATACTCAAGTATATAATTCTTACTGGGAGTTCATTTATTCGTAGGTCGTAGTTAAACTTTTATCTCTTTTTTCGTCCTCCACTTTGTATTGCAATATCGTTGTCTCATCCTGAGTCTGTCCTTATTTTTCTAGCTCTTATTGCGTTCCAGGAGTATACTCGTATTACCTGCTATACAAGCTCCGGTTGCGGATTTTGCCTGTTTGTTGAGCGATTCTTTGAGATTTAAAGTTTGTCAAGAAGGTAAATTTAACTGAGCGTCGAAAAGTAAATATACTGAGGTTCTCAATTTGACTCTTTATGTTTTTTTATGTTTGTTTGTTACGCAATAACTCCGCGAATTATCAATTGATTTTAATGATTATTTATGGTGGGGTAAGGTATGCGTTAAAATTAGTTCTATTTAAATTTCATTAAAATTAAATGAGTACTTTTTAGGTTACAGTCAATTAACTGAAAATTTATTTTCGTACCTGGATGATATAATGGTAATTGCAACTCGCCTAATATACTGTGCACCATATCGAGGTGAACAGTATTGAAAGCAAGTGACAATGATCTTGTTATTAAGATGCAACACTAAAATAAGTTCAAAAGAGTTTATTAAAAACGGACTCCACTTCCAAAGCTAAAATGAACGAAATAATTTTTGGAAGTTCGACCATGACAATGGGTTAGTGCATATAAATACAGTGCTGACAGTTTTCTTCCAACATATATCAGCATTATAAACGTTACTTCATAATTTTCAATGTTGGAGATTGATAACGTTTTTCATATTCAATATTTATCGAATCTTTTGTTCCAGTTACTTGCAGAAAACGCCGCTATAAACTTGCCGAAGCATCTTGTAATTCTATGAAAGGAAATACTCGGCCAAAGTCAACTGACCAAATTATTCTGGAATAAAATCAATTCTACAACTTCCATCAACAGGTGGGTGTTAAGAAGAGAATATAGAAAATATTTGATATATTATGTACATGATGTGGATTCACATATACACTGCTATCTCCATCGATAAATGAGCTTTATGTTATGCGCGTTTGTTTGTATATAATATTAACTTAATAATATACAAACAATCAATGTTATACATATACTTAATTCACTCATAAAATTCTAAAATATTTATAAGCTATTATATAGACACAAACAAACAAACATAAATGTCTACTGTGTTATTAATATTTCGACTTCCGCAGTCGCTGAACGTAAAATATTTTGAGTTTTATGACTCGCAAAATATGTTCAGCTATTTCTAATATATTCGTTTTACCATCCATATATTTATTTAGTTTTACATTATACAATGTAAACAGAAAATGTTTCCTATCTTTGTTGTTTGCCCACAAGCAGACGCTGGCTATTAAACATGTTTTTGGCACTTATTAAAAATCTTCATTCCAAATCTTCTTTCTCCTGTACATACATCTTAAATGGGGTCGGCGGGAAATGTACTTTTTTCCATTGTGCCATTAATTGTTATCTAATTATTTACGCATACTATAAACATAATCTGAAAAGTATGCGGAAGGACGCAGTCCATTAGAATTTTAATATTATACGTCACGTAGTCTATCACAACTTACTCGGACCTCTTCAAAATAGTTAGTATTCTCATCAAAATGCTTTCCTTTTCAAACTTCTGAGAATTGGAGGCTGTGATTGAAATTTCACTTTATAAAAAACCAACATGTAAATTTATCAGAACGCTTGGTCGATGCGACGCGTGATCAAAATGCAAGCATTTATTTGGCTCAACGAATAACAATTGCCATTCAAAGGGGCAATGCTGCCCACATGCTGGGCAAGCTGCCAACTGGTAGTGAGCTGGAGCACTTGGAATGCCTGTTAGTCTGCAATGACTTATAGGTTGTCTAAATTCTTTTATAGTAGTAACTGTAGCGTTGTATATAGTTCGTAGTATTTTGTTAATAAATGCATACCGGCGGAAAAAAGAAACATTTAAGGATAATATTTTCTATATTTGAGGATATTTAATTATTAACTGAAAAAAGTAGGTTTTGGGTTAATGGCTGTATAGATAGAGCATGGTGGAGCTGTCTGATGGGATTTATTAAGTTATTTTGAACGCAGTAAGAGTTACTTGAATCATTAAAATAGTTTGGGCTATGTTAGAAAGTTTCATTTATAATTCTAAATAAATATGCGTCTGTTCAAAAGGTAATTAGTTACCTTCCAAATAAGCATTTTCATTTATAGTATTGCTTTGGAATTTCAAGATCTTGGTTATACTCCCTTAAGCATTGTACTCTAAAAGCCCTATTAAAATACATAATGAAATCCACGAAACTAACGAACGAGCGTCGCTGCGTGCTGAGCAAGGATATTCATTATAACTTTAAATTTTAATTTAATTTCTTAAAAGGTGGTTGAAAGTGGCTCCGTCTGGTAGCTCTAAGTCTTAATTGGACTTTATGTTTGGGATACAAATAGTTTGTGCGATACGACATGTAAAAACCCTGGGAAAAGTACATATTGACGTGGGACTTGCTGGTATTTTGGCAGAAGAAGCAAAATTTTTTTCTTCTTCTTCTTCATAAATGGCTCCTATCGTTGCTTTGACGATATACTGCCAATGTCTTATCTGTGTGGCCAGTGTACGGTATAAAAAAAAAATAACGGTCTAAAGATCTCAGCATGTGTATTGAATATTAATAAGTAGAAAATATATGAAATATAAAAAGTTAAGGGAAAGTATGCTACAACTTAATATTATTAGATTTTATAAAATTACTTAAAACATAAATAAAAGAAGTGAAAACAAGTGATAAGAGAGACTTAAAGTGGACAGGGCGAGGGATATCAGAATTTAGAATATCATATAAGGAATAAGAAAGATTCGGACAATTGAAAAATATATGACCTAGAGTACCTTCCTCTAGGCCACATTCACATATAGACCTCCTCACATATATCCCTGACCCTCATTTTAGCAAAAAAGCCGGAGAACAGACATGACCTAAACGTGCACGGAAGAAGAAGGATTTGCATTTTCAATGTAAGCTGACAGTGGCATGTGAACACATAGGAAGAAAGTAATTGAAACACACTTGAAATTTTGAGATTAGAATTGAAACGAAACGTGTCCTGCATAAATTGAGGTGTGTCAGTATGTTAAAGAAGAACCAGGATATAAATTTGATTTTTTTTAACGCGATTTGACTTATGGGTAATATTTTTTAATTCCTCGTGGATTGAATAGCGGAAATATCCCTTATATGAAGATATTGGATGTTGAAGTTTACTTGTTTGACTACATGTTTTCTTACTAACAAAATTGAGAGAGTGCTCAAATACTAGTCTTAAGTAATAAAAAATTAAAAATAACACCGCCACTCTATATATAAAGAAGCTCCTTCCAAACCAGATATTGTATAGGCAAGTTTTAGCTTAGCTAAAAGCTTATATTGAACCCCAGTTGTGAAAAAAAATCAAAAATAATTTATAATATCAAATATTTTTAAAATATTTTAAGAAAACATCAAATTAATATTTTAATAAAACGCTTAAAAAATATAAAATTATGACAATTCCGCCAAATTTTCCTGCTAAGCCGAAGTGACGTCACATACGCCACGCAGCCAAACCGGAAGATTTTTTCAACGCGTTTCGCTTCAACACGAGTTCACATCGAGAAAAAAATCTTGATTGAGCGCTCGTATAGTCAAAAACTTCTGAGGATGCTTCGTGTAATTCATGGTAAATTCTTGCGGTTTACATGCAAAGTATAATTAAATACTCATGATCCGTTTTTATTGGGAACAATATTTATTTCGAAATCCCTTTACAATTATTATAAATGAATCATGGCCGTTATTTTTTCTCAGTGTGTAGTAGCACATGTTGCCTGTGCTACTACTAAATACTCTGTAGTGCAGTCTGTGAGCGTTTTTTCATTTGTTTTTTCAATAATTTTATTTTCTACGTGTTACTACCACACGATGTTATTTAAAAAAATACAATACCTATATATGAGCGTCACTATCATATAAAGTACTATTGATTACCAGCCGCCGCTCCGCCCGCGCATTAGTCGGTTATCGCGCAAAACCATTATCCTCTTTTGGCACCGTTGGATAAAAAGTTTCCTGTGTCCTTCCGGGTCTCTAACTATTTCCATAGTAAATTTTATCCAAATCGGTCTAGTATTTTTTAAGTTTATTCGTTGCATACAAAAATATAAATCTTTACACTTTATAATATAAGTATAGATATAAAATCTGCTTATCGTATGATTTCAGCCATGTAGCCATGACAAGCCAACAAACACGCAGAGATACAGGGCTATTTACGATTTAGTTATATTATTAGAGACATAAAAAAATATTTAATAACTAGTTCTCGATACGACATTTACTTTTAAAGCATTTTTTCATAATCTACGAATATACGAGTTACGAACAGAATATTTAGATAGGTTACATTGGAAAAGGACAACAAAAATAAAAAAAAACATATTTAGTATATCTACAATAATTTTACCGAATTCGACAGGATTTTAACGTACGTAAAACATTTATATTATGTTTTTTCTTTATATTTTTTAATACAATAATCACCTCGGTATCAAAACTCTGGCAGCTCATTAGAACTGAACTGTAAAGTAAAAAACAATTACGCTAAAAGACCACAATTCAACACAGTAACGCCTACTAAAGATTTTTCGGGTTTGTGGATTAAAAACTATTTATATACAAGCCTTACCAAAGTAGACTTCTTTTAAAAAAAGTTAACGTAAAAATAACAGCTACCAACAAACTGCAATCACCTGACAGGTGTCCAGACGCTATGCTATATCTACTAGACTGTAACCAAACCACGATAAATTCGCCTGAAAAATTGGCCGAGAAATACAACGGTCGTGTTTCATGTTAGGACATCGCATGAGCGTCCGTGGTCTGATAGTGGCATACGGCCACATAAAAGGTATATTTTACGCTTTAAAATTTTGGTTAAAATGATAGAAAAATTTAGTTGGCTATATCTGACTTCCAGCTTAGCCGATCAGCGATGTAGCGATTTCAGCAGATATTCAATTAAATTCATTTTTTTCGTTGAATAGGAAGATCATAACCAGTGTTTCATCAGTCAGTGATGCTATGGGTGAAGATATTATGCAACCATAATCTGCAATGGAAACTGGCCTACGAGGATAGCCGCCGGAACACATCGTTAGGCGCTGGCGACAGATTGTTTACTTCAGGGCGTTAGCTAGCTAGCCAAATAAAAATTCACAAAATGCACTACAACCATGGTAAAACTAAACAACGCAAATGATTCAAACACTGTACGACAATCCATAGAAACTTTTTCTGGTCCGATAGTATTTAATTTTTATACCAACAGGTGAATTTGATTACATGTTTTCAATTTAGCTTAAGTTAATTGCACTAGTAACTCACTGAGTATGTTTGTAACCGTAAGTTGTTACATCTAGAAAAAAAAACTGCCAATCGAGGATATTGCTGTTAGTTCGTATTTGTGAAATTATCAACTCGAGGGTAATTAACTTAGCTAAAAGGGCATTGAACCCTGCAGTAAAACTGTAACTCATAGCTACAAGTAGTGATGGCCTAGTGGCAATCACTATTGACTGCCATGCAAAAGGTTCGAATAAAACGGTGGTGGGCTTGACCTGCTTCGCATTGTGGATAACTTAGTTGGACAGCTTAATCCAAGCCAAGTTTATCGGAGTTTCAAGCGCAGTGCAATGTGAAGCAGAATGAGTACTAATCAACTATAATGGACACCCCTGCCTATTACAGTTGATTAGTACTCATCTAATTGGAGACTTGAACATCACATTAAAAAAATCTCGGGGTTATATCTATATAGTTATAACTCGAATAGGTAAATTTCCCAACCTAAATAGCCATTCTTTTATTCTTTCGAAACTTTGGTATGCGATCTGGCAAAACCACTACTAATCACTAATCTGAACACAAAATTGTGTTACGTTCGTTGCATCGAGAATTTTGCCCGATAGTGGAAAATGTTTCGTAAAAATATAAGACCAACTACCAGTGATTTACTGACCTTTGATTAATTTTAGTAAATAATACGGGATAACTCACGTAAATCAGTCAGATAGCACGAGCATAGCCTCGCTTAGCACAGTGCTAAGCAAGACGTCAACGCGGGCGTCCCGAGCTCTCCTTGAAAAAGACCACCGAATGTGGTTGAAACTATAGTCGGAGCCATCTGATTCACGTGAGTAATCCCGTATTATTATTATTTTTTTTTATGCTTGATACCACTATCTCACCTGATGGTAAGTGATGATGTGGTCGAAGATGTTGTTCAGGCTTACCCAGAATTTCTGGCTCTCAAGGACAGCTGCCGGAACACACCGTTAGGTGCTTGGCGAAAGATTTTTCAACTTGAGTGTGGTAGCTAGCCAGGCGGGCATTCACAAAGTGCCCTACCACTATGCTGTAACGACTGCCATCCTAAGACAACAACCGGGACCGACAGCTTAACGTGCCCTCCGAAGCACGGAAGCGCTCAGTAGTAATGTCACCAGCGTTCACCCATCCAACTCATGACCGCGGCGGACATTGCTTAACTTTGCTGATCGATTTAGAATGGTTAAGCAAACTTCGCTACGAGTGCTTCAAAATATAATAATTTACTAAAATAATTACAAAATATAATATTTACTAAAATGACCTTTGATTGTCGTCGAAATGTGTTTTGCTTTACGAGAGAATGGACTTTTTTATGGAATGGACGGTAAATGAAAGATTGGAATTGAACGTGGATGTAATTCGTTAGTCAATATAGTGAGAGGTAGATAATATTTACAGTGATGAAGTGAGTTTATATGGAATTTAAATTTTATGATTAGCTGTTAATGTCCCAATAATGCGAAAATTAATTCTTATTGAAATATAAGCCTGAGATAACGGTATAATTCATCTCTATGAAGCCACATGAATAAATATCATATTGAATACAACATATTAATGTACTTATTTGGCTATGGAAAGATTCATAAAATTATTTTTTTTCTGTACCCCACCTCGAACAGGCTACGTTTTTTACTAATTGTAAAGAATATAGCCATAGCAGAATTTTATTATCAAAAATTATTGACTTACTTTCATAAATGCTACGCAGACTTACGCATAGTAGTTATTTAACCTCGACATTAAAAACAATGGGTTACTGAGCACGTTCTTTAGAATGATCCTTTGCATCTGTGAACTTGAAGATCATAAGTCTCACGAACCTGTAACAACATAACATTACTACATTATTTCTTCAAAACTCTTAAACTCTCTCTAGCTTAAAACACATTTAAACAACCACTGTTTAAAATTGCTACTCAACTTTTCTCATAACATTTATTATTGTAATTGAAACTTAATCTTATGAGACCTATTTAATGTACTAAGAACTAAATTAAAATCGGCCAAGTGCGAGTCGGACTTCGCGCACGAAGGGTTCCGTACCATTAGCTATACAACATTAGACTTCATATTTTAACCTTTTTTTTTATAACGTGCGCGAGTCCGACTCGCACTTGGCCAACTTTTTGTATTTGTTGTTATAGCGGCAACAGAAATACATCATCTATGTTATCATAATACACTCAGAAAGTAATTGTGAGATTGTATTGATTATAATTATTCATTTAAGGTTTATATTATTATGTATAATTATGCATTGTTACACTTGAAATATTTAAAAACAATTATAACATAAAATAATTAAATTTGTAATGTATATATTTATATGTGATCTTTATAAAAGTTCTTCAATGTATGTTATTACAAACACAGTCAATTGACTCGCTAGTAGAAAGTAGAGGGGACTGTTCCGCTTTGTAAAAGGGAAACAAATTCAGTCTTGCTTCGGCAGTCGATTTGAACGGACGATAAATTGTGACGTAGTGAATATGTAGGAAGTGATAAGTGTATGTGTATATACATATGTGGTAATTATGAATAAGGTACGTAGATAGTTATAGTATAGCTATAATCACAGAAAAGAGAAAGCAATTTATATCTCTATGGCTATAATATATATTTGTAACACATTGTTAGAAAACGTTTTAAAAGAATGGCCCGAGCTTCTTGCCCGTTCTTCTCGCGGAGGACCTATAAATCTTATGTACTGAACGTGGCAGTAAAATTCAGCAATACATGTTGGAGAATCAATAATGGTGTAACCTTGAGACATAGATCTATTAAGTCTCACGTGCCTGTAAATATACAGGCTCTCGAGGACTGCTACCGCAACACAGTTTTGGTTGCTTGGCGGTAGTAGCTAGCCTGGCAAGCATTTGCAAAATGCCGCTCAAGGCGGCGGTGGGGATCGAACCATGGACCTGCAGCACGGCAGTCCATAGCTATTATCGGTCGGCCATCATTGCTAAAAATATATATGTCCTCAGTAATAATAGGTACAGGTTTTTCCGTTTGAACTGGAGATCTTCTTGTGTATGCCACTCACATCAATAGCGAGGCCATTGATAAGTATTGGAATGTACCCGATACTTCTCTAGGTATTTTAAAGGCCTTCGAGAAGGTTTGGCAACACATTGTTTATAACAAATAACATCGAAATCATGCCTTTACTCCTTTATGGATCTACTCGCCTATAGCCTATAGCCTCGCCGCACACAGACAAAAGCTTCAACAATAAATTACCCTTTTTGCTATTGGGGGTATGAAATAAACATTATTATGTAGTATTAGTATTACAAGCAACAACCGCCTCTTTAATTCTACTACATAAATATTGCATCAGGTTTACAGTAGAACCAAAACATTGCTGAGAAAATTTCATGAAAGAAAGCGAGGCTTTGCTATTGTGAAATTTGTAACAAAGATTGGAAATTGTATTAACCAAAAGAAACAATCGTAACTCCATGAAAGTGTTCGCATTTTCACCACGCTCCAAATAACATTGTTACTCACCAGTCACCCTACATACCCAATATCTCTATCACACCTTTATTTTTAAAATACAAGTGGACATACGAAAACAATCTCTATTTGGAGTTTTATAAGAGCTACATTTGAGAATGCACCTTCTTCTCTCGAATATGAGAGTAGATTAAGGCCTATATTTTTGCAGTAAAATACTCGTATTAGATCGAGGTCACAGAAACAGTAGAGAAAAAAAAAGTTTGCCAAGCATTATGTGACTTTAATAACCTTGTTTTTATCAGGCAGTGGTTTTATGTACGATCCCTTGCTTCCTATTCTTCGTGGAAATGTTCTCGTTGGTATAAGCTCTCCACCTCTCAGGTAATTAGGACGCTAAGATTGTATGGGGCCCTGAGAAGTGCCCATAATACAGCACACCTTACTAAAATTGACATGAGTTAGTAGCAGATACTGGAATGCTTCTACTCGGGCATGCTAAATGCGACATCATGAGATAAGGCGATGAACTCAGGATGTCGGGTTCGGGCCAGCAATAAGCTTTGCCACCATACTTTTTTTTAAAATTTTTGCTTGTTATTTCACCGACACCCAACATACTTCGCCACCGTACATTATTTTTGTTGTGTACTCTTCATACAGCAATGGTTCTTTCTGTCTCTTCTTCTCTGTGACTAGATATAAAACCGATATTGTGAGGTGAAAAGAGGCTAGGTACCCATTTATCGACGGTCGTAACGTTATTGGCAATTTTATTTGTCATATGATTTGCTAGTAACAAATTTACTGCATAGGCATAAGGATGTTGTTATGACAAGTACATTTTTATACAAGGTAATGTTATGTGTTTCAAACATGACTCGTCGTTGGCTTTAATTTTTTCATCGCTGGAGTAAATAATTCACACGAAGTCGTTTATTTTTCGATTTCAGCACATATTTTTGTAATTTCTTTGAACAAATTTCTTCTTTGATTCCTTCGTGCTTTCGTTTCGGCATTTTTGCTTAACCCACTTGCTGCAGCTTATTGATAACTTGTGCTGTCGGCGCGAGCGCACGGACAAGAATGACGTTGGATCCGACGGTAGGTAATGAGTCAGTAAAAGAAAGAGACAAGTATGTCTTTTTCTATACTCTGAATACTTGTGCGACTGGTAGGGGCGTAGTAGGACCACTACATAGTCAGATAAATCTCGGAGACGAACTTAAGATTAAATTCTAGTATGGCACCCCACGGGTATGTAGAAAGTTTAAGTTTCAGTATTATGGCCAGCCACTTTCTAGGCACTAACGCTTCATGACAAATGCTCTGGTTGTTAGAATATCCGCTTCTTTGCAGTTAACCCACTTACTATTACCGGGCGTCATAACGCGAATAAAAACGTATTACAAGTACCTTCATTTTAGTCCTAATAAATGTGATGATATTTCTTATCTCATTTGATTTATTACTGGTGGAGGCTTAATTAAATGCATAGATACATATCCACAAATATTATCATGACTGTATTTGTTAAAATTAGAATCTATTTTCCCATTTAAATTTTACAAGTGTTTTTTATTTCATAATGTCATCAAAAGGGTACGTATATTATATTCTGCCATATCAAGTACATCATCGGCAAGTGATGGTACAGTTGTGTCTAGTGTGGCAAGAAACGAGAAATGGCATAATCGTTCTAATCCTAATAATTATCAAGAATGGATAGATGTTCAGGCCCTCCATTATATGCAGCCACCTATTTATTATATTGACTCAATATGTGACGATAATTCAAGCATTGAGTCAAAATTTGATCACTCAACTGCTTATCGTTACACAAACTAATATGTCAGCCAAAATAATAAACAGACAAAAATTATTTCCTAAAATCTGGCCGATACAGTACAGTACATGAACAACTCTGGCACTTTGTCTCTTGTCGCAAACGTTTAATAAGGTATTTAATATAAGTGTCACAATATGCAGTAATAGGTACTTAGGTAAATATAGCTTTCCCTCACATTCGTTTATTACCGACACAGTGCATAAAGTCTTATAACGGACATAGAGAATGTAGCTACATAATACGGACAGTTTACGTGCATAAATGTCTCTGGTATAACGTAATATCTTAGAGGTGGTTATATCACCACTTGGTGATATAAAACAAACATGTTAGGACGTAGTATGTATGCAGTAACGTATTATGAGTAAGATGGTTTACTTTGTGTTGTATCCACAGTGAAATATAATTAATGGAGCTTTAATACTCAGTGGTCTAAAGACGTTCGTTCAATAAATAGTTTTTATATACCTATTAATAATTCACATCATCGTGTTATTGCTAATACCGTAAGTATTAAGCAACTTTTAAGATTGAAACCACCAATTATCCCATATCTTATATCTAAAATAATGTCCTTAATATTACGAATACATTTTCGACAGTTTATAACAGTTTATGAACGAAAATGACGTGATGCCAATCCATACAAAATCGTTCTAAGAAACTGTTTTAGCTAAAATTTTAAAGTTAATAATTCTGAACTGTTCCGAAAACTCGTCGCAATTATCAGTGACATTACGCGTTATTTTTGTTTATATTTTTTTTTTATTCCAGATAGGTAAGCCTTTGACCACAATCTCACGTTATGGTAAGTGATGATGTGGTCGAAGGTGTTAACAGGCTTAACCTAGAATGACTGGCTCTCAAGGACAGCTGCCGGAACACACCGTTAGGTGCTTGGCGACAGATTTTTACCTTGAGGGTGGTCGCTAGCCAGGCGGCATTCGCAAAAATGCCCTTCCACCATGCGGTGAAGCTCAAGCCCGCGTTGTGGAGTACTATAAACATTATTACTTTGTAGACATTTTCAGACAGATTCGAAGCAGTGATAGTGGCTTTGGCTATGGACTGCCGCGCAGCAGGTCCATGGTTCGAATCCATGGCTTGAGCTTCACCGCATGGTGGAAGGGCATTTTGTGAATGCCCGCCTGGCTAGCGACCACCCTCAAGTAGAAAATCTGTCGCCAAGCACCTAACGGTGTGTTCCGGCAGCTGTCCTTGAGAGCCAGTGTAATTCTAGGTTAAGCCTTTTAACACCTTCGAACCACATCATCACTTACCATCACGTGAGATTGTGGTCAAAGGCTTCCCTATAAGTAATAAAAACAAAAAAGACTGTTTTCTAACATGACTTCAATCACTGTCTCTTGCTTATGTTTTGTCTAAAATGTTTGAAGATATATTCTTTGTCTGTCCCGCGTTTCCGTCCTACATCCAGAAGCAATCCTTTTTCTTCACAAGTATAATTGTACGGTTAGACAGATTAAAATATTATACTAACAAATTTACATCAGCAACAATAAGTTGATATCATAAGAAGTAAAAGTTTAAGTAAGTTTGCCCGCGGCAAATCATTTTGTACTCCAATAATTTGTAAATAAGAAGTAGAACTTGCCGTGGGCAACATAAAAATTAAAACTGGATTAATTTTTGAAGCACCCGTAGCGTAGGTTACCAAATCATTCTTAACGGATCAATTTTAATAAGCAACGTCTGCCAAGGTTATGATTTGGTTGGGTGACCGCTAATGACATTACTTATGTCCGCTTCCGTTTAGGGGGCATGTTAAAACGTCGGTAGTTATTGTCTTACGATGACAGTCGTTATAGCTTGGTAGTAGTTAAATTTTTTGAACGATTTTTTATCATTTATCGTCCAAATTTTTTACAAAAACAAAGACTATATGTACCATTATTAATTATATTATTAATTAGAGACTGCGGAAGCCTGAAGGGCTTATGAGCTGTCAATGAGTACGGAAGCTTATAATATGAAAATAACAAATTACATCAGAAATAGGTATAAAGAGCACATAATCAGAGTTTTTTAACAATATAAGTTTCTTTTTTAGTATTTTGAAAGGCAAACACTATGACAAAGAAAATATACTTACAACATTTATTGAAAGCAATCATTACAACGCTCTGCTTGAATTTTGATATTTTAATTCGTACCTTATACCTAACATTTACTTTCTCGTGTTAAAAGTACTTCTTTTATGTAAGAAATATTTTAAATAATAAATTATGACATAACATATGGAGATTCGTCACTTCTATTGAACAATGGAGTACCCTAAAATATTGAAGTTGTTAGGAGAGCTTAGGAAATTAGTATAAAATATGAGTCACAAGGTTTACAACAAACAATGAAGATATTATTAGGTTTTCCCCAAATTTGTTAGAAGTTCTGAACAATAGCGAACAATTTGAATCGAAGGTTTTGAACACAATGTGGTCTAAATGCTGTGATTAGAGTCAAATTCCATCGGGCCGCGACTTCGTTGTCAAATCCCTGTCGATTTGAAACTTCCAAACTTTGTGCCGAAATTAATAAAGTACTGGACTTTCAAAGTTTGATTTTGCAATCTACACAATCTTGTATATCTATTGATATTCCTGACTACAAAAACATAAACGTCAAAATCAGTTTATGAAACAAATTCTTGATATTATCTAAGAAAAAGTATTTAAAAACAACTTATATTTTTATTTCTGATAGACTATTGGCATGCCAAACGATACTCACCTGGTGATAATAGATGATGGAAAATAAGCATCTGTTCTATGTCGCTTCACATTTCTTATTATTTTAGTTATCTTTATAAATTCAATATTATTATGATAACTATTGTATGGCACCTACACGAGAGCAGCTACGAATTTTTACTAGAAAAAGTATTAATGATCTCTATGATATATATATGTACAAACGCATGTAGCGCACACAGTACCCAAAAAAAATATTTGAAAGTTTTCCTGGGGTTTTCTGGAGGTCAGAAGATCCTTTGATTAATATTCATCATGTGTTAGGTTCTTCGGGTAAAAATAGATGCCCCTATCAAACCCCTCCCCCTTAATAAGGGAGGTCATGTTCAGCAGAGTACAATCCGGCTGATAAAGTAGTACCTGTACTGGTGGTTGTGCATTTTATTTCTACGCTTACCATGCATAGTTTTGTTCCAAAATTAGCTACGATATTCATCCATTCATTTCATTCCTCCGTCATCAATATTTTTCAATCCTATTTTTCCTTTCTAAGCAGCCTTTTTGTTGGCAATCTTATCTAATTGTCCTGAGTCCTTAACTACCCATATGTGTTATTATCTTGTACACCTTAACTGATATCAGACAAACTACCTAAATACGTTTTTTTATGACAATGTAATATTTGATATCCTATCTCAGCTCTTTAACCCTTCCTACGTGCCCAATATTACAGGTAAAATGTTATGGCAGTATTATACGTCCAATATTATGTCTATAATGCCGTAACGATCACGTGCACAGTATTGACCACAAATATTTTCACGACTTCAGTTGAGCTATAAAGGTTCGTTAACTTATATTCAAGGAAGATAGGTTTTTCTTGCTTCGATACATAACCTTTATTTATGACAAGAGCAGAAGTGAAATAGGTTTAAAAATAAGCGTAAAAAGTTGCACTTTTTATAGTAGTTTGAAGCGCGAGTTTGCTTAGCCATTCTGAACCGATCAGCAAAGCTAAGCAACGTCCGCCGCGGTCATGACTTGGATGGGTGACCGCTGGTGACATTACTACTGAGCGCTTCCGTGCTTCGGAGGGCACGTTAAGCCGGTCCCGGTTGTTATCTTAGGATAGCAGTCGGTATAGCATGGTGGTAGGGCATTTTGCGAATGCCCGCCTGGCTAGCTACCACCCTCAAGTAGAAAATCTGCCGCCAAGCACCTAACGGTGTATTCCGGCAGCTGACCTTGAGAGCCAGTAATTCTAGGTTTTTTTTTTTTTTTTTTTTTTTTTTTTACATTAGATGGGTTTGCATTTGACTCCATCTCACCTGATGGTAAGCGACGATGGAGTCGAAGATGAATCACGCTTGCCCAGAAGAAACCTATTTACTCTTTTTTTGAAAACACCAGGATCATACGCACCTGGAAAGACTGACGATGGGAGAGAGTTCCACTGCTTCGCTGTTCGCAGGATAAAAGAGCTCTGAAAACGCTTTGTACGAACCTGTGGCAAATCGACAGTGAAGGGATGAAAGCTCTCTCCACGTCTAGTAGTCCTATAGTGAAATGGAGAAGACGGTATGACATCATGTAGCTCTTGAGCACATTCACCGAAGTGAATGCGATAGAAAATCGACAAACAGGCCACTTGGCGTCTATGCGACAAACTCAGAAGTTTTTTCCCAACTAGCTTACTGTCACCAATTAGCTTAGTGGCACGCTTTTCTACTGAGTCCAGAGCCGCAAGCTGGTACTTAGCTGAACCGTCCCAGAGGTGGCTGCAGTACTCCATGCATGAGCGCACTTGGGCCTGGTAAAGAGTGAGCAGTTGCGATGGAGTAAAGTAGCGTCTCACTTTGTTCAGTATGCCAAATTTTTTGGCTGCGGTCTTGGCTTTGGACTCAATAGATTGGCCATAGTTAAGGTTGGAAGATATGTGCATGCCGAGCAACTCAATGCCATTTCCCAACGGTATCGGTTCACCTTGGAAAGACGGAGGAACAACGATACAGTCCCGTTTGGCAGAGAAAAGACAAGCTTGCGTCTTTTTGGTGTTAAAAGCAACCAAATTTACTGCACGCCAATCGGACACCGCTTGTAAAGTGGTATTTGCTCTCTCGATCATGGCAGCTCTTGAAGACTGGATCTCAGATTTCTTGGCTCTAGGATTAAGAATGTATCTCTCCACTACTGTACTATCATCTAGGTTAGCCTGAACAACATCTTCGACCACATCATCACTTGCATCAGGTGAGATAGTGGTCGACCTATAATAGAACCTATATAAGAATAGTGGGTGACCTATCAGGCATAAAAAAAGTAGTAATAACAGCAAGTAAATTTCACCATTGTTGATACCGTTTGGAACAGGGCTTAGCTGACTACATTTTTCACAGTATATGTATGATTATTATAGTGTAACATAAAAAATATATAGTGGATTACAATACAAATTTAACGAAGACAAAAATAAAAGGGTGTCGCCATACAAATGAGGTGTTTCTTTGCGTTTTAAGTTTATACTTTATATCTATCTCTAAAAATTTGACCTAAAGCCTGAGAGCTAATCATTGAATAGTATTAGAAGTTCAGTGCAATTCAATCCTTGAATACCGAACCCATCCTACTCCTGTGCAGGATATGTGGAAGATTTTTGATTAATCTTTACGAATCAGATAATATGCTAGAAGTGGAAGCTTTCAGTCCAACACAAAGGAGTATTATAGAAAGACTAGGAATATTACATATTTGTTCGAATATAACAACAATCTTGTATAACCTTGTTCAATGAAGGGAAGGAATGCGTAGATATATCAAATACTTGCCAAGTGCTAGTTGGACCTTGCTTGGAACCATAGTAAAGTAAGTCTTTCAACACCTTGTAAAATAAAAAATATTTTTATTGGTTTATTTATTATATTTATATTTACATATGTATGACACTCACGAGAATTTAATTTAAAAAAACCAACAAAATTTTCTTTTCACCAATGAGATCAACATCCTCAAAAGAAAATTTTGTTGGTTTTTTTTAATTAAATTCTCGTGAGTGTCATACATATTTAAATATTATACATTTACCGGAAAAAAACACTCACGCTGGTTGCCCGTCGGGAGCTCGCCGATGCAGCTATGCACTCGCCCTGATGATGAGCATCTGATATGCTCTAAACCTGGGTCCATGTATTCTATCCCCAACGGGAGTGTTCTTGCCGGTTATTGTATAATATTAAAACATGTTGGTTTAACAGATTTGGTTGATGTCACACCTAAATATTCGTTTGGTTTTTGAGAGACCAAAATACAAGCACGGCTGAAAATTGAATTCTTTCTCTATTAATATTAGTACCCCCTATAATTAGAATTCTGGTAAAAAATAAATAATATCATATATTTCTATTTTACTCTACGATTTGATGACACTCAATCATTCGTGTGCGAAACAGGTCTTTTTCCGCTAACTTCTCATGTACTGGAATAAAAAAATATTTTAGTTAATTTTTAATCCTGAATTCGGTTTCATCCTAAATTACAATATTTTTGGCTATTCTTTTTCCGAGCAAGATACCCATGAAATGTTTCTCCATTTTGCCCTTTATAAACAGGACCCAAAATAATAACATTTCAATGATGTCTAAAAGAAAGAAAGAAAGCATGGCATAATGCCGAGCATGTGTAAAGCATAAGGAGTTTGGATTTGACTTTGAAATGGAATAGCAATAAAAAAATCATGTTGTTATCAGCCGTAGATACTAGTAAAACCGTTAGAAGTATTTAATCGTTGTAATTTTATCCTGAAAAAACTCTTCATCCCTTTCATAACAAGATTCCTAAAAGCGCTGCCAAAAACCATAAAACTTCATCTTCCGATATAGGATATCTCGTTACTCGGTTTGTTATGTAAATCGGGTTTCGATGGCCTCTCCAATTCGGTTGGCTGATTTCTTCCATCCGATAACTCGATTATATTCGTCGTGATATTTACTTGATCAGGGCAACGACAGCGTTTATGTGGCTCTTAATATTTCCAGAAAAATATATATTGGAAAAACATCGAAAGGGTGCTTCAGGAATAGGTATGTACGAAAGTGTTAGAGTACATTGTGCATATGTTATTTATACTTGTGATAAATAATACTTCAGCTTGTCTTTGCAGCTTCCATTTGCTGAACAGACGGAAAAATACTCATGCAGGCCTAACAATCGGTGCCAGGAACATTTTCGCTTGGTCTCAGTTACGACATGGATCGTATAGATTTGAAGTCAGTAATGGTCTCCCCGAACGCATCAGATTGAGCGTAATTTTTAACAATATCTGTTTCTCAAAGGCAACTCCTGGAATACACTGGCAGATAGAGAGCCAGGTCAGCGTATCTCAAAATGCCTTACATGTAAGACTGCAAATGATGATGCAATATATCGAAATATTCTAATTCTAGAAACTTTTATGTTATCACGATACGTTGAACTTTATGTATGCCAAACCTTCTTAATTTTTGCCAAAAGCCCAAAACAGATATAAATTTAGCTTGAAAGCATTTTATTATTTTTGTTTTGCAGTAAGTGCATGAAACGATTTGATTTTTACTGCACAAGCTTCTTAAACAGGGATGAGAAAATGTGCATTTTAGGATGATGAGTAATAGTTTTTTTTTTAATGTTTCAATTAAATTTATTTAGGTGAACAGCCAAAAAGCGGACCAAAATATTTATTTAATTATAAATATTATTAATCATAAATCAAACACGGATAGAACATAATATCTACAGTGCAAGTTAGATTCTACTGACTTTCTCAACAGATTGAGCTCATTATCGTCCTACTTTTTACGCCAGTACTACTTCTTTTATGCTAACAGAAAATTTTCGGTTTGATGGCTGGCAGCCTAGAAGCTATTTCTTGGGAATTCTAACTGCTGGCATGCGCACCAACAGTCTTAAAGGTCATAAATGCCCCGTTGTTAACCAGCAACATACCATTGCTTTACCCACATACATGTATTTTAATGCCATGCTGCTATTTCCGCCCAGTTATTTAATATTGCGACAGATGTACACCAGAGGCTGAAAATTTATATATCTTTAACTATTACTTAGTAAAGAGGTAATTTTTTCCATGTCTCTGATATTCTGACTTCCAGTCTTGGACATATTCGTTTCTTTGAGATCTCAACTGCAGGGAATCTTCTAGCTCAACTTATTTATTAAATCAAGGAGCAAAAATTTGTCATAACCTTTAGTTGATGTTATAGAACTTAGTTGATGGTTGATGATATAGATGTGAATAGAACGCTTGAAGGCAATTCACGCGCAGTGATACTTATATACATTTATAAATCTTGACCAAAGATAATATAACTGAACATGACTGGTATCGTGGAGGTGTATTATCTTTCCTTATTTTCCGTTCCCGCTTTATCGAATCCCAGCAATCGATAAGTCACAAAAAAATAATTGATATAAACATGTAAAGTATACGTTATATTTATTACAAAGTGCCATTTAATATCGATACTATCCCAGCGTAATGGAAAGTCGTTATGGATCACTTAAGATGATTGTAGAAACCTTCAAACGATTTAATAAATGTGAACTTGAGGAGTTTGGTAGATTAGTATGAATTTAAATATCAGGTTCAATTTTGGAGATTTGGAAATTAACCACTAAACGATTTAAAACTTGGTCTAACCTTAGGCTACAATTTATTATTAAAAACACGTGATTATTACGACATGCATATACTTCGTCGTAAAAAGTCAAATATCTTATCATCAAAATTATGACTACCAGGCAACATTATTAGGGTACCGTATCAGAAAATAGGACACACCATTGTTATTTCTACAAGATATCTCCTTTGTAGGTATATAAAAAAAAATCACCCGTTCTTTTATCCAAATTTTCTTTGCAAGTTTCACTGATTTCTTTTTTCTTACAACTATAATTCAGTCAACCAAGCAAAAATACTACTTGGTAGAATATTTTTACTTAGTGTGTTGGCGCATTGAATTGCGCTATCGTAGGAAGGGTGTCGGCGATGGAGATTTTCTTTAAAATACAGTGGTCTTCTTCATGAGTTCGGTTTATTTCATAACAATATCAATTGGCTTAACAACCATACACATAATACGGTCTAAAATTGTCATACCACAGAGTTACAATAACTTCAACATAAGCTAAGTCCCAAGTAAACAATATTAAATCTAAACACACTATACCATTAGTATTATTCTACACAAAAAAACCTATTTCTTTATAAATAGAAACTAACAAAATCAGTCCTTCCTACGCTACAGGGCAAAGCACCATTGCGGCTGAATAATTTATTTGACTTCTTTTTAAAAAGAGTGTAATACGCTGTATAAGCCTGGTGAATTTATTTTACTATTAGAGTTGTTTATTCTGCAGTTGCACTGAGATGAGTCCAATAAGTGAATGAAACTTGTTTTGCATACGATATATTGAAATACTTATTTTGAACAACAAAAATTGGCACGAATAAACATTTAGACGAGTAGGTAATTGTTGTGAATAAACATTTAGACGAGTAGGTAATAATAAAAATATGTTAATTATTACAATTAATCTCTACTAATTTACACACACTATCTGAGTTTATTCCTCACATATCTATATTTTAAATATGGTTGACTGGAAGAGATCACTTTAAGCGGTAAGTCCGCCCATTGTACTTTAGCTTTTAAAATGCCTTATATGTATTCTGTAACTTTTCTGTTGTACAGTAAAGAATTTTTGTATTGTATTGTAATTAAAGTTACCTCACCTTCAAGGAAAGAGACTTGAAAACTTGAAAACATTTTATTTATTTATTTAGTTATACAAACAGCATTACAAATATAATTATTAGTTTACTATTTACTATAATAAAATAGTAGAATAGGATACAAATAATAATCTTAAACTAGATTTCCGGCCGTGGTTCCGCCCGCGCGTATTTCGTTATCACGCAAAAACAGTAACTTCTTTTTGCGCATTTGGATAAAAACTATCCTTTGTCCTTCCCCGAGCTTCAAACTATTTCCATGCCAAATTTCATCCAAATCGGTTCCGTAGTTTTGGCGTGAAAGCAAGGCAGACAAACATAGTTACTTTCGCTATAAGGTATAGTATTAATATGGATTTCTTTAAGGTACCTAGTAGATCTGTTTAACCTATTCGCTGAGGTCTATTTTCGCTCAAAATTTTATAACAGGTTCTCTACATACCTTTACTTATTTTTAACTATATGTGGTATGAGGGTGGGTATTTATGTGCGTATGTGAAAAAAGGTAAGTTTGTTTGCAAGTGTGTGTATGTAGCTGTTTGCTCGATTGCTCAGTAGTTGAAATAAATAATACCCAAAAAGTAATTGCCAGCACTCACAGTTTGTAGGTTAACACCATCTTTAATCCTCGGATAAAAGGGGATGAACACAGCACTTCACAAGTTCTTAATATCACCTCCACTTCACGTTTTTGACCGTAGGATCAATTAGTTTTCAGTTCTATGATTGTTTTGCGTATTTATTACTTTATTTCGAATTCACGACGCTGCCGGTGTATCGGGTTTTCAATCCGTTCGTTTTTATTCGCACTCGCTAGGGGCGCTTGCGAGCACATTATAGTGTTATGGTTGGTGGCGTGGATTTGGCGGGCAATTTAAAAGACGTGTCCCTACATTTCCCCCCACCGAAATCCGCCAGGATTTCCCAGTTATAATTCCCGGAACATTAACATTTCCTTGAATTTATATATATTTATGTATATAGGTTTTATGTATAACAAAGTGTTAGTAAAAAGTTGTAAGTAAAGAAATCTTGTTAAAAACTAGGTAGTATGCTGAATTATTAAGACAGTGATAAAGTGTAAGATACTGTATAGTAAAGTTTTTGTTTTTGTTTACTTATGTGTTAGTAAATGTATTTGTGAAAATGACGTAAGTACTTAACTAGGTATCAAACTCTTTTCTGAAAGCGTATGAATATGAAAGGTCTAATCTGATATTTAACGAGTGGACTGTATAAAATTTTAGTAATCTAATTTTAACTTAGGATTATAGGTTGTTGTTGACCAGTGTATAAACGTAAATATTAAATAGCAAGTTCCTGCTCCAAAGGGAGAGGACTTAATTTAGTTACTGGCCTAACGAATTCACTGTTTTTGGTGCGTAAACTGACGACCCTAGTCACGTTATCGGGACCAGGATGTAGCTTTGTAACTCTCCCTAACGGCCACTGAAGAGGAGGTGCATCAGTATGCATGAGAACGAGATCACCGACCTTCAGTTCCCTACAACCATTAAACCATTTCTGGCGCAGCTGAAGTGTGTGCAGGAAATCTTTCCGCCACAAGCGCCAGAAATGTTGAGCCATCTGTTGCACGGCTTGCCAACGACTGAGATAACTAGTAGTGCAACTAGTTAGGTCATATTCTGGAGCATCTAACAGTTCTCGACCTATAAGAAAATGAGCTGGGGTTAGCACTTCAAATTCACTGGGATCAGTTGACAGGGCACAAAGGGGTCTTGAATTTAACACAGCTTCTATACGTGTGAATAATGTAGTTAACTCCTCAAAAGTTAACGCTTTGTTTTGTATGGTTCTTTTCAACAACGTCTTCGCAGATTTAATCATGGCCTCGTACAGTCCTCCGAAATGACTTCCGGTTGGCGGATTGTGCCTCCAAATAACTTGACGCTTCGTAAACTCACTGGAGAGTTCATTTATATTGGATTTTAAAAATAATGAAACTTCTGCCAGTTGCTTACCCGCTGAAACGAAGTTAGTTGCGTTGTCTGAAATTATACTATGACATAAGCCGCGCCTAGAAGTAAAACGATCAAAAGATGCTAGAAAACACTCTGTGCTTAATGAAGACAGTGTTTCCAAGTGTAATGCTCGGCTAGCGCAACAGACATATACACAAAAATAGGCCTTGGTGATGCGCGCATTTTCCCGGATAGACTCTTTAATCGGTAATGGTCCTCCTATGTCAACACCTACTGTGTGAAACAAGTGCACATCTGCTATTCTGAACTTAGGTAGCTGTCCCATGATCGGTTGCCTAATTGTGGGTCTTACTTTGAAGCATGTTATGCATTTGCTAAGGCGAAGCCTTATTATGCTGCGTGCAGAGATAATCCAATATTTTTGACTAAGTATACTTTGCAGTGTACGAGGACCTACATGTAAATATAGTGAATGGTAGTAATCTATCAAACAATTTGTAAAGTTACATTTCTTAGGCAGCAGCACGGGATGCTTCTTTTCGAAAGACATCTTCCCTAAAGAAAGTCTCCCTCCCAACCTCAGAAAGCGCTGTGGATCAAGGAATGGGTTTAATTTTTGCAAAGATTGATGAGGTCTGAGGCCTTTAGAGAGAGCGACAATATCTTCAGCGAAGTGATGCTGCTGCACGGATTGAATGATTTTGTCACGCGCTTCTCTCAGCTCACTAACAGTAAGCTTGGTGCGCTCACTTTTAGAGATACGACAATTCTTTAGAAATTTGTAAATCCAGGCCACTACATTAACCAGTTTACTGTAGCTGGAATATTTTTCTGTGAGTTCATAAATTATATTTGATGGACCTTCACTAGAAAACATCGCCCGTGACTCATTCATATTTTTTATTTCCGGAACATTCTCATCTCTGAATTCACTCATCGAACGCACTGGCCACTCTTCATTTAAAAGCCAGCTAGGCCCATTCAACCATTCTGGCATTGCTAACAAAGCGGAAGGCATTGCCCCTCGAGAACAAACGTCACAAATATTAAACTCGCCACTAACATGGAACCAACACTCACTAGGAACCGTATCCAAAATTTTGGTCACGCGAGTTGCTACGAATGTTTTCAATTTATAGCTTGGTATGTTTAACCATGCCAGTACTACGGATGAGTCAGTAAACAATAGTTTTTCATTAAGGGTTATGCCTCGATCTTGTAGAATGGACATAGCATATTTTATTAGTTTGGCTAATAAATGGGCCGCCATCAGCTCAAGACGTGGCACAGATAGCGTTTTCAATGGAGCTACTTTAGATTTCGCTATTAATAGGCTAACTTTACGTTTGCCTTTCTTGTTAGTAGTGTCTAAATATATGCTCGCCGCATAACCTAGTGTAGAAGCATCACAATAGCCAATAACACGACAATAGCTGTATTCATTGACCATGACATGTCGTTCATGTCTAAATTCCGAAAGTAAAGGTAACTCTTGTATGAATGCTAACCATTTTGTTTCAAGATCAGTAGGCAATCGTTGGTCCCAATCAAGTTTCAGGGCCCACAGCTTCTGCATAAAACATTTAGCATAAAATACGCATGGAGCTACAAATCCGAGCGGGTCAAACAAGCGACCAATCTGTGAGAGAACAGTTCGCTTTGTAACCTCGTGGTCAGTTGGCATCGTCCGAAATGAGAAGCAGTCATTAGTTGGTTGCCATTGAAGACCCAAAACCTTAAGTGACAAATTCTGTTCATCGTCAAACTCAATGGGTGTTTCTCGATGGTCTTCTGGCACTGCGGTCAAGACTTCAGGACAATTGCTTGACCACTTACGGAGCACAAAGCCGCCACTTTCTAATAAAGCACATAAATCCTTTTGCAATTGCAGCGCTTTTTCTACTGTTGGCTCGGACCACAACAGATCGTCCATGAAGAAACCAGATCTTAAAACGCTTGCGGCGATCGGATAGTTGTCTGCTTCGTCGTCTGCTAACGTGTGCAGCACCTTGATAGCTAGATACGGGCTGGAAGCAACACCATATGTTAAAGTTTGCAGCTCGTACACTGTTATGGGCTCCTTTGTAGAGTATCGCCACAATATATGTTGATACTGCCGCTGATCTTTATGTATAAGTATCTGTCTATACATTTTGCAAATATCTGCCGATAGACAAATTTTATGTAACCGAAAATTTATTAAAATTTGATTTATGTCCGCTTGAAGCTTTGGACCAGAGAGCACCACATCGTTAAGTGACTTGGAATTGTCGGTTTGACTCGATGCGTCGAAAACACATCTCAACTTAGTACTCGTACTGGTAGGTTTGATAATGCAGAAATGTGGGATCAAATACTTGGAATCTACGTTCTGTATCTCACCTAGACACTTCATATGCCCTAGAGATTCATACTCGGACATAAACTTGTGATATTCTGATTTTAATTCAAGGTCACGATCAAGCCGCGTCTCTAAATTTATGAGCCGCCGTAGCGCCATCTGACGGGAATTTCCGAGACTATGGTCAGGGCGGAACGGATACATTACTGTGTACCTACCAGTTTCCGGATCGCGACTGTGCTCTTTTTCAAACAACGATTCTGCCATAATGTCGTCCGGCTTCTGAGGTACTGCTGATGGTATGTTTTCTACCTCCCAGAATGAATTCATCACCTGCTCTAGGTTTATGGTAGTTGAAAAGCCGGTAAACGTGTGGCAATTAGTGGCCACAGGCGTTGGATGCTCAATGTTTAAGTCCACTTGCCCAGTAATAACAAAACCAAAAATAGATTTTAAGGCTACTGGCATCCCCGGTTTATCAGGAAAGATTTTTTCGCCACTATAAATATAGGGAAATATATCACCAGCGATCAACACATCCACAGGTGCGGGGCGGTAAAAAGTGGGATCAGCTAATTCAAGATTTTGGTATTTTCCGACTACATTGATAGGTAACGACATCGTAGGTAGATCGCCAGCAATGTTTTCTACGATAACAGCGTCCGTTGATAGAACTGGCGATGTACCGTTACGCGGTTTTATTTTACACTTGGTTAAACCAAAGTTTTGTACTTGATTGCCACCTAGGCCGATAGGTTTAAAGTGACACTTGCGGCGAGTTAAACCTAACTTCCTGGTACAGTTTAGAGTAACGTAGCTTGACATAGCGCCGCTGTCAACTAACGCGCGCAGAGGGTGGTATTGGCCCCAGGCATCTGCTACGTGTATGATTGCGGTACCAAGCAGAACCGTCTGTTCCGTAGAACAAGTTAGAGCTACCACATTTTCTTGACACTTAGCCGAATCTACGTGGAGAGTGATGTGGTGTCTTTTTTTGCAGACCGTACAACTATATTTGGACGTGCAAGCATCAAGTGTGTGATTATCACGTAAACAATTCTCACAGAGTCCTAGTTCTTTTACTTTTGCAGTTCGAAATTCAGGTGTGAGTGCGTTGTAGACGGTGCATTTATAAATAGAATGTGGCATTTGACAACACGGACAAACATTGGATTTCTGTCGCTCGACAATGCTATCGGGGTTGGCCACAGCTGATGCCAAAGTAGGCTTTGATGTGTATGACTTCGTCGAGTCCTGGTATCTACTGTTATTATTATTCGGTTTAGACGTGGTCGGCTTGTAATTCGTGGTAGACGGCTTGACGTACCCCGTTTTGCATTCCGACATCTCCAGGACACATGCCTGTTTTTCGACGAAAGTTAATAGTTGCTGAATAGTAGGTATCTCGCCTGGCGTCGTGTTTTGTTCGTATTCGCGCCTGGATAAGGGATCAAGATTACGCAAAGCTATTTGGAACAATATGAAACTAGACAAGTCCGGGATCTTTAAGAGCTCTAATGCTGTTACATTTTCTTGATAAGTTTGTAAAAAGGTATTTAAGTTCGTTGATGTTTCGCTTACCAACGGTTTAAAGCTAAAAAGTTTATCTAAATAAGCCGTAGCAAGCGCGCGCTTATTTTCATATCGCTTGACTAATGCACTCCAGACGATTGCGTAATTATCAGCTGTAAGCGGCATTGATTTTACAATAGCTAAAGCCGGTCCGCTAACGCATGATAACAAGTAATAATATTTTTCTATGTCACTAATAGCTTCGTTGTTATGAATTAAGCTTGTGAATGTATCGCGGAACGTTATCCAGTTCTCTATCTTACTGTCAAATTTATTTAGCTGTAATTCAGGCAACTTAACTCGCCGTTTAGGTATAATGCAAGTAGCAGCGTTATCGCCACCGTGCTCCGTCTTCGCGGGCACGTTTGATAGCGAAGTGAGTGTGTTGCCCACCCTCTGGATTGCATAATAAAGCTGATCGAACGCGTCTATATCACTGTACGTAGGAACGTATTTAGGTACATGTTTACATTTTATTGCCGTTATTTCGGTAATACTTTGATCGAATTTCATACGAAGGGTAGGTAAATCCTGAACCCTTACAGCAAATTCTTCATCTATGGATGGATCCGTACCTACTGTTTTTGACATTTCAAATAAACGTTGTACACGTAAAAAACACATTTCTTTGGTTGTTAAAAATGGTTGTAATAATTCGTTGAGTTCGGACACTTCAGAGGCAGTTCTTTTAGAGGTCATTTTGCAGTGCTAAGATGTAAAACTATTCTTTCAAAATTTAAGCACCGTAAAAAGTACGATTGGTATTATGAAAGTATGTGTAAGTATAAGTTTTATTCACTATTCTCATTTAACACTTGAATCACAACATAAATGTTCAGAATATTTTTAATGATATAAGCCAGAAACTGTTACTACGTACAGCGTAGGTAAATCATAATGGCGGCTTGTCGTCAATTCGCACCAAGAACAGTAAATTATTGAAAAATACAATAAAATACCTTATGAAAGTACAACTTTTAGAAAATATCACATTATATACTTGTAGGCTACGTTATGACTATATACCTAATGTATACTTGATAAATAATCATGAAATTTGTAATTTTAGTTAGAACCTTTTAATTTCTCGCACCTACGCGGTCAACGCAAAAGTCAATAATCAAACATCAATTTCACAAATTACATGTACTACGATCAGTTAGAATGTATTGTGTATAATTAACTAAGAATTTTGGTAAATTTTACGTTGTAGCCTCTGTAGTTTTAGCGAAAACAAATATGTTTTGATGCGGCACGTGGCCGTGCCGTGCCAGTGTTCCTAGGTATGTACGTGATTTATTGTAAATGGGTGATGTATAATGTATTAAGGCGTTATAACTGGTCGATCTTGGCTCGATAAGGATCAAAATGTTTGCTCGATTGCTCAGTAGTTGAAATAAATAATACCCAAAAAGTAATTGCCAGCACTCACAGTTTGTAGGTTAACACCATCTTTAATCCTCGGATAAAAGGGGATGAACACAGCACTTCACAAGTTCTTAATATCACCTCCACTTCACGTTTTTGACCGTAGGATCAATTAGTTTTCAGTTCTATGATTGTTTTGCGTATTTATTACTTTATTTCGAATTCACGACGCTGCCGGTGTATCGGGTTTTCAATCCGTTCGTTTTTATTCGCACTCGCTAGGGGCGCTTGCGAGCACATTATAGTGTTATGGTTGGTGGCGTGGATTTGGCGGGCAATTTAAAAGACGTGTCCCTACAGTAGCTATAGTAATTAATTTATTTAGTGTATATTGAGATTAATTAAAGAAAGTCAACTACTTCACCTGTGGACGTTTCGGTTTTCCAATAGTGTATAATTTATTTAAAGTGATAAATAAGGAATCCATTTATTTATCTATTTCAAAGAAAAAGTACACATTTTACAACAACATAACATGGTCTCAATGAGCTTTAACTGTGAAGGAAGCTGAAGTGGTAACGTAGATTTTCTATGGCGTTTCGGAACTGAATGTCTGCGTATTTGACCAAAGGTAACGTAATGGCATAGTGGCTAAAGAAAACATTAACAGAATCATAACTTTTATAGACCCTTTTTCATTGTATTGGTCTTATTAACTACGTGAAGATCTCGTTAAGATACTGCCATATCAATGTTCGTCCTAAGCATAGAGATATAAATTGCTTTCTCTTTTCTGTGGTCCTAAGTAAGTTCTTACAGTTACATCAACAACAATCATGATAGCTACGCGATATCATAGCGTCCATTCGAGTACAATAAAATAAGTGGGCGACATTTCAGCGAAAAGATAATTTAAGGTCCTCACAATTTTGCTCGCTCAAATAAAATTGTCTCGGGCAGCTAACGACGGTTCTTAATTCATTTTGAAGTATTTTTTTATTTAAAATGATAAAAAACAAGAATTTCTTTGAGGACACCTTAATTAAATATGTTTTATATCTATTACGAAGCGGTTTAGAAGGGAAATCTCTTTTTGGGATGTCATTTATTTACTATAGTAGCCAACATTTTGTATAAGTAGGTAAGGGCCAATTCCACTTTTAGGTTAAGCCTGTTAACTAATATCAATCTATCACTTACCATCGGATGTGATTGTAATTTCACTTCAGCCTATAGGCAATAAAAGATGAGAATGATCTGTATCATTCCAAAAGTAATTCTCTATTTCTGTATATTTTGAGGCTCTTTTTTTGAGCGAATGAGTAGTAGGGAGATGCTAGAAATTTAAATTTATTTTCTGAGGAAATGCATGTAAAATAAGTAACAATATAAGCTCATTATTTTTTTTTTATAATAGATAGTTATTAAATAAGAAGGAACATACATAAATGAGACTTTAAAGGGAGCCTTTGTAAGTATTAAATTAATTATTGCTATCGCATTTATTGAGTTCGATTTGTGGTTAATGTAAGCCTCCAAGTCTGCAGCCGAAAGAACTAAATATATCAAATATAAATATTTTCTGACTTAGATAGTCGATACTTAACTGGTTTCAATACTTTTTTATACGACTGTACTTCATAATGTATCACAATAATAATATTTGAAGCGCTTGTAGCGAAGTTTGCTTAGCCATTCTGAACCGATCATCAAAGCTAAGCAACGTCCGCCTCGGTCATGTGTTGGATGGGTGACCGCTGGTGACATTACTACTGAGCGCTTCCGTGCTTCGTAGGGCACGTTAAGCCGTCGTTCCCGGTTGTTGCCTTCGGATGGCAGTCGTTATAGCATGGTGGTAGGGCATTTTGCGAATGCCCGCCTGGCTAGCTACCACCCTCAAGTAGAAAATCTGTCGCCAAGCACCTAACGGTGTGTTACGGCAGCTGTCCTTGAGAGCCAGTAATTCTCTAAGTTAGTCTTAACAACACCATCAACCACATCATCACTTTACTATCAGGTGAGATAGTGGTCAAGGGCTATGCTAATGCATAAAAAAATACTATTAACAAACATAACAGATTAACTCGTCAGGTCCAAACTCGCGCGTACTCGCGAGTTTCACGCTTGCTAGTTAAACCATATAAATATTAAACAAAAGATGGCAAAACCTAGACCATGGTGTAGGTAGGCATATTGATCTATTTTGTTAAAGATTAGCTAGTAACAAAACCGTTCTTTAAACGATGTGGTTGTATGATAATTTCGTGGTGTGGTGACTGAGTACAAATTTTGATACGATATAAAAACCAAACGAAGTTAAGGTAATTATCTAGTTTTGCATAAATATACAAACTGGACAGTTTATATGTTGTATGGAAGTTATATCAGAGGCAAATACCAATTTCTCGTCTTTGCGGACTTCCAATCTCAGATTATGTTAGTTTCAAAGCTATTCCTGTATCAAATCTAGAATATAAACCGAGACGGCACGTGATAACTAGCTGGAGCGGAGGTTTAGCTCGGCCAATTACGAGTATATGTTTCAATAGAATGAACTGGCTGAGTTTAATTGACAGTATCAAATAGCCAACCTAAGATAGCGATACTTACCCCGATAGGTACTAATACATAGTTCCATATAACTAAGTCTTCATCACCTTCCTACCCTTATCGCTTTCAAGTGGGGTCGGTGAAATGTGTTTCCTATAGTAACATAAAACATTTTATGGCCTTACATCGATCAAGTCGCTTGCATCTCATCAACCCTATTTGTGATATCTCATTTTTGTAGGCCCACTACGATTCGGGTAATCAGAGAACCTGTGTTACAGCTGTCAGCAACTTCCCACTGTGAGCTTACATTCCGACGGATCCAAACTTTTAACTAAATTTTAAGGTAAATTAACCAACAAACAACTATAAGCTAAACCCTTTGATATATTAAACATCTTTTATAAATTGTTTGCAAACACAATCACAACATTCCATGCAATTGAACATATTAGAATTGAAGGGTAGACTACAATATAATAAACATGACACGAGTAAACTAAGTGCGGTCGTAGATAGCTGCATTCATATAATGTGTGCGTATTTAGTGCTGGTATTTTACGATTAGTTAAGGAGTTAATGTCTGAAGAAGTACGTTTAATCTAATAGTTAGTAAGTATAGTGACAAAAATTTTGCTAAGAACAAAGAAAATCTTCACCCGTGATAAAAATAACAAGAATGAGATATTAATATTTATTGGAGTATTACAATTATAATTACAGGAATTTATATATAATAAATGTAGTTATTAATTATGCTAATGATTTCAACAATTCTACACATTAATTTCTATGAAAAAGGCTCACGACACTGGTGAAGAAGGTTTTATTTACCTTTTTTCAAAAGTGCATAATATGTTACAAGGTACGATCAAAAGAGAAGTTTGAGAGAAGATTAGAGGGTCATACTGTCTTACTGGAATGGTAATAAATATAATTTTATATAAATAGTATATTTAACTAAAAATCGAGCTCCATAGTGGGTATCGTTTTCAAAGTTTAAAGTTTTCTTTACCAAATGTTCCTTATGTTGAACCAAACATTAAGCTTGGCTTAGATAAACTCTCTATTGACAAAGCGACAGTCTTTCTGGGAATCAAAGTGGATTCAACTTTACAGTGGGATCCACATATACATGATCTAGCCGGAAGACTTAGTTCTGCTGCATATGCCGTTTGTAAGATAAGACAGTTAACAGACGTAGCTACTGCACGGCTAGTTTATTTTGCGTACTTCCACAGTATTATGTCGTATGGTGTATTGCTGTGGGGAGCTGCTGTTTAGATGGTAACAATCTTTATCTTACAAAAGCGTGCAATTCGCCATATATGAAATGGATCCTATGGAATCTCTAAGGGATCTTTTTAAAGAAATTGTTATATTAACTTTACCGAGTCTGTATATATTTGAAAATATTATGTATGTTCGGAAAAATTTAGTAAATTTAAATTAAATAGTGACAACCACGATTACAACACTAGGAATAAATATAAAACAGCAGTACCAGGTTTTAGACTAGCAAAGACAAATAAAAGGTCCTTTTTAGGTAATTGTGTGCGGTTTTATATTAAAATTCCCAAACATATTACAATGCTCACAGAGGGAAAATTCAAGTTGCATGTGAAAAATATTTTGATTGAGAAATCATACTACAAAGTTTGTGATTACTTAAACGACAAAGATGCTTGGAAAGTTCCGCCTCTGCCAAGCTATCACCTGTCACCTACGTAATTTGAACAAATAATAGTCATATAATATAACACATTGTTAAAAGATGTTTAAAAGAATGGCCCCGAGTTTCTTGCCCGTTCTTCTCGCAGTGACTCTATAATTTTTTTGCTGAACGTGGCAGTACAATGTAGAATACTTCAATATTAAAATTTGTAATTGACCTTCATAAGAGCGTCGTAGACGCCTAAATTGAATAAATGATTTTGAATTTGAATTTGAAAGGAAAATTATAATTTAATGTCAATAAAATAGTGGGCTGGAGCATTTGGACTGCCTATGAGTCTGCTATGACTTATAGGTGTCTAAATGCTTTTATTGTAGTAGCTGTAGTGTTGTATATAGTTCATAGTATTTTTTTTTATGTCAATATAAGTTCATCTCCATTGTCAATATTTTTGCCTTATTATAAGGCCCCAGGTTAAACGTATTGCCAGTTGATACAAACACTATATTCAAGTTTTCGTAATGACAAACCAAAACAAAATGATTAAAAACGATAAATGAAATTTTACAATCGGAATACCAAATTTGAAGTGAAGCGCTCGTAGTGTAGTTTGCTTAGCCATTGTTAACCGATCAGCTAATTTAAGCAATGTCCGCTGCTGTCAGGAATTGGATGGGTGACCGCTAATTGCATTACTACTGAGCGCTTCCGTGCTTCGGAGGGCACGTTAAGCCGTCTGTCCCGGTTGTTGTTTTAGGATGACAATCATTATAGTATGGTGGTAGGGCATTTTGCGAATGTCCGCCTGGCTAGCTACTACGTTCAATAGACAATCTACCGACAAGCACTAAAAAGTGTGTTCCGGCAGCTGTTCTTGAGAGCCAGGAAATCTAGGTTAGTCTGAGCAACATCTTCGACCACATCACATCTTCAAAATGTTACTAACGTAGTATGGCAATATTTATGGTTAATTTACGTAAGGCAATATTTAAAAATGTTTGATGCTTTTTAGCAGTATGTATGCGCAAACAGCCGACACTCAACCAGGCATTACGTCTATAGAATACATAATATGCGAGAAAATACTTGCAAAGATCTATCAAAAATCAAGTAGTAGTAGGTACCTATGTTAGACATTATAATAAATTAAGTATAATTTTGTATATTTTTTTATTGCGTTGAGATTTATTACGTAAACCTTACGAAAATAAATTAACAGAATCTCTAAAAACATCTTTGTTTCTTAATTTAGGTGCAGACTGACTGATATCATCCATTTAAAAAAAACCTACTAAAATTACGACTTCATCCCTAACGTGAAAGCTGTATCTGAAGTGGAAAAGTTGCCGCTACATGCATACTATTGCTGCTCAAATAAACCAGGTTCATTTATTGCAGTATTTTTACAAAGTTTGGACGGTGAGCCGACGAACGCAATTTGAATTTATTATGATACGTATATGTCCTATTTACGGTTCAAATATGGCATAATTATAAAGTATCTTTCATATGAATTTTAGTAATATTTTGTCTGTGATGACCTTATGATATTTTATTGAATTTTAATATAAAAAATCAGGGGCAGATCATAATAAAGAGTAAAATAATAACCGCTAAGGGTAATTCATGGGTACGTGGGTTTGCTCGAGATCGCTTCACGGAGTTACTTTGACAGCAAATGTTGCCTAGTAAGGTTGTGGAGAGTATAAATCTGATACTATCAACCACTAATAGTTGATTAAAAACAGTATATTGGCTGCAAATAGCCATAAAGCTACTAAATTGTAATGAGTCCTTGTGTATGGTGCAAACCATACTGAAGCTGCATGGGTACATTCATTGCAGTCTTCTGCCTTCGGAAGCAGCCTACCTTCTTATTCAACGTTAAGTGCGCAACATGAACTTTTTCTCCACTCTATGCGGTTATTTGTTATCTCGCTAATTATTATTTCACATCAATTCTTTTTCATGCACTCCATCTATAACCTTATTTCGCATTACTAGACTAGATGAAATTCGTCATATTAAATTCATACTTATCTCATTGTTATTTGTTTATCCGTCTTTATGACATTAGTGGCATAACTAAGGATATCAGTTGTTAAATTTTTAGACAACATTTTTATACAAATAGCCTTTGGCAGTAACTTTACTAGATAATCCTAACTAGAACGGAAATTAGTATTTCAGCTTATTCAGGATTTGTAAATAATGAAATCAACAAGGCATTTTAGTTCGAAGGGACTTTAAAACCTTGATGACATAGTTTATAATACATTTTGTTTCGCTAATATAACCACTAAAGGCCTGGCATAATATGACAGTGGGGAGGAATGGGTTAATGAACTTACAAAGTAGACAAAAAAGATTATCAGTAGCTTGTAAGATGAATACAAAACATAAACAGGTCTATAGACCAAACATAATATAAAGGATGTTATTACATAAATAAAATACAAGCTAAAAGAAGATATTTTTCTTTTAAATATTACTAATACTAATATTTAAAATAAAAATATCTTACTAATATTACCAATAATTACTTATTTAACGCAGATATCAGAACAGTGAACTGATTTAAATGTTTTTTATTCAATAATCAGAGATATGCCAAGTTTAGACCATTTAACAAAGATTTTAAAATTCTCTCCATAAAGTAGTTATTGCCATCTAAGGTTTGGTGATCAAAGTTTTACTAAACGTAAGGCAGTATAACGTGAATTCAACAGTTTTAAGTGAGAAAAGGAAATATGAGATAAGGGTAACTATGTACTAGTTGCCTTTATTTAATTGCAATGCACGACCCACACAAAGGATAACGGAGACGTAACACAACGCCACGGCACAGTAGTAATGTGACCTTGCCTCCTTCTCATGATTGTAGGGCATGGTGGTAGGGCATTTTGCGAATGCTCGTCTGGCTAGCGACCACCCTCAAGTAGAAAATCTGTCGCCAAGCACCTAACGGTGTGTTCCGGCAGCTGTCCTTGAAAGCCAGTAATTCTAGGTCAAGCCTGTTAACACCTTCGACCACATCATCACTTACCATCAGGTGAGATTGTGGTCAAAGGCTTACCTATCAGCAATAAAAATAAAAAAAAATTAATTGGCGTGCTTGTTCCAAGCTAAGAGCAATACGCCCTATTAATAGAAATGTCGGCATGCGATACGCCACACCAATGTTTTATTGCCTTATTTTCTTCCTATATAATGTGTGTTCCTAGAAAATGCCTTTTTTGTATAAAATCTTTCTCTTCCTATAGAAATGCCCTTGTCATTTCCATTTCTTGACACGGCAAACGTTGTTTTGCCATAAAAAATATTTCTAGTCAATATTTTGGTAATTACACAAAAAATTACTTGCATAATTGTAAGTGTGTGGAGATGTGGTATATGAGTGTAAAAAGAATGGAGCGCTGTGAACGATGACGGCCTTTTAAAATAAAATCACAATTTTTTTTAGGGTACCTCCCATACATGTGATGTGGGGTGGAAATTTTTTTCGTCGTCTATCTCTTCGTGTGTGGTATGGTTGAATAGGTTTTCTTAAATTACTTAGGGGTTGCTAATACTGTTTTTCGATTTAATGCTCCATTTACGAAATATTAAGCCTTAAAGTGCAAATTTTTGTTCCAGCAGGGCGTCCCCCCCCCTTTAAAAGCTAAACCACGGGCTTGAAAAATCTGAAAAAATTCAAGCTGATAGTGCATTTTATGAATTTTAAAGGAAAAGTATAGCGGTTGACATAGCTTAATTAGTTTAGCAGTAATAGTCGTTGTAGTTGGGTGTTGGATAATTTTGTACCAAACATAAAATTTATAGAATAAATGCTTTAAAGTGACTAAGATGAAGTAGTTGGTTGTTTATAAGGGATAAAGACTGGCATCGAAAACTTAATCTAAAATAAAAAATCTTAAACTATAACTATGCCCTATGTCATACCACTAGGTGAACTGACGATATCGTGAAAGTCGCGGGTAGTCAATGGCAACAAGTGGCTAATAGCCGTTCTTTATGGCGATCTATGGTGGAGGTCTTTGTTCAGCAGTGGACGTCTTCCGGCTGGTGATGATGATGTCATAAATAATAGACTAGCTTTCCAGCTGCGGCTTCACCCCCGCGTATTACGGTTATCGCGCAAAACTATTAACTTCTTTTTGCGCAGTTGGATAAAAACTATCCTATGTTCTTTCCCGGGTCTCAAACTTTTCCATTAGTATAGATATAGATATGGCAGTACAAAGATTCGACTTATATAAGTATAAAGTACTTTTTGGACCTCATCTTCGCCGTACACTAGAAGTGTTTGCTGTCTGTACCTGTCGTACCAAGGTCATCGATCACTTCATTTCACACATCATCAATTTGCTGATTGTATTGCTCATCAATAGTGTAAATTTTTTCATCAGTAAAGAGAATATTTCTGTTCCCTTCACTTGCGTATCGCAACGGAAAGCACTCTATTTAATTTTAAAGATTGATTTAGGACATGTACTGTATATCGATGATAAGCACCGAGCTGGTCTTGTTTTATAATACGCGACATTTTCCTAGCGGGAATCTTCACATTTCTCGCAATAAGATTATTGTTGAGTTATCATATTATTTTTACTTCCTTATGGGATTTCGACCAATTCTGGCCTTAACAGCATTAATTTGTAGTTCTAAGACACGCGGCTGCCCTGATCTTTTATGGTCTTCGACAGAGGAAGTGTTGTATCTGTTGACATTAAGATATACGAACATACCTACGGCTGATACCAAGCTTTTGAAGTGTCTGGAATATGGACGGCTCAATACCTACTTTACACAAGGCGAATACTAGGTACTATCCTATTTTCTTTAACACCTCAATTCATATTTTTATTTGATAATGAACTCGAAATAATATATGAAGTGGAAAAAAAATTTAAGGTAATAAACGCGTTCCAAATTCTAAATAATTCTAAAGCTGAAAAGTTTTTATGTTACAGTATTTATGGCCAGACTAGTTATATAGTATAATAGCCCATTTATAAGCTTACTTCCATATTATTTATGCAACAGCAAATAAATGAAATGACATTCAAATTCTTACAATGTACCAACGGATTCGTTACGTTTTCATTTGAGTAAGTATCTACCTATAGAATTCACAAACGAATTTTGTTTAATTTTCGAATTACAATTGAAATAATAGCTTGGCGGCAATCGTACTCTTATTTCTTAGATTTAGCAGGAAGAAAGTGGAGGAGAATAAAGAACGACAGAATCGTTCTATATTATGATAACGTTCTTCTACGGAGCCCTACATTGTGCGTGGCTCGACACGCATTTGACCGTTGATTGTTAATATATTTTATGCGTTTTTTTTTTAATTTATTGATAAATCATTCAGTTTCATATTCGATGAGCAATGAGTGCTTTCGATGCAAACAGTATTTAAATCGGGTAAACAAGGTAAGGTTGATGTTTACGTTGACTCAAATAATTGAATTTTCAGATGATCTCTGAAAACCGCCGTAACGTAAAAGTATTAGGAATGGACTACGTAATACTGATGGATTACATCAAGAAAGTAACTCCCATCTTCTCTGAGTCGGATGGAAGAATAAAAATGTACAATCCCTGCCTTTCAAGCTAAAGATATACCTACAAAACTTTTTCACCATAAACCAAAATATTTTGAATTAAAGATTTACTTTTATGTTTATCACACTATGTATACCATTATAAAACCATCATTATAAAATCTCTACGGAGGCTAACCTAACCAACGTATAACGTGGATCGTTTCAACTATAGTTTCAACCACATCAAGTGATATTTCAAGAAGTGTTTGGACTGTTTGGGATTTCGCATTTGAACCTCGGCTTGAATATTATATATTATATTATAGAATATGTATCAGATATTGATACGAATGGCAAAGTGTCCGTTTCATCACTACCGAGAGCATTCAAACAAAATTATTTTACTGTATCGTTAATCATCTCATATATTATATACTCTGTTAGATAGAACGCACGAAGCTAAAATTTCTTTCGAACTTTCCCATCCAGAATCTATGTAAAAGTAAAAATCTGCACTCTTGCTTGTTGCAGTAGCCTTTCTGATATTGCAAAGAACAAACTAAAGAGTATCTCATGTTACCCCCAAATTTCATCACAACGTATGTAGTGTCATGCATAGGAAGACAGTGAGGATTCTGCCACTGCGATATTGTTGGTAACCTAATTTTTCATATACGAGTATCATACTTGTTCAGTGAGTCTAGTGTAGATGTTTTCCCCGTTTCACCCATATATCATTTCTCGCAGTCGCAACTACATATCTATACACCGTGATCACCCAATATCTTTTTTGTTTGGAGCTCGGAGCAGTTGTCTAAGGCCTGTGCTATATCTTCTGAGTAGCTAGTTTCCAATATTGCTTGTTAATCCTGCAGGTAGACAATGCCATTTCGTCCATCGATGAAGGGTGGGCATTTGCAACTCCATAGTCACATTTCTAGTGTTTTCATGACATGCCCATCATTCCTTAACAATTTTGACATTAGGGTTCCATACGAGCGCTGTCCGTCCGTCCGCGTCCTACCTTTATGGAGTTGTATTTACTGAACCAGTAGAGGTAGCCAGCATATGTTTTCACAGAACATAATTTTGTTACAGCGGATAATATTACAAAATTAATTGAAAACAAAATTATACATTAAATAACCGTACCAATACAAGAAACGGGTATTTTTCTGCGTTTTATTTTTTCAGTTTTTTTTTCTGTATTGTATTAATTAATTTATACAATACAGAAAAAAAAGCAACAATACATCAACTTGTTGTGTTATATATAAACTCTAAATAATTCAACATGTAATGAAAACCGGTCATGTGCAATTTGGACCTGCGTTATAAATCACGAACTGAAAAAAAAAAAAACTTGTATGCTACGGAACCCTTACTGTCACTCCGAATCCCACTTGACCAGTTGCTTTACGGCACAACCTTTCACCACATATACACAGTTTATACCTATCGCTCAAAGATTAATATTTGCCCTACTTTGCGTGTGTCACACTATGATACTCAATTATCATAATTGGACTGCTGCCTACACATTGTGACAGCATGATAATCATAATAGGTAATAATATGTGCTATATTTTCTCTTATCTAAAAATGATTGCTTTAGATATAGATAGGTATATGACGTGTATCTAAAATAATTTCCATATCAAACGTTTGTTCTTGTACTGTGTTTACATAGTTGGTGTTCTCTAAACAGGAGTCTTGTATTATAACACGTTTTCATGGTCTGAGGCTCTCGTTTTAAACAACTATGTGTGTTTCTAGAATTCGTTGGTTGTGTTGTATATTGTTGATTGTTGTTGTTAGTGGTCAAAGTGAAGATAACAGATATGCGTTGAATATCCTTCATTATAATGATTTTCATGCAAGGTATGTTGTTCAAAGTTGTAAATGTTTATATGAGTGTAAATTTACGAGGCTACAGAAAAATAACCAAAAATATACGCCTGAGAGACTTACGCTGTAGACGGAAATATCTAACAACCTACGTTCCGCAAGATATATTTTGTTGCCATATTATAGGGATTGAGCCTATTGCCATTTAACTGGCTCACGGACTTTTGACTGTCAATGAAAGTTTCAAAACTGAGTAGCTGTTTGACCGAGGGCTCACATTCAAGACATAAGATCCTGAACCAATCCTCTACTCTACTCAAATAACTTAACAGTCAATTATATGTATGAAAAAAAACGTTTTTACTAATTTATTCATCAATATTTAATAAGTAAATACTAAGAACGAAATCTACTAAAAACCTATAACTTCTGTCTATCCAATTACACTCAAATATGAAGAATCATAATATTATCATAGTTCAACTTCCACCAATCAAACATTGCTATGGTTGCAGTATAAATCTTAATCATAGATTATTATATATCCGTTTAACATCTATCTTATTAGTAGAGCAAAAAAACTGCTGAAAATTATTTGAATAAGCCCTAAAATTTACAAAGGTTTCTAATTTTCATACAGGAGATAAGATCGTATCGATAATACGCACGCATAAAACTGATGTCTAAATGTATTGGACATCAGTTTTATGATATAATATATATTATATAAATATATATATATGTACAGTAACATGATAAACATAACATCCAAGTTTCTGCCAACATTGCTGCTTCAGATAACATATTCCAAATGAACAGGTTTGTAGAAACTAGTCCATTCGGAACGATCTGCAACCCTGAGTCAGCTCCTTGCATCGGTGGGTTCGCTCGCCTCACCACATTGGTGCGACAGAGGCTGGCAGCGGAACCTCAGTCTTTACTCCTCAACGGAGGAGACAGTTTCCAGGGAACTATATGGTATAATATTCTTAGATGGAACGTCACACAAGCCTTCATGAACTTAATTCCTCACGATGCACATGTAAGCAATTTTAAGTTAATAAATATATTGTAGTTGGTACCAAATCAGAGTTCTAGGTATGCATTTCTCCTTAAAAACTCTTATAATATCTCCCGACATGCAACGCCTGTGCTTGTCCATCCGCCAAAATGGACAAGCACATTGGCAGAGAGGCTACTGAATCACTCTAGGCTAAGATAATATAAATCGTTCATTACAGTGCTTCATTCATCCTGATTCTTGACTCTTATATCATTGTCAAAACATCATGAGCTCATAATAAATAAAAATCACATGGAATGTAATTATGCAAATAGACCAGGTATGGTTTTCGCTTCCTTTTAAATATATATTTGTATATAACAACTTTTTACTTTATGCTTAATACAGGTTCTAGGAAATCATGAATTTGATAATGGTATAGAAGGCGTAGTTCCATACTTAGAGCATTTGGAGGCTCCAGTGGTCACCGCCAACATTATTGATGACGATGAACCTTCAATACAAGGACTTTATAAACCAAGTATTGTCGTTGAGAGAAATGGGAGAAAGATTGGCATCATCGGTGTTATTATTGCTAGTACTGATGTAAGTAAAAAAACTTTAATAGATTTTTTTATTTTAAAGATTACTTTTCAGTTCGAAAAATCTGCTCACTCTTGCCTTGACGATGCCAAAATTATCAGAAAAACAGAAGGCAGCCATTATTAATATGTGCTGTACGCTAGCGACTATAAAGCTGGTATATAGCTGCTTCGATAAAGAGGTATTCCGCTAATCAGTGCTTATTTGTAAAAGCTTATTTGTTCAGAGCCAGGTTTCTTATTGCTCCTACAGAGTTCTCGTACGTAATATGAATTATTTCATTTATTGTTTTTTTACAGACATTGGCAGCAACAGGGGACCTGAAATTTACAGATGAAGTAGAAACAGTCAGAGCTGAAGCTGAGAAACTTAATGCAGATGGCGTTGATATTATTATTGTTTTGTCTCATTGTGGTTTAGACATCGATAGGTAACTTAAAAATTGTTTATTATTTTGCCTTTGCCTACAAACTCATCTATTGCTGAGTGATGATGTGGTCAAACGTTTTAACAGGCTCAATCTAGAAGTACTGCTGTTAAAACAGACCGTTAAGTGCTTGGCCACAGATTTTCTACTTGCACATAGTAACTAGCCAACAAGGTATTTGAAAAAATGCTCTACTGCCATGTGATAGCCTGATTGATGCATTTGCCCGGAGCAGGGTATACGTCAAAGACCTTCTACACGGCAGTACATAGTCACTGGGCCATCACTGCTTGTATCCAATGGATAAGAATTAGCATTACGAATAAATACTTGATATCAAAAGTCACACAAAAATAATATTGATGTTAAAATCGTTAGTACTGAGTAAAACTGGACTGTTGTGCAGCATGTCGATGGCTCGAGTCACGCCGCAGGTTTAATTTGATAATGGTAAGGCTTTTAGTGTATGCCCACCTGGCTAGCCACTACTCTCGAATAGAAAAGCTGTTATTGTACGTCCCGACAGCAGTTCTTGGGGGACAGTTAAACCTGTTAACCATATTTAAACACTTTATCACTAACGATATGGATTATAGTCATATCGTAGATATGGTGTTGCCAATAGGCAATAAAAAAAATATGTTCAGTAGGTATATATTATCACGAAATATTTCAACATCTTCTCGCTAAGCTAAAAATATAAGAGGCATAGATAAAGAGTGTGTCATGGTCTTTTTTGATTCTTAAACGCTTTAAGCCTGGTTTTTCAATCATCAGATAAAAATATCAGACTCATAAAACGTTTCCTGCTAAGTTGAATGCAAGTGAACATTTGTTTAAAAAATCCAGCATAAATTCTTTTTATAACAACATATCGAAGAGCAAACTCATTACCAACAACACCAAACGACGACGCTTATTCATATGTGAAAGTAAGATGTACATGTCAAATCCGTGCACTTACGGTGCATAGACTTAGACTCTGACAGCTCATAAGATAACTACTCTCGAGGTTTGCCAGCGAACAATGGAACGTAGCATCCTAGGAGTCGAACTCAACGAATATGAATGAAATACAACGTTGTGCTCCATAACAAGATAGCTAATGTCAATCATCAGAGTTCGACTGTTCAGACTTACATCAGAAAAAAAACACCAAAGCATAAAAAGTGTTTTTGAACTTGGCTTTGACTACCAGTCTACCTTAGTACGAGTAGATAATGTACTTGGCCCAACAAATATGACCAGCCAAAAATTTTAATACAAAACGTTCTACCTACTTATGAACTTGGATTTTGACTTTCAGAGAAATAGCTTTAAACGGAGGCCCATACATAGACATCATTGTTGGAGGTCACAGTCATACTTTACTATACAACGATGATCTACCAGATGACAGCGGTTGGGTTGTTCGAGGTCCATATCCTGTGGTAGTTGAACAACCAAGTAGGAAAGTACGTAAAAACATATATCAAATAGCAGCTATATATTGTAGCATCATTGAGTTCTACATTGATTTATTTATTAAGCATGCTATATATTGAAAATGAGAGTATATATTATTTTCAGGTATTGATAGTGCAAGCTGCAGCTCACACTGCTTATCTTGGTGAAATCAAATTGTTTTTTGATGCCGCTGGAAACTTATTGGAATGGGAAGGGAACCCTCACTATGTTGGGAATGATATTGAGCAAGGTATATCATATACTTTTGACCTTTATGAGCGCAGAGTCTAAAACCCATATGATGACTTAATACCCAACTATTAAATAATATACATAGTATCAAACGTTTGCAAAGCTGAGTTCCAACATGACTCACCAGTGACCAAACAAAATTATTTTAAAATCTTGACGCCATTTTATATCCAAACGAGAGGTTTCTCGAACCTGTTGCCATCTACCATGTTTATATGCATTTTTGTTATGTTTTATTGGACAGACATAACAAAAATACATCTAAACTAGGTACACTGTCCCTGGGATCGAACAGTATTTTATTTAAGGTTTATGAATAATAATTACAATTAGTGCAAATTAAGGGTCAACGGATCAAATGTTGTTAAAATGTTTTAATTTAAAACTGGTAAAATTCGAGTTGAATCGCGTACCAACGATTCCGTATCAATATTCAATAAACAGAAATCGTTATATTTTCATTCTGTTTGCGATCTTTGTCACCGATAATCTTGTGTAGTTTAAAACTTGCATATATTACTGTTTTGTTCAATAGAGCCAAAACAAACCATTTAAAACTACGTTTACTATATAAGGATACACGTATAATTTGGAAATTTCAACCAGTTTTCTGTTACGGTTCCTGGTCGGACGGACGGGTGGGCAACTGAAGCTTAGTGATAGGGTACAATATACGGGAATCTTACAATAACAAATGGAGACTCTTTTTTGGGGACTTGCACGTATCAATAATTGCAATTTATACTATTTGTTTTCTAGCTCCAGATATACTGGAAAAGATTAACGAGTACCTGCCTATGATTGAAGAATTAGCGTCAGAAGAGATTGGTCATTCGTTAGTACATTTGTCAGCCAATTGCGCATGCAGCGAATGCAATCTGGGCAGCTTTATATGCGATGCTTTCATGCACGCTGTAAGTTAAAATAATATTACACTTCATTTATCTCCAACGTCATCTTCGATCTACGTCACCTTCTCATTTCATGCTAATATGATATCTTTTCAGATTTGCTGGTACCATGGTGGTTCAAAACAAAATACTCTGAGCTCATATTTGCATGGTCTGCCTTCCAAAAGTCATCGTTTTGTGTTTAGTTTTCTATTTATTTATTTTATTTTACTTATAGCTGACAAGATAGACTTTAACCACTATCTCACTTAATGGTAAGCGATGAAGTGGTCCAAGGTGTTATTCAGCCTATAAAGTATCTCAAGTAAAGCTGCCGTAACATACCGTTAGATGCTTGGCGACAGATTTTCTACTTGAAGGTGGTAGCTAGCCAAGTGGGCATTTGCAAAATGTTCTACGAACACCACCAGCTGTAACGATTGCCACCCTAAAACAACATTCTTTGGAAGCGCTTTTTGATAAACATGGGCTGAGACGAATTCCCACATAATATTTATATACCGATTTCTTCGTAGGGAACGGCTTCAATCTATGTAGGTACCATACGTAGAACTAGAACGTTCGATCCGTGCTCTAGGTGAAAATTGTATACTCTATGCTTCTGTACCTATGTCAATTGTCCTATTGTAGCATACGCTAGTATGTGAATTAATATTTCATATATCTTAATTAATTATTACAAATTTTAAAGATGTATTTTGTTAAAAATTGCACCCTAGCATAATTTAGGCATAATTATTTTAGGTATTAGATTGGGCAGAAGGAGACAACTGGCATTACGCTCACTTTTGTATTATTAACCAAGGCGGCATCAGGGCTGGAATTGAAAGTGGAGGTAAGAAATTACATTGTCTACATTTGAATACTCACACATATTCTCAAATCTCATACTGTTAAGATTTCAGATCGCCTAGGCAGGCATGATAAATTACAGAGTTCTTCGACCTATAAAACTTGTTTTGAATCCTAACTGTCCGCGGTACACGGAGCTAATATATAAAAGAAGTACAAGAGACAACTTACAAATTGGTTCCTGTTATATTTCCTTCTACTTCTACCCCACCTGTGCGTTTCCCCAATTAATGAGAGGTTGGCCAACGACACATTAACTACGTACTTACTGCTTGGGTAGTGCTGCTGAGAGTTGGTGAAGGTTCATGAAATTTCACAATAGTTCAAAACCACTTCATTCACACACTTGTAAAGTTCTATCTACGCCCGGCAATTCCAAAAAAGGGGCGGATTTCAACTTGATTATATATATGAACTCACAAAATACAAGCAAGCAAAACAAGCGGCAAAACAAAAAGGCTATTATTTTTAACCAACAAATTACTACGCGGCCATTCACTTACGATTTTCACAAGAATAACACAAGACTAATTTAACATAAAAATCTAACCACAAAGTCTCGCTCCAAAAGTAGTCGAGCGTCAAAGACAAAGTAGATTGCCACCTCAAGTTGCGTTCCGAACACCTACTTCCCTACGATATTTCCAAATCTAGAATCTGGAAAAAGATCACTTAGAAATAATGCCTTTATAAATTATCCATTACATAAAATTACTCCCCATATATTCACACAACAAACGAGAAGAAGATTAAGAGAATGTTTCAGAGTTTGCAACGCTCGTAAAGTTGAGCCACCGAGAGATAAGGATCAATTCTCAAAATCGATAAGGAAAAAATCAATACAACAAGTTTTATTGAAAAGTCTCTAATAATTCCTGAATTGTTTTCAAAGCTAGACTATATTTGATTTAAAGCATGGTGGCAGGCACTGGGCGTTACGAATGCCTGCTTGACATCTTCAGGTCAGAAACTGACACCAAGCACCTAATGGTGTATATTGTAGCGGCTGTCTTTAAGAGCCAGTTCCTATTCTAGATCTAGTTTACCATTTTCGAACACATCGTGAAGCAAAACATGTGAGATTATAGGCAAAGGCTATTAACGTATTGCTTACGTCTGGTGATATATATCCTCTAAAGAATGGCTCATTAATATACCGTAAATATATATTTCACTGTGCCGAGAACCAAGTTATTATAATTCTGGACTTGAAATGGCTTTAAATATATTGTATTCGAATGGGTTTACTTCTCGAACCCGACGTGTGACTAAATCCCTTAAAAAAAAATCTCTTAAATATGATCGAAAGAACTCAAAGTTCTTCGATTGTCTGGCATCGTTAGAGACAGTGGATTTTTATATTATTCCTATAATCTTTCATTTCTGCTATAAGCGACAGTACATTATCACCTGTTAATAAAGTTAATGACAATTTGTCTGTCGTAACGTTTTAGAATAATACTAGCGAGGGGGACTAGATAGAATAGGAATTTGCTTGTCCATCACAGTATCAATTTCACCTACTGATAAGTTGATAAAGTTCACTGAGGCACTGTACTGCACTTGTCACCCCAAAACAGTGTTTTTTTTATATCATAGCTCGTGTGCGTGGTGGGAATCGTCAATTTTAGTATTTTTTGGTTAAATAGATGATATCTAACAAATTATAAACAAAATTCTGATTACTAACGAGTTTAAATTTTAACTGCATAACAAAAAAGATCTCAAACTAACCACTTTGATGGATTACTATTTATTTATCAGGATAAAAATATTTAAAATAGACTGAATTATTTCCAATCATTAAGAGTATTGAAATAACTTGTTAAAATCAGTACCATTTTAGCCGATTTAAAACAATGACCTCAAATTTTCATTGTCCGACTTTCACAAGTTATTTCATTATTTTTTGTAGTGGAAGTTGGTTACGTTTTTTTTTGTTTTCTATCCAATGATGCAGGTTTTTACAAATATATTCACTCTCCTAAAATACTGTTCGCCAACAAGAGTTGCAAATACTATGTATTAAATCATCCAAGTAAGCATATACTTTTCTCAGTAATTGCCTATATATTAAAAACTATTCGTTTTGATTTGATCAGAGGTATATACTCCACCGAGCAAAAAAAAGATCATCAAAATTTGTACATAATTGGCGAAGTAATCGCGTAACAAGAGAACTGCTCCCTTTTTTGAAGTTGGTTAAAAATTAAAATGAATTATTTTGGTACTCTACGTAACTAGCTTCAGACAATGACAACTAAGATATTTTAGTGATTTATTTTTCAACTAATTTCTATTGTATTGGAGAATAAAGGTAATTTAAACAATTTTTACCGACTTCCAAAAAAGGAGGAGGTTCTCAATTCGTCTGCACTTTTCTTTATGTTTGTTACCTCAGAACTCTTGACTGGGTAAACCGATTTTAATTTTTTTTTGTTTGAAAGATGATTCTCGTCGTTTGGATCTATTTTAAATTTTATCAAAATCGGTTCAGCCGTTTTTGAGTTACACTCCAATAACTAAAAAATATTTACCTATCTTGATGATATAGTCATTGACAATGAATGACAATCGATCCTGTAAGTAGAAAGGGTCACTAAAAAGAGTGAAATTATTTTTTTTACCAAAAAATGGAAACGACTTCAACACCCAAAAGTGCGAAATAACTTGTCGAAGTCGGTACCATGCGCACAATATTGTGAAATAGGTACATTTTGTATCATTGTACCGACTTCAACAAGAAATTTCACACTTTTGGGTGTTGAAGTCAGTTCTTTTTTTTTTGCTGAACATTAATCTCGCGGCCAACTTCCTATCCAAAAAACTAAAATTTTTGGTCTATAACTCATTCCTTTTACCAGCTAGGAACCCGTGACAAACGGACTGTTGAACAGACAAACAAAGAGCGGAGTCTCATTAATGGACCTCTGTTTTACGCTCTGGGTACAGAAATCTTGAAACTATCACTAAGCAATAACAATTCGAGTGCTCGTGATAGAAGATGGATAAAACAAAAGACCTATACATTCTTTCGTATCGAAGGTCAATGAAAGCGAGCGCGTATATACGCATACAAGGTCTCTGTGGAAATGTGATTTGATAAAAATTATGACATCATCTAATTTAATAACATATTATTCTGAATATATACAAAGAGTTTTATTAAAGGCTTCTCTTTCTTCTGATGTATTTTAAAACCGTCGATCCGGGCCCATAATTGAAATGTGAGACAACACTATTTTACCTAGAAGCTTCGTGGTTTAATTATTGGGTTCCATTAATGAGGCTTCTGTTAGGGCGGAGCCAAGGTTTTATAATAAAGGATTTGAACCCTATCGAATTCTCCATTATGTCTAAGATTGCACAAGAATTTGATATTAGTTAAATTCATATATTATGAAAACGTTTTATTCTCTTTATTCTTACGGAATACATTTTGGAAGGTTTCGTGATCTACCTTTGTTTGATTAGAGAAAAACCGCTCAATATAGTGAGCTGTATTTTTTTTTGTCGGAGGCCAAATACATTTTGCAGACACCACGCCTTTTACTTATTAGTTTTCTGTCACAGGTGATACTTTCAAACTTATCCCAATATACCTACTTATTCCTAAACTTACACATTTAACTACACATCCATGACAATATTTGTCTACCCGCCACATGAAATTTTTAATCATCCTGCTTTTTCGTTGTCTTACATTCAGATCCTTAAATTATAACAGGTGATACGATGGTCTGATTATATTATGCCTTTAGCTTCACACATTTTTTTTTTATGTAAAAAATAGTTCAAAAAATCTCAAAATAAAACGCTCTGTTTAGATATTTATTTTAACTAGCCTTCGCACGGGTATAATGGACAAAAAATATGTTTACCTAAATCAGGATCAAAACATTCTTAGACATTCTCTAAGAATGTGTACCTACTTACAATAAGTAACATCTATATAAGGTGGTGAGTGAAAACACAGACATACACACACGCGCACTTTCGCATATATAATAATAACGTAATGAAATTATTTATTAAAAATTTTGTCATGTTTATTTGTTGTCGTTGCAGTTATCACTTTTGAATCGACAATCCTTTCGACACCCTTCGAGAACAACGTGGAAGTATTTGATTTGAGAGGAGACCACATCTTAGAAATGCTAGAGTATTCCGTGGCTAACGATCCTTATGCAGGGGCACGGATGTTGCAAGTTTCGGGTATGTACACTGATGTCGTTAAAATTTATTTGTACTTTTTCAATTTACTTTATCTCAAGCTGACATTGAACTGAAGGTTTTGTTTGTAATATGGAGTTTCTTGCATAGTCAAAAATAAAAGTGAATTCATTTGCTTTCGTAGTTTCAGTAGTAAAAACATCTGCACTATTTTCCACTCATACGGATTGCTTTTTGACAAAGCCTTCAAACAATTAACGCTCTTTTTTTTTGGCCATGGCAATATGCTCTAAAATGTGAATTTTAAGCCCATAAAAGCTCCAAGTAGCGTTTTCAAATAGAGCTGTGTGCTTGAATTTTTGCTGTATAAAAGTAAGGCGAGTAAAACTTAGGGTACCAATTGTGTTTTTGCAAACATTCGGTTGGTTAGTAGGTACCTAATCAAATGCTATAAAGTAAGAATCTCCAAGAACTGAATGAATAAGTATCTTTTAGGCAAGTATGTTTCATCGTTGACCGCTTCGTTGCTTTCCGATAGGTGGGACTGTGGTCAAATGCATCCCCTAATCTGTAAAATTTGCTGCTTTTTGATCAACGTACTTATCAATTTTAATAAATCTTCTTTGTTGTGTTGGACACTGATGATTAAAATCTGTTTCTTATTGTTATAAGTAGCAACCCAGTTCTATCCAAAATAAGATTCTCATTTACCAGATGTTATATATAGTCTCATTTGAAATAAGCCTGTTTGTTAACATAAACCACATTATTACTTACCAACAAGTAAGACAGTGACCAAAAGTTTTCGTATCAGTTACAACAAACTGGCCGAGAATACTTTTGGTTTGTTATTTTTTTTTATTTGTTTCGTAATCCCTAAATTCTGATGAAAGTAAAATCAATGTAGATAATTTAAACCAGGACTTCGGGGTATTTTCGACGGATCTAAGCCTCTGAACGAGAGGGTTCTCAACGCGACTGTCAGGTGTATCGCCTGTGACGTCCCTCGATACGAGCCGTTGCAGTTTGACAAGTATTATAAAATCGTCTCGCAATCTTTCATTGGGGAAGGAGGTGATGGATTCAGCGTGAGTAAGGAACTCTTATCAAATTAATAGTAAAGAGAATACAGAACACAAACAAGTGCTAAATAATTATAATCCTTTACCCTTATCTCACGTGTGTGGGTTCAGTATTCCTTTAGCTTTAATCTTGGCCGTAACAGTTATTTGTCAGTACTAGATGTACTAATCCACCTTCCCATATCTATATAGGTACATACTATAAAAAATATGTTATTACAAAGTGCTCAGTGCATTAGCATTTTCCCAACACATTCTTTCACTTGTAACTAACTAAATTTAGGAATACTTGAAGGATGCCTACATAAACATCATCTCAATCTATTCCAAACTATGTAAACGGACCGTTGGGAATTTAATATTGTGATATCGTGTTCACGTGCAATAGATATTAGCATAATATTGTATCCATAATGTGCCTTATGTTAACCCTCAAAGACATAAAGATTTGTGAAGATCCACTGAAGTGTTGAACAGTATGATGAAACACCTATATTATATTGTTTTTGAGTTGACTGATTCGTTGGTGCAGTGAAAAAAGTTTGTTTGATACACTTGATAACTTGGTTTCTAAGTTGGGTAGGAATTGGATGAGGTTTTCCTGACTATGCAAAGGAGAATGCCCATTTCACTAGGAGACTTAGGTCCCCTGAAAAAGTTTAGTGTCCTGATTATTTCTTTTTTAATTTGTTAATAAAAACATCTAATTTTAGGATCAGTAGCCATTTTTCATATTTTTACCCTGGTTTAAGAGTAATTTAATTTTTAAGTTATAAAAATATCAATCAACTAGATATTAAGACTAAAATACTTTTTAGACAAATCAAATTATACCAAAAGTATCAAAATCTGCAACCTGATAGTTTAGGAGGTAGTATCAACAACTTTATTCTGGTCCTTAATAATTATTCATATTTAATATTAATGCCCAATCCTCTTCCAATTCATTGCTTTTTTCTAGACAATATAACAATAAATATGGTACTATTTTCTCGTACATGCACCAAGTTGTAAGATTTTGCCTATTTGTATTGATATAAGATCCTAATGCGAATCTGCTTAAATCATTTACATTTAATCTAGGAAACTAATCAGTACCGTACAGTAAGTACAGTACAGTAACCGGTAAAACACGTAAGTTTTTTGCCGGTTAGTGTATAACTTGATGCTATTTAGGAATAGAATAGACATTTCAAAAGAAACGATTATTTTTTTTCACGTTATCAGCTCGTCATTGACGTGACGCTCTTGACAGTAGCACGTAAACATTAGTAGTGTTGCCACTGTTGCCAGTTAACATTTTTTAAATCGAGACACCATATCGATTTTTCCTGCAATGACTTAAGAGTGTGTTAAGACAGCCGTGCTTCCACGCTATACCATCTTTTATATGTGGCTGCTATAAATCGTTATTTTATTATATTTTATACTCGCTGAATTCTAACGTTCACCTTGCTACTAGCCCGGCGGTACACCTAACAGCAAGCTATATATTATTGTATTGAATACCAGGAATCTATAAATATACATTTTAAAGGACTTGTAGCGGAGTTTGCTTAGCCGTTGTTAATCGATCAGCTAAGTTAAGCAACGTCATAAATCATGACTTAGATGCTTGACCGCTAGTGACATTACTACTGAGAGCTTCCGCGCTTCGTATGGCACGTTGAGCCGTCGGTCCCGGTGTTGTCTTTAGATGGCAGTCGTTACAGCATGGTGGTAGGGCATTTTGCGAATGCCCGACTGGCTAGCTACCACATTCAAGTAGAAAATCTGTCACCAAGCAACTAACGGTGTGTTCCAGCAGCTGGCCTTCATAGCCAGTAATTCTAGGTTTGCCTGAACAACATCTTCGACCAAATCATGACTTACCATCAGGTGAGATAGTGGTCAAAGGCTATAAAATAAAATAAAAAACATACATAAACTATCAATAGTACCAATAGTATATTCAATAAGTATACTTACTGTATGGATCGTTTCTGCGCTGTCGATAGATATTCAATTAAAGGCGAAACTAACAACGTGTAAAAAAACTATATGAATAGCAATGTATTCAATCATAGCTATGTATTTTTAATCCATCTAAGATTCTGGAAAAATGGGAACTATAAATAACTGGCAATTCTAAGTTGGCAATATTTTAGTGAGGCATAAGGACTATGTATCCAGTTGCCAATAAATATAAAAAATGAAGTGCATATTATCTTTAGTTGCTAGTTTTGAAATAACAGGAAATAAATTATTTAGAAAAATTGTACTCTTTAAGAAAAAATGTAATGCTAGGGTGAAAAGAAATAATCTGTTAATGAGAGAAGAGCAAAAAAATATGTAACGATTTTAGCATAATATTTTAAAAGGACACTCCGCCATATAGGGGACCTGCCTTTGAACATTCTCCTTTTAATTTCTGTTTTTTGAAACCCAATTACATAAGACCAAAACTCATTTGTTGAAACTTGGGTTTAACAGAAATATTTTTATTATTATTTTAGTTTTTTTTTGGTTGCTAAAATTTACCCGGATCACCTTTCGATCCAGCTTTAGATATTGGAGTAAGCTGAGCCAGTTTGAGCGTTTTTGGAAAATATCATACAAGCAAACATTTATAAACTCTTTTGCAAAAAAAACGGGCAATTAAGATTTTTTTCTCTACTTCAATGAAGAAAAACAAGAAATAGGTTTTGTTAATTTGACGATGTATTGGCATGTTTTTTGAAGCATCCTGGCATGACTCTTTACGTACCAAATTTAAAATTTGAAATTATTAAAAGAAAAATAATGATTATTGTGGATTATTCTAAAATTGCTTTACTAATGGCGCGAATTGCTGAATCGATTTTTAACTGATTAAGATATTTTAAAACTTTTTGGATATTTTCTGCAAATTAAACAATTTAATTTTTCTTTTTACATTAAATACTTTTTGATATGAGTGATAAAGCGATAAGGGCCGGTAAAATTATAGCCCTACTTGAAGAAGGTTGTTCGCAAACTGATGTGTCTCAGCGGCTAAATGTGAGTCGTTAAACTGTCCAGAGAACTTGGCAACGGTATCAAGAGACTGGTTCGGTCAAAAGAAGACCCGGTTCGGGAAGAAAACGATGCACAGAACCAAGAGATGACCGCTTTTTAGTCAGTCAAGCGTTGCGTAATCGTAAGGCGTCAAGTGTGGACCTGAAGAAGAGCTTTGAAGAAGTAAGAGGAGTAGAAGTTAGCTTGTGGACGTTCAGGAGGAAGCTTTTGGCTGCCAATATCAAGAGTTACCGCCCAGCTCGGGGCCCTAAATTACTCCGTGAGCACCGTGTTGCTCGACTTCAGTTTGCTCGGAACTGTGCTTCATGGACTCTGGAGGACTGGCATATAGTATTGTTTTCTGATGAAGCTAGAATCTCTTTGTGTGGAGAGGACCGACGCCGGCGAGTGCTGCAAAGACTACGGGAACGCTATGCGGAAGTGTGTTTCGAAGAAATCACTCCTTATGGCGGAGGCTCCGTTATGTTTCGGGCAGCAATTAATTCGACGGAGCGTACGGAGTTAGTTTTCATAGAAAATGGAACATTAAATGCACACCGGTACATAATGGAAGTCCTAATTCCATATGCACAACCCACATTGACTGCACTTGGGGAAGATTCCATTTTTATAGACGATAATGCTCGCCCGCACCGTTCTGGCGACGTGGAAGCGTATGTGCAAGAAGTTAGGATCCGTCGTTTAGATTGGCCAGCTCTAAGTCCTGACCTCAATCCAATTGAGCATGTGTGGGATGTTCTAAAGAGACGGGTAAGATCAGTGCAACCTGCTCCACAACGACGACGACGACGACGACGGACGACCTCATTCCGACCTGTGCCGCCACGCCGTGCACACCTGTCTACAGCTCCGCCAGTATCTCCCAGTGAGACCGCAATAGTCCCCGCACTATTGCCGTCTCACTCGGGTCATCGTTCCGACGCTAGTTGCAGACCAGTGCCTTGGAATACGCAGTCCTGACGAAGTTTTTGTTTTGTGTGCAGAAGCTGAGCAGCCGCCGAACGCCGAGCAACGCGAGCTACGAGCTCGCCGTGCCGTCGCGCAGAGGCGCTCTAAGACGTCAGGCACTACCACCTACCCAAGTCCCTTGTTTCGGACGAACAACATCATATCGGGCTGGTGGTCTTGTTTTGACCGCACTTTTCGGTGCGCATTTCACCACTTTACTACCCGACACAACATAGTAACAGTCGCGTAACAACACACTTTGTGCTGTTAAGCGACGTCGTTCAGGCGTGGGGTAGCGTCAGCCAAACCCGTCTGAACGATCAAATCCGCCATTTGCTGCGGTCGCAGTGTGACACCCTACGGTGACAACGGCCACTGTTGTTGTTTTGGTTTAACCTTGCACCGTGGCCTTTCCCGCTTCACGGGTCAGCCGAAGCAAGCTGGGCTCCGGGATTACTGGCCTTGGGGTCGCCCCTAGTCAACCCCGGAGTAGCGCTTAGGAGCACCCCTCTCCGCCGAGAAAAAAGCTCGGAGAGGGTACACAACTAGGGCACACCCTAGGTACACACTCCCTCTCACACAGTGAGCTCACAAGGTGTGTGAGGGAATTCAAACCCTTGATAGGGCGTCCTGAGTATTCCCCTCAGGATGCAGTCCCGTCCCTCTAACGGTGAGGTGCAGGTCCTTCAGACCTTCGCCCTCCGCCACCCCGATCTGTATGTTGCACACATGCAACTCCTCGAAGAGGAAGCGAGTGCCCGCCTCACGGACACTCTTATTGCTCCCTCCGGGACTTCAATCCCGGAGGCCAACGTCCCTCCTCTGACCCGGTCCTTCTCAGAGGACAGCCCGCTTTCGCCCGCTCCGGGCCCGGATAATAGACGCACGGTGGCAGCCCCTCCCCGTGAGAGGTCTCGCTCGCGCTCACCGATCGGGAGGCCAGCGAGCACCCGTCCCTCCATCGCCGTTGTCGAGCCCACTTCGGACTCCGAAACGGAGATGGAAGTAGATCCGAGTCGCGCCTTACGCACTGACTCGGACTCCGATAACGACGGCTATACCGTCGTTGACCGCAAACGCAAGCGTGCTCCTAAAGCCGCTAGTTGCGCAACTTCCGCCCCTCCCGCCAAGGCACCCGCTAAGGCCCCCGCCTCCGGCAAGAAGCCGACCCCCGCCCCGCGCCCCGCGTCTCCTCCCTCCGCTCCGGCCACCACTGCCGCGTCCCCTCAGGACGCGAGCGCGCGCCGCGAAAAACCGCCTCCGCCCCTGTTCATTCAGGACAAAACCAAATGGGACATGCTGTCCCGTTTAGTTTCGGATCGTGGGATCCACTATACTAATGCCCGCTCCACGCAGCAGGGCATTAAAGTCCAAGTTTCCACCATTAGCGACCACAGAGCGCTAACTAAACTCCTCCGCCACGAGAGCATAAGTTTTCACACTTATGCGCTCGAAGAGGAGAAAGTCCTCCGAGTGGTCATCCGCGGTGTGCCCAAGGAGGTACATACCGATTCGGTATGTGCCGACCTGAAGGCACAAGACTTCCCCGTACATGCAGTTCACCGCATGTACAGCGGGAAGGACCGCAGCCCCTACGATCTAGTACTCGTAGTACTAGATCGTACTCCTGAAGGCAAGGCCATTTTTAATTTAAAAAAGGTCTGTGGCCTCTCAGGACTCGATGTCCAAGCCCCATACAAGAATGGGAGTCCCTCGCAGTGCCATAACTGCCAACTATACGGGCACGCCTCCCGTTTCTGCTTCGCTCGCGCTAGGTGCGTTAAGTGCCTAGGCGATCACGCGACAGCAGCGTGCACTCGCACCCGGGATTCGCCGGACCCACCCAGCTGTGTTTTATGCGGTGCTCAAGGGCATACCGCGAATTACCGTGGCTGCCCTAAAGCACCACGAGTGAACCACAGGGTGGCAAGGCATAGGCCGACCCGTCCCTCTTACGACCGTTACCGACGGGTAAGCCCTAAACTAACGGTAGTACCTGCCTCACAGGTAATACCCGCGCCGCTCCCAGCCCGTAACGCATGGTCTAAACCACCCAGTATGGTTAAGACCGTCGCTACCGCCCGCGCCCCGGCCCGCGCGCCCGCACCCGCGCCCGCACCCGCACCCGCCCGCGCCGCGGCCCCTGCCCGCGCACCGGCCCCGGCTCGCCCCGCGCTCCCGGCACCCGTCGCCAACACCATTCGCGCGCCTCCCCGCGCCGCTTCCCGGCCTCAAGCTCCACCTATGCCATTGATGGCTGCCCCTCTTCAAGAGGCAATCAACCTAGTCAGCGATCTGGCTATGTCGGTTGACATCAATGAGGTACAAGAGCTATTCCACAAGATGCAATACGCTCAATCCCCAGCGGACGTGATCCAATACACATTGGAACACGCGAACTTACTAAGCGCCCTTAAGCGCTTCGTTCCCCAGGCCCCTCCCCAGTACAACCACTATGGGTAGTACAACCGCACGCACGAAACCGCGCTCAGTTTCGTTAGCGTCATTCAACGCTAACGGTTTCTTTAGACAACGTGACCTTGTCCACGACTTTTGTTGCACCCACCTTATCGACATTATATGCGTGCAGGAAACCCTTCTAAAACCGGGGAAGGCGAACCCTAGGTTTGCCAATTACAGAACGGTACGTGATGATAGAGTGAACTCCCGTGGGGGAGGCACTCTTATCTATTACAAAAGGTCCCTGCACTGCATCCCCTTACCTACCCCGACTCTTGTTAATATGGAAGCATCTTGTTGCCTTCTAGCTATGACTGGTCATCAACCTATAGTCATAGCGTCCTGTTACCAAGCTTGTCAAAAGCCGATCGTCCGAGCTGACTTAGAAGCATTGTTCTCATTAGGAAGCGCCGTCCTTCTGATTGGCGACTTCAATAGTAAGCACATCCTATGGAATTGTAACGTCAACAATCCCAGAGGCATTGCACTTGAAAAACTAGTCGCAGAACTTAATTTTGACATAATTGCGCCCACTGAGCCCACTCACTACCCTCACACGGAAGACTTTCGACCTGACTTGCTTGACATGGCACTACTCAGAGGCGTAACACTCCAGTTACGCTCCATAGAAGTGGTTCACGAGCTTCACTCTGATCACCGACCCATTATACTGCGACTAGGTCCCGACCCAACAACAGACCTCCCCCGCCCCACTAAGACGATAGTGAACTGGAAGCAATTAGGCGTTGCCCTAAAGGCTATCAGTTCACCGGACCTTGACAAGATCCCTGACGACATCCTGACTAAAGATGACGTAACCCTTGCGATCGATTCGTTCACTAATCACCTCTCCACCGTAGTAGGTGCATCCGCAAAGGAGGTCATGGTGCCGGATGACCGGCGCCTTGTCATTCCAGCGGATGTGAGACGATTAGTGACGGAAAGTAAAGCAGTGACCCGACATTACGACTCTTACCCCAGTAAAGAGAACAAAACTAAGAAACGCCACTTTGAACGCATGGTTCAAGGTCGCATGTCTGAGTTGCGTGATCAACAATGGGGTGACAAACTTTCAAACCTCGTGCCAAGCCACCAGGCTTATTGGGACTTGGCGCGAGGTATGAAAGGAAGTAACTACAACGACATGCCTCCCTTATACAGACCAGTCCCACTAGTCCCAGCGTTCTTTGACGAAGACAAAGCTGAGTGCCTAGCTGATAGCCTAGAGGCTCAGTGTTCCCCTAACGTAGATCACGTTGACCAAGCTCACCTCGATTCGGTGGATGCTGAAGTCGAACGTAAAAGCTCTGTGGTCACCTCTGAACTCCCACCAATCACCTTAGCGACTTACGCTGAGGTGGCGAGACTGATCAAGGCCCTCCGACCGCGCAAATCCCCCGGTGCCGATGGCATCTCCAACAGGGTTCTTAAAACCCTCTCTCCTCCTCTCATCCATCTCCTAGTCAGCATCTTCAATGCTGCTATGAGCCACTGCTTATTCCCAGACACCTGGAAATGTGCAAATGTCATTGGCATTCACAAACCAGGCAAAAGCTCATCTGACCCCACCAGTTACCGCCCCATCAGCCTCCTCAGTGCCTTAGGCAAACTTTACGAGCGGTTACTTGCAAACCGTCTCCAGTCCCATGCTAAGGAACACCACCTTATCCCAGATGAGCAGTTTGGCTTCAGGCCCGGACACTCATGCGTCCAACAGGTGCACCGCCTCACGGAGCACATCATTGAGGGCTTTAACAAGTACCCCAAACCCCAGACAACGCTAGCAGTCTTCCTCGACGTAGCGAAAGCTTTTGACAAAGTCTGGCACAATGGCTTGATTTACAAGCTATACCAATTTGGCGTGCCAGAACGTCTTGTGCTCATCCTACAAGACTTCCTTAAAGCCAGAAGCTTTCGCTATCGCGTGGAAGGCACCCTCTCCTCCCCCCACCCAGTCAGAGCCGGAGTCCCTCAGGGCTCCGTGCTATCACCCATTCTTTTCGCGCTGTATACCAGCGACATCCCACGCTCTCAGCCTAACGTCCTATTAGCCCAATACGCGGATGACACCGCTATTTATACCACTGGGTGGCATATCAGTAGAAAGTCCATTCCCGCCCTCCAACGGGCCATCACCGAGATCGGTGACTGGTTCCGTAAATGGCGCATCGCGGTCAACCCAGTTAAAAGTGCAGCTATGTACTTTACTGAGAAGGGCCGCCCCCGTTACCCGCAACCTATAACTTTGTTCGACCAACCCATCCCCTGGGTTAGTAAAACAAAATATCTCGGAGTCACCCTTGATCGGAATCTCACCTTTAGCGATCATATAACAACCGTCCGTAACAGAGCGGCCTTTGTAATGGGTCGCCTTGGTCCCCTGATTCGCAAAGAGAGTAAAATGTCTCTTAGAAATAAGAAGACACTTTACACTGCCTGCATCCGCCCCATCATGACTTACGCATCAGTAGTGTTTAGTCATGCTAGTGAGGCCCATCTCCATAAGCTTCAAGTCATTCAAAACCGTTTTCTTCGTAGTGCAACCGGCGCTCCGTGGTATATCCGGAACACCGAGTTGCATTGCGACTTAAACCTTCCCTCTCTAGCGCAGTTCAATAAGGACTGCGCCCGCCGATACTTTGATCGAGCGCCCCACCACCCGAACCCATTGGTTGTCCAGGCATCGAACTACTCGACTGCCTCTTCTATCCCATTTTTCAAACCCCCCCGTCGCCGACCACGGCAGGTATTAGACGACCCGGATGACCCCATCGCAGCCATTACGTTGGCAGCTTTAGCGTTATCCGCAAGTCGTCGAGGTAAAATCCCCAGGTGTGAGGTAATCAGAGGTCACACAATCAAACACCGAGCTCGCCGGCGAGCTCGAGGCAAAAACAAGGTCACGATAAATATAATTCTTCAACAGTAGTAGATCTCAATTCAGTGAGTCAATTTGCAAACGATGCCACGCATAAGATTTGCCATAATATTTTTAAGAATTCGATTCGCTAATATGACTCCTACATTTGCTAAAAATTCATTAAAATGTTTAGTTTTATTCTTAAAAAGATCATTTATTACTTATATAGCATTTTTTTAAATATTACTGATGTTTAGTTTCTTGCATGTATTAAAATGTTTTATTTCCTTCTGTTTTAAAATTTTCTTCCTGTATATCTTCAGAGCCGTTTTTTAAAAAGTTCTATATTTCATTTAGTGCGTAATTTTTTTCGATTATGTCTATATTTATCCAATTTTTGTGGAAATTATAAGGTTTTTGTTATTTCATTTCTATTCATAGCATTGTTGACTTGGTTTGTGTGACTTTTTTGCCAGAAGTTAGGTGACAGATTCTTCAATGTTTTTGATGGTGATAGCTTTCACTTCACAAAATACCTTTCCACTATGCAATAACGCCTATTATCCAAAGACTACAACCGGAATCAAAAGCTAGCGTGATCTCTGAAGCATGGAAAGACTCAGTAATATATGCCACTATTGCTCACCCATCTAAATAGTGAATGTAGAGAACATTGTTTAACCTGTGTAGTAGATTGGTTTAGAACGATTAGGCTTACGAGCTTACAAGCTAGTAGACCAAACATGCGTATCGAGGCTATTCATCTCTTTAAAGTCATGGAAGACGTTACACCTTTAGCTAGATTTCTCCTCCATCAGATTTTAACGGCAATTCATGTAAGGAATGATTGACAATACGGAACGAAAGAACAATTTATCGAACGAAGATTCATTGTATAATAATATAAATATTTACTATAGTAATTAACAATCAAATTGTAAGACTAAAAATAAGAAATTAAGAATCGAAGTCGGTACTATAAATAAAAAGCCACTTCCAAAACTATAAAAACATCAATCTCAAGTAAATATCATGCTGAATGAAACATCAAGAGTTCTATATTTTGTTAGTTGTCCCACCTTCTTTGTTTATTATTTATTTAATAGTGCATGCTCCGCACCGAATAGTTTTTTTTTCCTATATTATAAAAATAATTAATATTTTTTTTATTAAAATCGATATAATTTGAATACGTTAATGCTGTTTAACAGTAGTTGTATGGCAAATGAATGTCAACTTGGAGATATGCTTTATCCAACAAACAACCAGTTATCAAAATGTGATATTCCAAAAAAAGTGAAGCAATAGTTGTAAACGCGTCGCTTTGAGAACCTTCTTCCTTTTAGAGTCTGGGATCGAATTAGAATTATGAATTTTCCAATTAAATCAATGTTTGTATGATATTGTAATTTATATTTTTTTTCCGTTTTTATTGCTGATTTGCTAGCCATTCGCCATTATATCACTCAATGATAAGCGATGAAGTGGATGAATATACATTTGACTTGGAAGGCTTAAATTGGAAACGTACGCTTTCTAATTGATTTGTTGTTAATACGATTAGAGATGCTTTTAAGACGTTTTAAACAAAATATTCGATCCAAAAACATCTTTACACTTTATGAGTTCTTTATATTCCAGGAATTCGTACAGTTTTTGACGGATCTAGACCTGTAGGCGATAGAGTACTGAATGTTACTGTCCGTTGCATCGAATGTAGTGTGCCCAAATACGAACCCTTAGTACTAAACAAGTACTACAAAATGATGTCGCCAGACTTTATAGGTCAAGGCGGAGGAGATTATACTGTAAGTTACCTTAAAATATTCAATAGAATTTATTTAATTTCTAAATGTCACTTAGACATTTTCTTATTTCACACAGCAGAAAGGACTAATTGTTGCTGAAATAATCTGCAAAAAGCTCTTCAAAGAAATCAGATACGTATCTTACCTAAGTTAGACCGTATTACACCCAAAACTTTTTCGTTTCATTTAAAGCCTTATTTCAGTTTTTTTTGTCGTTGAAGTAAAGAAAAATCGAAGAAATTAGTTTCAATTTAAGAGATTAGACTAAATTCAAAGACATTTTTCAGTTGATCATAAAAGCCCAATCCATTTGATTATCTCGTCCCAAATTTCATAGCTATGTCGAAAAAAAAAGGTTTTTTTTTTATATTGACAATAAAATTCTTTCAAAGAATAAAGATCTTGTATATTTGACATTTGAATGCCCATATGAATACATCAGGGGTTTTATTCTGATGTTAACGTAAAAAAATTTATCTTAATCGGTCCTCAAAATATTCAAAAATACCATTCAAATTGATAATATCTTTATTCATTTTAATTCAGTCAAAAACTATCTTTGTCAAGGCATAATGTAATAATAATTTACTTATATGAAGTTGTAGTTAGCACACAATATTTATAGCTTCTCAGTAAGAAAAAACACTTTAATTCTCCGTCATTAACGCTATCTCAAATTATTCCGCATATTTGACGTTCCAAAGATATTTTACAGTCACATAATAAAGTAAATCAAGCGTGGAATATATTGGGATTTCTATACCATTATTGCGTCTCATATCACCCATTTTCAAGACTCTTTTGTCCGAAATATCCTTTTTTCTGATTTATACGCAAGATTAGCTTTTGTATGTTAACAACTCAGGTTTATTGTATATTCGATTACGTGCTCGCAAAGACTTCCATAACTGAAGTAGAGTAACCTTACCAGAGTTATGGAAAGTCTAGCACTGTTGGACGTGGTGAAGTGTTTCACATCTTATAGAGCTGTTGGATTGTTATTGTTAAAGTTTGAGGATTAATGTTAGTATTTTATATAAAATTATTAGACTGCCCAGTTATATACAATGTAACCAAAGTCAATTTATATTTTTTTTAAACCGCAATAAATATGATTTATTAAACTCTGCTTTTCATATATGACGAACACGATATCAACGACTTGTGTTGAAACAATTATTTCTAGATTTTACAATAGTGTTTCTTACACATTTTTACCGTCTTTGACATATCAAGCTTTATATGAAAAAAAATTATATATGGATATATATTGGCTAGTAGCGGAATACTACCTACTGCTGTTATTGACACGCTGATGATTGGCTAGTAGCTCTCGTTTAGTATGCTATATTACAAAATAATATCTATTATGTTATATTTTGTCTTTCTCTTAGCAAACATATGTATTGCGGATGACAAACACTAAGAAGAACGTTGGTTTAACGCTTATTGCTTATTTCGTTAATTAACACAATAATGCAAACTGTGCCAATACTTTTAAAAAAATCTCTGCCTGAATCGATAGGGAATGCAACGGGATGACATTTTTTAAAATTAACTATTATTTTGTAACAATCGCATAGTAAAGTAAAACGTAAAAACCCTCTGACTGAAAAATAACAAATATATTAAAAATATTCTAAGAAAATATTTAATTAACATTTTAATAAAACACATATATGTAATTAATGTTAAAAAATATGTTTTTTTTATATGTTTCCTTAAAACATTATATACTATTTGTTATTAATAAATATGGATTTCCGCAAAATAACGCCTGGATCTATTTATTGCCCTCTGACTTTTCAAATACCCCATTACTACTTTTTTAAATATTGTATCTTTTTATGTTTTCTGTTATGTCGTTAGCGAAGGCTGTACTGACACAACGTAAGTGAGATAAGGGTAGGACGGTGAAGAATAATATTTAAGAACAAGTTGATATTGACTTGGTATTTCCAATTTTCAGATGCTATCCAACAACCGCCGTAACGTGGAAGTAGTGGGCGTGGACTACGATATCCTGATGAACTACATCCGCCATCAATCCCCTGTGTTTGTAGAAGTTGGCGGGCGAATACAGATAACCAACCCTTGCATCGTTTAATGTTAAATACAATCAAAACAATAACATTTTGAGTATTTATATTAAGACGTTACAACGCTCACAGATGGAAAATTCAATTTACTATAATATATACATTTTTTCTTTGCTAAACGTGGCAGTACAACGTATAATATTCCAATATTTACCGCCGGTTTCCGGTACGAGTGTTAAAACTCAATTCATTTAACAAGCCGTCACAATTAAAAATCTGCTAACTTTCAACGGGTTTCTGGAATACATATTAACGAAAAATTACAGAACATATGATTAACACGCTTGTTTGTCTATGATGATTGAAAAATTCGTTCATTTTCATTATTCCCTAGTATGTTGTCTTTTTTTAACGCATAGCGTTGTCTCATTTGTTTTGACATGAAAACAATGCCAAATGATACCTGTACATCGGCCGTTACTATGGTTACCAGCAAATTAATTTAGGGAATGCAAGGAGTGTGTAATCACTACGTTTCAGTTTTTGGTCAGATGATCATAAAAGTCCGTTTAGGTACCTAAAAATGCAATAGTAGCTTGGTGACAGATTTTTTATATAAGGGTTAAGAAATAACGAGCTAAGCATTCTAAAATTCCCGTTTTAGGAGTAATCATACTTGATATAATTCGCTACTTGTATACCTTCTATATCAGTTATTAGAGGAAACATTTGGGGTAGGTACTCCTGAAACCATTAAAGCCATATTTTATATATTTCAAGTCGTTAATCTTAGAAGAATTGGTCGATTTTGGGCAATTAGCACAATCCACTTTGACAAACCGTTAACATACAAAAAATGTTTTTCAGAAACCCTAAATTGAATTAACTAATTGGCGTTTAATTGGAGATTTGACATAAGTGTTGACATTCACATGAAGTTTTCAGCAACCGAATTGGCGTTTGACAATGGATTAACAAGCGTTTAACATAATTTGTCGCAGATTTGCGTTTCAGAAACCGGGGATAAAAGTTGTAATTTGACCTTCATCAGAGCGTCGTAATGACTAAATTGAATAAATGATTTTGCCTATGACTTTAACAGTTGAATTATTTTTGTAATACCGTTCGGGTCTGGAAGGGATGCTGTATATCTGTGGCAATATTACTTTAGTTTTTAACGGTTTGTTTTAAGAGCTGCTTTGGTTATGTTATAGCACCCCTTTGAGCAACTTATGAGCAGCAACACTATAATCACGTAGGCTTTAGTAATATATATATACGTAGTTCTATAATCGGACTCTAGTTCTATACTCGTTCATCATACACACTGCTAGGGAATGGAACACCTTGCTTGAGTCTGTGTTTCCGGTTAAGTATGGGGGTCTTCAAAACAGGAGTGAACAGGTATCTTCTGGGTAAGCGAACTCCATCATCGATCGCATTATCAGTTTACGTCAGGTGAGATAGTGGTGAAGTGCTACCCAGTACGGTATATAAAAAAATAGCAAAATGTGTGTTTAGAGTAATCATACTTGATATAATTCTGTTCTTGTTCTATCTTATCAGTTATTAGAGAAAACGTTGTAGGTAGGTTTTTTATTTATGCCTGATAGGTTAGCCTTTGACCACTCACCTGATGGTAAGTGATGATGTTGTTCAGGCTAACCTAGAATTACTGGCTCTCAAGGGCAGCTGGCGGAACACACCGGTAGGTGCTTGGCGACAGGTTTCTACTTGAGGGTGGTAGCTAGCCAGCAGGCAAGTAAGCTAGATAGCAGGCATTCGCAATATGCCCTACCACCATGCTATAACGACTGCTATCCTAAGACAACAACCGGGACCGACGGCTTAACGTGCCCTCCGAAGCATGGAAGCGCTCAGTAGGAATGTCACCAGCGGTCACCCATCCAACTTATTACCGAGGCGGACGTTGCTTAACTTTGCTTATCGTCTCAGAACGGCTAAGCAAACTTCGCTACGAGCGCTTCAAAACGCCTAAAACTATTTTTAAAGCCATATTTTATATATTTTTTCGATATCAAGACGTTAATCTTAGAATAACTGGTCGATTTTGAAATTAGGATTAGCCAGTTTGACAAACCGTTAACATACCAAAAAGCTTTTCAGAAACCCAAAATTGCAATAATTGGCGTTTAATTAGAGATTTGACTATTGTGTTGACAAACAGTCGCTTGAAGTTTTCAGCAACCCAATCTGCGTTCGACAATGGATAAACAGGCATTTAACGTAATTTATCGCTGATTTGCGTATCAGAAACTGGGTGTCAGCGTTTGAGATTGTGCCAAAAGTAATATATATATAAAGAAATCGAATGAAACTACAAAAATATGTAGGTATCAATTCATACGTACGATTCAGAATTCAGAGTAAAACTTTATAAATGCAGTTCTCCAGTGAAATCAGGCTGTTAATTTTTAATTGTGCAGCTCCGGGCTGGATTTAATTAAGCCGCCGCCCGTGAAACCGCCAATTTTGCGACCGACAACTGTTTGACGTTAGCTTTACAAACTGCTGTGAAGCGAATAGGCTCATAATGTGCTCACTATATATGGATGCAGTTTAAATATATAATAAATAGCATATTTGATCGCAACAACAATAAGCCAAGTAGGTTTATTTCTAAATATAATATGTCACATTTATTTTTCACTTTATGCTACGGCAATTGAAATAGGCCATTCAATCCATAACCATATCCATATATAAAAACGGCAAATTCACACACTGAAAACGGGAATAGAACATGTGGGTCTGGCAACACTGCTGAATGATTTACCGATTTATTATTAATCACATTTATATTATATATGCGGAAGTATATGTGTAAATTTAAAAATGTGTGACACTCAATTTATAATGGACTTAATTAATCTGAAAGTCTTTTCCATCAAGTTTGTGCAATTACAAGTTACATAATAAATGTTTGTGATACACATTTACTGCGACACATAATTTTGAATCGTTACTTTACAATGGAAAAAGTATATTTTAGCTAGCCTTTTCCCACAATCCGGGCTGAAGACAAAAGATGTGGACGTAACTCGTAACAGGTTTAAAATAGAATGGGAAACAAACTTTCAACTTGAGGGTAGCAGTCAGATAGTCTGATATTAACTGCCATACTGCTTTTACACTTTTCTTCGACTTGCTTTTACATGTTTCGTAAAAATTATCCATAGAATCAGTAGTGTCATAAAACCCTCATTACTAGTCGCTTCAATGAGTGTATATAAACCTTATTGGTACAAAATACATCCTAGTCCAAGTTTTTAAAAAGGAACCAAGGCAAATAATTCTACATATTGCAAAATGTATACCAAAGCTGCATTTTAGTTCCACATTATTGCCCTGTACATACACAGCTGTAAACCCCTAAAATGTCGTCAAGGTGGATGACAGAAGATATCTACAATAAGGACATTCGCGGCTGGAATAACGAAGTAAAGATATTGTCTGCACAAGCCTACACCCCTGGGATATTCAGCCTCATTCTGGATCACGTAAACGTTATGACATAAAAAGCAATCTGAGACAGCTGTACAAAGCTTGACATTGATATATTACACAAGGAATCAATCAACAAACCAAAGCATTACGCGAGAGTAACGAGACTCAGGACAAATTTTCACACCTTAATAACAGCAATTTGAATTGAGATATCGATTATTGTTTTAATATATCAGTTGGTTCTCATACAATAACGGATAAAATAACTTATTTTTCAGTATTGCTACTCTCGTCTGAATAGCTTAGTAAATGTAGGGTGAACTCTGCAACTGCTTTATTTGACGCAAATGTATTATCATCATTCCATCTCGTCATATCACAATCGTATCGGTCCAATATGTATTAACTAACAACACATAGGACAACACAGAACCTGAAAAATATATGTTTTTGGTCAAAATACATACAATAAGTTAAGCGCATCATCATGTATAAGCCAATTGCAAGTCGCTACATTAGAGTTTTGTATTGCAACAACACAAGATAGAAAAAATGATTGATTTTAACATAGGTAGATGCCATAACAAAAATAGTACCTATCTTTATATAAAATTAAATACATTGTACTGCTCCCGATATATATAAAAATTTCTTCTTTATAGTCTAGTCAACAAGTTCAAAAACGTGAAAAATAGAAATAAAGGTCCTAAAAATATGAGCGATAGCTCATTGGATTCGGAATCACCTCTAGAAAAATGTTTTTGAAGAATTTTGGTGCAGGTAAAAAATTGCAATTGTTATTAACAAAATAAGACGAAAAAAAAATGATATTTAGTATTTCGTTAATAACAAAAAAAATATTAATATTTTAGGAATTTGAAAAAAAGTTCCTTAAAGAGGAGGAAATTTCCGATAAAAAAGACCGTACTTCCGAAACTCTATGTCTATTATTTATAATTTTAATTTGACGTTGAAAATGGGGCTCCGCGCGGCTGTTACGGCATGCACGCGCCACCGCTAAAATGAGTTCATCAGATAAAATATTTTTTTTATAACATATGTTATCATTTTTAAAATTTGAAAAAAATCTAGTATCTTCTTAACACTTGAAAAAATCGAGCCTAGTTGGAAAAAATGTTTTATCACCATTTTTCAAAAAGTTATTCAATTGTTAACTAACACATTTTTTCCTAATCTCCGTTATCATAAATAATGGGATAAAAGTTATAAATAATTGCCCTATAAATTTGAAACTTCGTGGAGCCCTTTTGATATATATACTTTATAAGATCCTGCGATTAATGTTCATAAAAGTTTATTAAATTGTTAATTATGATTTTTATAACTATTGCAAAATTAAATATCTAAAAAATGTTGATAAATATTATTTTTTCAATTAATTTTTAGTTCTGCCTGTTTTCACATTGAACAATGGCAGTAATTTACATAGGTTATGATTTTTTTACGTTATTTGTTTATAAAATTGTTTTAAACAAATAGAGAAATTCAATATTTTTGAAAAAAAAATTTTGCTGTTTGATTCTTAAGAGAAAATTACGATTTAAAAAAAAAATTCTTAATTTTAATTTTTAATTGTTAAAATCGTTTTTTTTATATTGCGATTATTTAAATAATTAGTTAAGAAATTATTTTCCTTTTGAAAATCATAATTGACTTTTTTAAATAGTTTAGATGATAGCTACTCATCAATCTTGTTGATAAGATCTGTTTACGTTGGAAAGAATTGTATGCAGGTTTTACACAAAGGAAGGTTCGGTTAGAAAATGCATCTGTAAAGTCGAGTTACAACGTTTGAGTGTGAGCTTTTAGAAGCATAGTGGGAATATTTTGCAGGTTTTAAATATGCTATTTCAAAGACTTATATGATTAAGCCCTTTTCACTTAACATAATAAAAGTCCAATAGATTATTTAATGCATTATTTAGGTACGACAAACAGAATTATGCCACAGTACTTTATTGTCTTCTAAAGAAATCGACACAATTTGAAAAAAATTGGGGAAGATAAAAACGAAAAGACCTACGAGTACAAGCGGTTAAAAAAGATATTTTATCATGAAAGACAATATAATGAGGATGAATCAAAAATAATTGAATCTAAGTACATACTATCAACAAATACTTTTCTGACACAAATACACATAATTGTGAGTATTATAGAAAAACAAACTCTAATAATGACACAACTGAATGTACCTACATAAGCTCACTTTTGTATGGACCGCACTGCCTATGGCTAGAAAAATAAATATATATCACAGATCTATTATATGCTATTAGACTATAACTCATAACTTATAACAGGTTTCAAACAAGTTAAGTTACTATATATAAAACACGTTTTCTTTAGGGGCCCACTTTAATTTTTACTATTATTACCTACAGTAATAATAGTAAAAATTAAAGGTAATCTATAGATTTGTCAATCAATGGTAGAAAATGTCATTTGGCTACCTCTTACGGTTCCAAACATTAAAGCGAAGTGGTAAAGCGAAGTTTGAGAGCTGTATTCATGTTTTGCTGTTGACAGAAATATATGAAATCGTGGATTCGGATAAGGAATAAATAATATGTAATAAATATAATAATAATAATAATAATAAATAAAATATTATAAAATAAAATAGTATTAAGGCATACCCTTAAGGCGAACATTCTTTCTAAAAACCTGAAAATTCCCTTATTGATACTAATTTAAACTTAAGACAGGCGGACGTCTGAAGCTTAGTAATAGGTTCTTGTTTTCTATTACGGAAAAATTTGTTTGTTGAATTATCATCAGCCATTCTGACTGGTCTAAGGCATCGAGCCATGGCTCATGGCCTTTACTGGGCCTCGTGGGGCTACTATCCCACGGTATCTTGTCACTGCGCAGGCTCCACAAAATTATAGCCGCTCTGCGCAGTGTCTGTCTGTGCTACTACGTGCTTTTCTTACATTTGTTTTGTTTTTCTTGTTTCGGCAAGTTCTTCTACATCTTTGTGACGTAGTTTTTCTAGCCTTCTGCACTGTGTTATTTTAGCTGGATTGGGAGGCGTCCCCCTCCCCTGGTACTATTAACTCCCTGGGTAGGGGTCGCCATGAGTACTTCGTCTCCGGTGGTCGTGCGTGCAGCGGCGCTATGCCGCGTAGATGTTGGTGCGGGCCATTGTCCGCGGCGTCAAACATCTTTTTTGCTGTACGGACTATAAAGTCCTGTAATGCTTCCATCTTGGTGTCATTAGCTATTGTCGTGTTTCTGACAAAGCGTCCAGCTCCCGTTAGCACACGGAGGGCGACGTTTTGTTGGGCCTGTAGTCTCTTTTTGTTGTAGTTTGAGCAGAGGTTGTACCAAGCTGGGGTTGCGTAGCTGAGTCTGCTTCTGATGTACGTTTTGTATATCCCCAGCTTGGTTTTGAGCGGGAGTCTGGAATTGAGAACAGGCCTCAGCATGGCTCTAGCCCCCCTCGCGTGTCTAACCACGTGGTCCGTTTGTTTGGCCATGACGAGTCTTCGGTCAATTATTACCCCCAGGTACTTTGTGTGTTGTTGCCATTCAATGGTTTCGTTTTGTAGAGTCAGTGTATTTGGTGGGTATCTCTTTCTGCTGATGCAAATGGCGGCTGTTTTTCCGACATTAACGGAAATCTTCCACTTGTTCAGCCAGTCCGGGAGCAGATCGAGTTGAGATTGTATTGTTTTACATGCTTGCCTAATTTTTGTTGATGCTGCGAGGAAGGCGCTGTCATCTGCATACAAAGCTAACTTAATTCTGTTTTGTCCTTCCCAGGTGTCTTCCAGTATTGGTATATCGTTGGTATACCATCCGTACAGACCTGGTGACAGGCAGCTTCCCTGGGGGACTCCTGCCTGTATTCTTCTGTGTTCTGAGTCTTTGGATTCTACCGTCACATAGAATTTCCTATCTCTTAGGAAGTCTGCCAGGATCTTGATGTATTGTTTGGGTAGTTGTGTTGTTGCCAATTTGTAGAGAAGGCCCTCGTGCCACACCTTCTCCACGTCTAGGAACACACATACTGTATTCTTGTTCCGGTTTAGGTTCGCAGCCATTTCATGTAGGACTCTGGTTAGCTGCAGAGTGGTGGAGTGGTGGCTGCGAAACCCAAGGAAAAATTTAACACATCGCAAACAAGACTAAAAAGTCATCTTTACTTTGCGGTGCACTCGGTCAACACAATCATAGCGCAGTTTTGTTAAAATTTTCGTATCTTCTCTCACATATAACGTGTATAACCAATTATATGGCAAAAAAATTCCATTTATATGGCAGTAACCTATCTTATCTTAGTTAAAATATTATTGACGTTCTTACGACATTTTTCTTGCTACGTTCCATTGCAACTGACACAGATGACAGACCTTATATTAAGCTGATTGTTAGTATTCACTATGTATACCTACATAGCAAACTGTATGTCGCCATAGAAAACGCTAGTAATCTAACTATGTCTACCAACAACATTGTACCATTTTTTTTATCAGATTAAAGACAAAAGGGACGCTGTACTTTCGACGGAAGTAAGCTAATGTAAAGTAAGCTCTTAAATCTACCCTACGTTAATTTAGCAAAGGTTGACATTGAGGTATGTTTGTTTCATTAAACTGTTTATAAATACATGCTTTACTAACCTCTTGACCCTTCTACTTATAGGGATGGGAACATCCACTCTATATTTTTTCTTGTTTTGACTGAGTAGTTTAATTCTAAAAAGTGTGTAAGGTTAGGCTACAAAAGCCAATTAGTAAATCTCTTGGAAACACTTAAGACACGTTTTGCCGGACATGTGTTAGTCCCATTGTGCTATTAAAGGAAGGAGTATATTATCCTTAAGTGAACAAATAATACAATTAATGGAACAGCATTATTATTTACAGCACTGCCATATAATAGTAAAAACAGAAAAGAGGTTTCGAGTGGACATATTTTTCTGTTCCTACTATGGCTTTGCTGCCCAAATCTACTGTGATAACCTGGAAAATAATCAGCAAAATATATCAGTATTGCATTGATGGAAAGGTACTTACGAAACGAGCAGATCCAACCCTATTGCAGCAATAGCAATGGCACATTTGAAATTTTCGTATGTTTAAAACATGTGTTACCGCCATACTTGCATTTTGTTTGCATAAGTTCGTTAATTAGCTCTCACTATCTTTCATAGGACATATTGGCCAATTGAGCGATCTCCTGTCTCTTTCCCCCCTCCAATCCAGTGTCCTCCACGATGCACCTAACGCCTCGGAGGCAATTGCCCTGGAAAGACAGTCGCAATGACGATCGATCGCTGACCGCATCCCAGTGGTTATATTTCACTAGTACGTAAACGTGTAATCGATTTATTGAATATCTTATTGTGAGAGTTGACCTTGTCAGAAGTGTAACCTTGTCAGTGTTTTCTGTGCTGCGCAGCCAGGACTTCCAGTTCGTGAGGTGAAGGAGCCTGCTGAACTATCTAGAAGGTGCGTGGGTTTCTATTCTTCATCATACCTAATGATCGCTCAAGGCCAGGATATGTCTATATACATGTGGGATTATTAATTGTAATCGGTGACCAAGCGAATTAACAAGAAAAAGATACGCTAGTATGGTCAAATAGAAACGTTGGCCACTTCAACATTCAAATTGTAGGTTGCACCCTAAAAGTTACTAATAACTGTAACAGTACACAGCGCCATATTATATGTACATTCTATATATTATCGAAACCCTTTTAAGATAGTTCTGCTGATTGGTAATTTATATAAGAAACCTGTAAATTATTTATTCGTGTGTGACACCATCAATAAATTTATGCGTTTGCGATCTGCACTTTTTAATGGGGGTAGACTGTGAAATGAATATTAGTTCGAGATCTTGTAATAGATGTGAGATATTGTGGCAATTGAATTCGGTCTGTGTGAGCACTTGCAGCGTTGCAAAAATAAGAGTGTATAGAAAATAATGCCTGTGCCTGTGACAATGTGGCGTTATCGTCTGCTTGCATGTGTGAGTAAGATATATTAACGGGATTGGTATGAATGCAGGAAGGTTCCAGAAAGTCCCAGGTATATTTGATTAGGTGTGTGGTCCATGTTTGAGTATGTATGTGTACAGTAGTATAGTATCGATATCGAAGGGCATATTATATTTAAGACTCTCTAGGTAAGCCTGAACAACATCTTCGACCACATCATCACTTACCATCAGGTAAGTTAACTATCATGCATAAAAAAAATATTAGTGGTGTGTAAGATAACCCGCGCGTAAAGGAAACTCATATAAAAATGTAAGGCCGATGTCACAATGATCAGTAGAATTTATTTGTTACCTTGTATGTCTCATTTAAAGTATTGGCTATGTATGTAATTTTGATTGCAATTGGCTAATTAGGTAAAACCTGATGATTAAGACTTGGTCTACCTTGTAGTTTCATATAAATTACCTAACAGGTTAGCCTCTAATATGACGTTTTGTTTTGTACTGAAAAAATGAAAATTCACACAATGTAGTAGATTTCAATAAATTAAATTCCAATAAATAAGCGTTAATTTGAGCCATAACAAGTTTTTTAAAGTTTTTTTTTCAGAATTACTCAGGAGTTTGTAAATTCTCATTTTTCCACAGTGCTACACAGTACTTTCACTTAATAAACTGTATTTTAATAAATTATATTTCTTTTTTGTAAAAGACTTCTAAAAACATATCTTAGTGCCATCTTGTCGGAACTAACTTGACAGTGTGCTTCCCCATTCTATCAAAATACCAACAATCACCTTGAGTTTGCCATCCGGCTAAAATACAATCCATACAGCACCACACTCGCCTTTTCATTATGATTATCTTTGAAATTAATTAACTACAGCAAGTCATAGTCACGGAACTAACCATTCCATTATAAAGGTAGAGTAAAATTAGTAGGACAAGCGTGTGAAATACCCTTACATGACCCCTAATGGGGTAATTAATTAAAATAAGGGGAAGCCCCTAAGGGTTACCGAAGAGTGTGTGTATTTTATAAAATATGAGGAACGAGAATGAAGTCTCGTTTTCAGAAGAAAAATTTCATAAAACCAAAGCTAACATTAAGAATATACGTCGCCTGTTAGAAAAATACATTTGGCACGGATCCTAAATAAGGTTAACGTAATCTACATCTATACTAATATTTAAAGAAGAAAGATTTGTATTTTTGTATGCAACGAATAAACTAAAAACTACTGGACCGATTTTGATGAAATTAAGCATGAACATAGTTTAAGACCCAAGAAAGGATATAGTTCTTATCCAACTGCGCAAAAAGAGGTTAATGATTTTGCGGGCGGAGCCGAGGCTGGAAAGCTAGTAAGAATATAAAGACAATAAGAACCGGACGTTTGCGAGCAGGCTTGTTTAGAATCATTATCACAACAACTTGATAATAAAAAATAAGTTACTTTGGTGTTTGATCACAGCTTCAAAATTAATGTAATGATAAATACCAAAAATAATCTTAACAAACTTGATTTTTTAAAAAAGACCCCGTTATAAAGGTCTAAACTTTGACGGTCTAGCGATTCATTATGAATCGCTAGGCCTTGGGTAACATTTTTTACTAAACAGATAACATGTTTTAGAAGGTCTAGACAAATACATCTAACATATTTAGGTGCAAAAAAAGTACCATACTATAGTCTATTTTTACTAACAAACGAGTACTGAAAATTTTACTGCGTTGCTATTGTCAATGTAATCAACATAAAGTCCGTTTCACACGAACTCGGTAGTTACATGTAGGTACATTCAGTTGAGTCTTCGACTACCTGCGCGTCGAAAAATATTGCTTATAACGAGTCAAATACTAAAGTTCCAACTATTGAATTAGGGTAAACACAACAAAGATAGTTTTGAAAAAAAATTTGTAGCTAAGTTAACAAATCGTCTCGTCATACGTTTGGCGACGTATCACTGTGAGCTCAACCCAATTAAACTGGTTTGGTCTCAAGTGAAGGGCTATGGCAGGAAATAACAAAAGTTATTAAATGTATGAAGTCTGAACTCTTTTTTACAAGGAGTAGCTAAAGTAGATAGGTAGATAATAAAAAGAAATAATTTAAAAATTAAAAAACACGCCTGCCGTGCCAAAAAGTGAACTAAAAAATTACAAACAAGTTACATGATTTTAATGTTGAATGGCTACAATGTAGGTACTAAATAGATTATATTTACTGTGTAATTAAAACACCATTGAACCCAAAAATGGAAAACAGATAACCATTCTTTTCATCTAAGTCGGGGGACCTGTAAAGAACTATTCTAAGGAACTGTCCCCCGACTGCAATGAAAAGAATGGTTATCTGTTTTCCATTTTTGGGTTCAATAGTGTTTTAATTACACAGTAAATATAATCTATTTAGTACCTACATTGTAGCCATTAAACATTAAAATCATGTAACTTGTTTGTAATTTTTTAGTTCACTTTTTGGCACGGCAGGCGTGTTTTTTAATTTTTAAATTATTTCTTTTTATTTCGTACCATTTAGCGATAAAACAATATTTTTGCAAACGCACAATGTGCCACGAAACATAACTTATTTTTTTTGGAAATTAATATCATGCAAAATATAAGCGAAATATATTTTTTATGATTTATTAATTGTAAATGATAACTTTGAGGTTTTTCAGTTCTTGCAGATACTTTTTGTCATGGGGCTCGTTGATAAGCTTTCGTGGATCTAAAACACCAATTCTTCTAGCTGTCGGACGCGACTAAGAGCGACATAAACTTTCATCATCATCATCAGCCGCAAGACTTCCACTGTTGAACAAAGGTTTCCCCCATAGAACGGCACAAAGAATGGCTATTAGTCGCTTGTAACCATTGGCTACCCGCGACTTTAATGATATCGTCAGTCCATCTTGTGGGGGGGCTACCAACTCTTCGTTTTCCGGTATACCATGGTACCCCCTAGAGAACCTTTCTTCCCCATCGGTTATCAGTTCGTCGAGCAATGTGGCCCGCCCATTGCCACTTCAACTTGCAAATTCTGAAAGCTATGTCGGTGACTTTGGTTCTTTGGCGAATATCCACGTTCCGGATTTTATCGCGCAAAGAAACTCCGAGCATAGCTCTCTCCATGGCTCGTTCAGTGACTCTGAGCTTGTCCATAAGGACCACAGTTAAGGACCACGTCGTCCACGTCTCGGTGCCATATGTAATCACTAGGCATACACACTGGTTGACGACTTCTGTCTTCAGGCTCTGCGGGATCTTTGACGAGAAAATGTCGCGTAACTTCCCAAACGCTGCCCATCCGAGTTAGGTTCTTCGGGCGTCCTCTTTTTCGAAGTTGGACCTACCTAACTGGACAGTCTGTCCCAGGTAAAATAACATAAACTTTGCCCCTTGGCAAAAATTTTAGCGCCTAGATCCACGACGGCTCTGTCCAGTGTCGTTCCTTGCAGTTTGTGCACTGTCACAACCCAACATAATATCAGTGGTAGCATGTGCCGCTCGACTTTACCTTGACCCCGTAACGCGTCAAATTCGACAGTGCTAGGCTCAATTTTGACACCCAAACTGACTGTGTTGCCACGTATCGTTTTGTCATAGAACTCAACGAAAACGGCTTGCGGTAACTCTCCCGGTTACGACGTAGCGCTGGCCATACGAATTTTCGGATGACCCCCATAGCTTCATTTACCAAGTCGTGTCCAAATTTAATATTTTTCCACAACATTACCCTAGAACCAATAGTAACTTTTAAGAATGGAATAATACCTCCTCTTTTATTGGGATCAGAAAGTATAAATTCGGGTTTTGGCCGCTGCTGACCTTTGAGTTTAGCTTCTACGGATGTATCTGATGCTACCTTGTCAAACATCCGGCAAATTTTGGCAAAGTTCGATGGTCATCGTTTTATTTTGATTTGGTGGATCGAGTCATCCACCTGTCTTGTTGTGGGAAATTTTCGCACACACTCGCCATCTGGTCCAGTAAGTGATACTCTACGATGATTCAGGATTCCAACCCGTTAACTATTCAAAATATCGACAAATGTGGTGTCGTCTGCTTGCCTCACATTCTGTGGCAGTTCGCAGAAGCTATATAACGCCCATAAATCTATTTCAGCAATTAAATGTGGCGGTTGTTTAAAGCAGTAGTATGCAATAAATGATTCTGAGTCTGATTCAGTATGTCCCGCTGACGGATTTAGCTACTAGTGAAAGCTGCATCAAGTCACTTAACAGTAAAATGTTAACACTGCCAAAATAATCATTTCTTGTAGTTGTGTATGAAATGCCTTTCTCTCTGAAGGCGTTCTCCGGTCAAAAAACGCATGGTCTCTGTCCTGCCGCATGCCGGTGATTAATTTATTTGTATTACTTGTGTCTACAAGAAGCACGTGTAGAAACGGATAAGACAATATTTATTACTTTTGATATTAGTGAACCAATGTATATTGAATACTACTATTATATATTTTTGTTATGTACTAAGCAAGCTCTAGACGGTGATAGTAAAATTTGTAAAATTTTCACGAATTTTTATAATTTATTTTAATTTCATAAACTATGGCCCCCTCTTTAATTTTTTTTGATTTTCACTAGCTTATGTTACCCGGAATAACTCAATGCTTCTAATGATACCACAAACATCAAAATCGGTTAAGCCGTTACGAAGTTATGGTGGAATAAAGAAACTCACAAACATACATACATACATGAACCCTAAAAACATAACTCTCCTTTGGGCAGTCGTGTAAAAATGGTGGTCATGTTTCAATCATGTGATGACCAAGTTAGAAACAAAAATGTACGGAGTCGACAATCATATACAAAATATGTTAGAGCAATTTATTATTGACGTATCTACATAGAGTTCATCAGAAGGATGATTATATTTTTTTTAAATTACAAGAATTGTAGTAGAGTTATTTGATTTATATGTTCTAGTGCATAATATAATTTATACTATTACAGTATTGTTTTATATCATAAACGCGAACAGAAAATTTTGTTACGAATATACTATGTATGCAAGTTTAAATCATAAAATAATAACGTAATTTTTCCTACAGTAAATTTTAGAAGTATGCAATATGAACGGGCCTTAACAATTTCAAAACAAGAACAAAGGCATTGACCAATGACGGCAATGACCCATCTCACTCTGTCAATATCGGAAATTTGCGAGAGACATACTACTCGTTTTTTAAAAAAACAGACTATAGCTATACTAGACGCTTAAACCAATAATACATATAATTACGTTTACAGTGTACGTTTTAGATCATTGTGACAACAAATTATTTTTATTTCTACCGACATAATTATCGAATTTGTATTTAAGTTGTGGATATAATTTAATTAAATTTTTATTGACTGATGAAGACTGTAAGCATTCACTAATTATAATATTTCTTTTCAGACATTTGCATACCAGTTATAGAGTGGTATAATGTAGTGAGTATTTTTTTTACATATAACAACTTTGTTATAATATATTATGTTCTGCAAATAAATAAATGAATGAATGAATAAACTGACTCTCACAAGAACAGCTTCTGGAGCATACCGTTATATGCTTGACGTTAAATTTACTGATTAAGTGTGGTTTCTAGTGACATGCATTTATAAAATATGCCGTGAAAAGCTCATTCCTGTGGCTGGATTCAAAACATGGGCCATATCCACAACAGTACATAGTCATTGCAAATGGGCCATTATTGATTTTAAATCGCGTTTTCAATACCTACTTGTATTCAGAAAATGTTATTAGACATAAACTGAATGAATTCGTATATGATCCAAACATATTGAAAGAGTAATGGTCCGCCCCGGCTTCGAATTTAACAAAAAATCGTATACGTATTTAAAAAAATTACAAAAATTATAAATTTAAACACATAAAAAGTTGTTATTGTGACGTAACTGTAATAGTTAGACATATGCTATTTCAAATTTTTTTAGTTATTGATATCTTCTATAAAATTTTAGTATATTGCTTTGCTCTATTTTCAATAATTTCAACAGCATACGCGATATAACGATTTTTTTTAAATATTTTTTTCGCTATTTGTATTACAATATCAAAATTTTCTTACGGATCCCTAAATGTTTTTAAATCTTCTATAGTCTATTTCATCAGGGATAGTGTAGAATTCTAGTGGTAAAACAATTTTGCATTTCGGTTCAGGAGTTTCAGAGCCTATTCAATGCAAACATACAATCAAATCTTTCCTCTTTATTATATTAGTTTAGATATTATATAAAAATTCATTTTTTTTTTATCAAAGATATTAAGAAGATAACTTAAATGCATAAAACTAACACCTAACTTTGTAAGAAATTATTATAATGATCATGAATTATACATGATAATAATTATTATTCTCAACATATACAGAAATCCACAGACTTGATTACGTGAAAACTGAGAAGACAATTTTTTCCGAGTTAATAATTCTGGCTTAAATTCCATCAGTCCAAGGCTTAACTAACTTAACTAATAATTGTATGACGCAACAGGATGGCAGGGTCTGTGCCGTAACGATCCGTAACAGGACGTGACGTAGAGACAAACTACAGGACGCTCTGTACTACGATACGAGCCGAATATACTACAGAACAGTCGATATTCGTAGTTATTAAGTTGTTACTGTAGTAAGATTAAAGGTTGGCTCAGAATATTCGCAGAAGGCGAGGACGTGCGGGCTTCAATAATTTACTTAAAAGTAAAATTGCATTACCTTACTATTTCAAAGATTTTAGGTTGGTACTTTTGTATAGGATTAATGTATAGTGCTTTTGTATAGGATTAATGTATATAAGAAATATTTAATTCAAATTGATTTGTTTCCGACAACAAAAAATCCATCTTTGTTAGAAACAATATTAAAAAATTTTACTTACCAACACACAAAATTACAATTAAATAAAAAATATACAGTACTACTAAAGTTACAATTATTCTATGGGACATCCCGTGTGAATAGTATTATGGACAGATTGGTTGTCTGATCATTGTTCGCACAACATGCCTCACAAAGGGAGAACAACCACTACCGTCCAGGATGCTGTTGATACTATCCCGCACTTTTACTAAAGATATGTGTAGTAATATTTTGTACTAATATTTTTTAACCATCGTCGCCATCCATCGTCCTCAGGATGCTGTTGATACTGTCCCGCACTCTAACAACATGTAAGTGTATTAATATTTTGTACCTACATTTAGAGTTTTTATTAAAATGATAGTTTTTTAGCGATATATAATGATTTTGACCACATACTTTTTAACCATTGACGCATAGTAAATTATATAAATATATATCCTTGGAGGAGAGATTCAGTTGAAGGTAAACAAAACACATGAGCCGAGCAAGTGTACCGCGACATCGACCGGTACCAAAGACTCAGTATAAGAGTTTTTAGAATTAAGATATATTTTTAGTCTTAGATAACAATTCTACAGAACGCGCTGCTGCGTCCACCTTCTAGTATTTTTCCCTTCGTCGCCTCTTACCAACAGGTTGGTATGAAGAGATGCAAATCTAATCCAGCTATTTCTACTTAAGGATGGTAGCTAGCATAGAGATATAATTCTCTTTTCTGTGGTAGCTAGGAAGGCGAGCATTCGTAAAATGCGATGAAGCTCAAGCGCCAGTGGGGGTCGAATCATGTACCTGCGGCACCGGCAGTACATAGTTATTGCCGCTCAGGTATCTTTGCTTCTAATATATATACCATATTTTTATAATTTTGCTAACGTTTCAGCAGATTTAGACGATTAAAATGTCAACTCACGAGAATTTTCAAACATTGCATATATTAAAATCTTCATTTTTAGATTAAATTTTAAATAATAATTGTGCTTATTTTGTGTGGTTGTGTCTATTTAATGAAAATAGTGTTATTTATTTTCGTTACAAAAAGCTTAATTTTTACACACCACACAAGTTCAAGCTAAGTATACTATTTGTTATAGAGTTTGGTTGTGGTTACAGATTATTTCAGTTGTACCAACGAATTAGTACTACCGGACAATATTACGTCACAATTGCATACAAAATTACGATTTAGAGGCGCGTTGTGGTCTCCCATCCGGTCAGTACGACATATGGGAATGTACGCCGGTGCGTAATGAGTAAATAACCACGCGGGTCAGTTCATTTTAATGAAATTGTTTGGCTTTGTTAAATTTCTGAAATGTTGGTTTAATACGAACGTTTCTTTTATGTTACGACTTTTTATTTTCATATTTCAATTAGTATGTAATTAAAATTAGGTTGTATAGGGTAAATAATACTTTATTATTACACCACATAAAAAACGAAACAGAATAGTAAAATTGACCAATAATAGTGTTATAATGGGTATACAATGGCCTTATTACTAAAATCAATCTATTTTAGAGAACTTTGGATGGATCAATAAAAACCATCTTAATACTGAATATAAAAAATCGTACAAAACTATTTATGAGAGAAAAAACTCTATTTGCACGTCTAACAAATTCGCGAGCACAAATATTTGATATAACACAGAAATACATTTTTATAACATACCATGTTTATTCAAGCGAACAAACTTTTCGAATGCTTTAGTCGGAACTATAGTCAAATTAATAAATTATTATAGCTTGATACTGCTATTTTTATATCGATTATGTGTTATTTTACTGCATTAATTTGTGTTAGAACCTGTTTCTTAATCGTTGTTGTTCTTAGTGAAAATAATTCAATTTATATTTCTGTATAGGAATAAAAAAATGCATTAAGCAACTAGCCAAAATATAATTTCTGAAATTTAAACATGAAGTGCTTTATTCATACGTATTATCTCTACTAGGTATTAACTCTTCTATCAATAGACTCAACATAATAACATCAGGTGCGTAAAACAATATCTCCAAATATGAAATTATACTTTTTGAACAAAATTATACTTTGGCCCGATCGGCTGTCATAAGAATGTTTTGAATACCGAAAACCCGTACCTCCATGAGTTTCACGTATTCACAACAAAAGTAAAAATTATTTAAATATAGTACACTCCTACCGATTGGTTAGACCTAGTTGGCCCAAGCAATTAAAAAAGAGCATATTTTTTGTTTCTACCCGTACACTGTCTTATTTCTTAGAATTGGAAATTAACTGAATTATTCCAGTTACATTCCATTAAAAAAAACTATAATATACCTACTAGATAACCCAAAACATAATAAAATGAAAAAGGAAATGTTCCCATATTGATACAGAGATTATTATTAAGTTATTAACTAAACTTTTATACACCACGTTTATTAATAAGACAGCATACTTACCTGTATAGAATTCAGAAATATGATAAGTTCACCAAAGGAAAACATAAAAAATATACGTTTAAATATGACCCAGTCAGTGATGTTTGTGTGTTTATTCTGGATTGGATCCTCTAGTTATAATTAAAATTTTAGGTAATTTTAAATAAATAGAATACTTACCATACTGTTTTCACATCTGCAGTGTAGTATCTAACACCAAATCAGTCGAATATCTACACCATCGCTAAAGTAAACGTTATGAAAATTCTTGTAGTTTTCCCAAACATAATTATTTTATATTTTTAAGAAATGCGAACGAGTAAAAGCAATTCTTGATCTGAATTTGTGATAGTAAAGTTGTTTAAGTGAAAATAAACAAACATCACAAAGCCGGCCCTTTTGAAGTTATAATGAAAAGACTACGCGAAATGAAATTGAGAGAACAAAGTCCTTATTCTGTATCAAACCTACAATGTCACACTAGAGATTAGGTCACAAGGTCGCCTTGTTCGTGAAAATTTACATTGAAATAGTACAGAAATATATGCTGAAAGTTTGTCTTTATATATAGTTATGGGATTATGATTATGTGCACGAGGCCCACTTGGTGTTAGGCAGTAACGTCTGTCTATAACAGATGCATTTCGTCATAAGAGACGAACTGAACTGCACCCATTAAGACATAAAGTTGTTAGGTCTCGAGTGCTTGTAATTTCACCGGTCCTTCAAAGCAGAACACAGTAATGCCAACATTACTGCTTGGCGGTAATAACATTTGTATGATAGCAGTACTTTCCCGAATGAACTCGTACACAATGAGTTCTACTGCTACAATTTTTTCTATTCTGTGATGGTAAGTTCTACATAGCATAGAATATAGATTAAATTGCCACATTTTACGTACCTCGCATGGGTGTTTTGTGCATCACTCGTACCCTTTTAATAAGCAACTGCCTCCATGTAGAGACGTTGGGTCTGTGGGCACCGAGAGCTCATCATATTTTCCAAAACTTATCAGACGCTTAGACTCTTACCACAAAAGATTGAATTAAGTACGCCTTAGACATGTGTTGAACAGATGTTTCAAAAATGTTAACTGTGGCCACACGCGTTTAGGCTTAAATATGCCTTAGTGGCGAGTTTATATTTAAACAGCCCCAAGCCTTGGTTTAAGCAGTGTCTAACTCATTTCTGTCATTTTAAATATTGATAATTGCAATGAAAGTGGTTGATTTAATCGAAGATATGGATCTGGACGACTTAAAATTTATGGTAAATTTTAGAGAAAATTAGTATTTCATGATTTAAGCATACAAGCAAAAGAATTGCGACTACGGTAAAGAACAATAATAATAAGACTCTCCCTTGCTCGTTTCAACCTAATAATTCTTTTTATGGACGTACCTCCCTTTGTGGAGCATCCCACAAGATTTGAGAAGATTGTTTTTCCGCCGCGAGCATAGTGTATCAACTTTGTTCTGAGACCTTTGCAAATATAATGCATAATAGCTTTCACGGTAAAGCATATCGTGTCTTATCTTTTGAAGCGGTTTAAGCATAGAAACGTGGAGAGGTATAATATATATTAAAAAAAAAATGTCCAGACCCCACATACGTGAGATAAAAATGGGACACTGATGATGGATATATCTAATTTTTTCAGACTAAGATAACCATATCCAATATCAGACAAAAATCACCACATCATAATTATATACCTCTCTTTAAGTTACAGAAAACAGCAAAAGAATATAGTATAATAATATTGAAATATATTATCGATAACAGCACACAGGACATCGCGAGAATTATGCCTTTAATTTTATTGCCGGCTGCGTGTCTGCTGCCAACTATCCCTTTCGTTGGGAGTACACCCACTACCTTTCGGGTGAAACTAATGTGCAGCAATATAACGCACACATCATTTTTTAATGTTATTGTGACGGAACAAGCTTGAGGCCCACCTGAAGTTAAGCGGACTAACCACTGCCTAAAACAGATGCATTTCGTCACAAGTTACGAATTGCACTGCGCCCGTCACACTGAGACATTGTTGTCAAGTCACTCGTTCGTGTGCCTGTAACTTCACTGGATCTCAAGGATTGCTGCCCGAACACACCGTTAGGTGCTTGGCGACAAATTTTCTACTTGAGGGTGGTCGCTAGCCAGGCATTCGCAAAATGCCCTTCCACCATGCGATGAAGCTCAAGCCTGCGGCGGGTTTCGAACCATGAACCTGCTGCGTGGCAGTCCATAGCAAACGCCACTGAGCCATCACTGCTTCAAAAGTGATAGGTGGCGTGCTTTTTACAGAGCGCAATTTTAGCAGTGTAGGATATAGAGCTCTTCTTATTCTTAAGCCGGGGAATGTACGACTTAAAACAGTTATGTTGTCCCTCAAGCTAACCTTTGCGTTCAAAAAACTACAATGTGTATTCAACGAAGTCTATTGGAAAATATGGAGACGTAGGAATTTATTTGCTTGACAGACTGACGAGATCCACTTAGATATCAGTACTTCAGTACTAATATTATAAATGCGAAAGTAACTCTGTCTGTCTGTCTGTCTGTCTGTTACGCTTTCACGCCAAAACTACTGGACCGATTTGAATGAAATTTGGTATGGAAATAGTTTGAGACCCGGGAAAAAACAGGATAGTTTTTATCCGACTGCTCAAATAGAGGTTAATGTTTTCGCGCTATAACCGACATAATCGCGGGCGGATCCGCGCCCGGAAAGCTAGTAAATAATAAAAATTAAGATATAGATCTTTTAACGATACACATCTGTCTTTTTTATTTGAATCGACAGCAACTACGTGCAAACCCTTTTAGTGTTGTATAAATTTCTAACTTACGTTGTTGTATCTTGATAACAACGACATTAATATAATTGCTCGATAGTGTTATATATAGACAGGAGCTGAATAAATTATATTTTAATACCCATCAGGAATTAAACCTACCTCTCCTGGTTTTCGGTATCTGTGTTAATTACGAACAACTTCTGCCTAATTTCTATTCTATGAATGGCAATGTAGCAACTGAAATTACAGAGCAAAAGAGGTATAATAACTAACGTCTCCGAGTAGACTGCGCAGTCCAGTACCAAGTAGAATGAGATCAGTGATAATGGAACTGTAATGGACAGGCGTGACCGCTAACCACTAGGCGGATGACTTGTCCGTTTCATCACTTCATGATATAAAATATACATGTATACACGCTTAGATAAAATCTACATAATTAAATAATCTTTAGATAGATAGATAGATAGATAGATAACACTTTATTGTACTTTCTTATTACAATTAATATACTAACAAAATATTTCATCTTAAGATAAAAAAAAAAGATACAATCGGCGGCCTTATTGCTAGGCAGCAATCTCTTCCAGGCAACCGTAGGCAGAAAAATCAATTTGATTAACTTTAACTATCATTCAGATTTAACAAGAGACGTCGATATAGGTAACCGAATTTCAAATGGGTGTAAAATCGTACTTAGAAGCCAGCAGTGAGTAAAACCCACTTTAAAAAAAATACTTCATCATTATAAAGGTATTTTACCTAATAAAAGTAGAAGCTTGAAGCCTTGTAGAAGCAAGAAAGTGGCAAGAATGCCTTTCCGAAATTTGACCGGGCGCGTGACTGGAATGGGGCCGTGCTCCTGTAAAACTGATTACCGGGTCGGCTAATTGCATTCCAGTCCCAGTTACCCTTACAGTAATATGGTTATTGAAATCTTGTAGAAACTTTAGTATTCAGTTTAAGGATGATTGGGCTTGACTGAAACTGTCGTTACAACTTGTGTTGTTGATGAATTTCCGGTAAAACTGATTATTGGAATAGTTTTTGATGTGTCGGTGTAAAACAAGAAGCTTGCTATGAATCTGGAATCACGGTTGTGCTTTTTGTTAATTTTTATCAATGCTGATCAAAAACATATAAAATATACGGCAATGTTCATTTTTTAACCATATAATTTATGTAGAAGAAATGGTCTACAAGCATTGTACATTTAATCCCGATAGAAGTCTTAGTCTTTAGGAAAATACTATTCCGTAATTTGGCGGTGCCGGACGCGTGACCGGAATGCGGCAGAGGCCCGGTAAACTGATTATCGGATCGGCTAATTGCATCCCAGTTGGCCTCCCTGTTATTGAAATTTTGTAGTTGTAGTCATTGGTTTAACGTTGATTTGAAGCTACTAATAAAATTTAGAAGGACTTTCTAAATTTTAGAATCGAGCGATGATAAAATGATTTTAAATGAACTATATCATCTATGTGAGATAAAACCTTCAGCAATTAAAATCTCCCCTACGATTACCAATAAGAAAATACTTTTGCTTTTTAATCGGTGGTTTGCCTATATAAACAAAACACTACGAACTATGTAAAAAACTACAGCAACTACAACACAAGCAATAACCTACATTACTGGCATTGGCAGGGTGCACATAATGCTGGTAGCCTTACATCGTTGGATTGCAATGCTTATTCGTTGAGCTAAATATTTTATTGCTATATTTTGATATGCATAATTATATGAAAAGGGAGACGGCGTTTAATTCGAATCTGGTGTACGTGAACTCAACGCTTTTCGCATACAAACGTAGTTGCGTATTTTGCGGATAAACATTTGGTATTTAAAACCAAACGTTGATCCACGAAATTGTATTAGCATGTTTTCTACCGACATTTGTATGCTTCCAATTTGACAGTATTGTTTTATTATTCCATTAATCATGAAATTATGAAAATAAGTATAAAAAAAAAGATTTTTCAATAGTTTTGATAATACACAATTCTACGGGAATCGAAAAGGTAAGGTAAAGTAAGTGGGAGGTTATTCCAACATTCAGTTTCGCAGCTATTTAAGCAGGTCTGATGTTAAATATATTTTGTGAATAAGATCATAAATTGTTTTTAATATATAATTAGACTGTTTAAATTTTATTACGTCATATACAAAAGGTGCTAAACAAGCCAGAGTATTTTTCAACTAGGTCCAAACGTCGAGCTTATTCTAAAATTTTATTTTGACCTTAGATTAGACCCGAAAGTGCAATTTAAATATGAATTTAGCCCCAAAAATGCACTGAGTTTACTTGGTACTGGTGATTACCACTTGCTTTTTGAACTCTCCTTAAAAACCTCATAAACGACGCCGATGCTGAACATTTTCCGGAACATAGAGCTACTGGGGTAGATGGCGCGAGTTGGAATCCCATACATGACTATAATTTTAACTCGTTGTAATTTTCCGGAATGTTTAAAATATCATTAAAATACATAATAGTTCCACTGACACTACATATACAACAAATTTCAAAAATCCTTCCATCACTCATTTTGTATCGGACCTTATTAGGCAAAAGCCAAAAAATTGTGAAATTTAGTACTCACTTCTGTGCGAACTTGTTTTAATTAGTTCTTGTACTTTCTATGTATCTAATAGATTTTGGCCAGTATCTTATTATAACTATGTACTTTTTATCTATTGTTACTTAATAAACCAACTTTATACATGGTATAATAGGCACTTAAATTGTTATAATGATAACACTTGCAAGACTTCGATAAAACGAGAGAAGTTATAACAAGAAAAGTTTTTTGTACTTAACTAAAACTCATAAGTTATACATTACAAAGGCTTAGTCAGGGAGTCACATCTCAATTTAGTTTCAATAATGGCTTTCGTTCGCTGAATCACCATTAACTTTAATAATAAACAAGTCACTATTGTGACTTCTTTATCAAAAGACGGAGAGTTTCCGAATAAAAAAAACGCAATATAATCCCACTTCATAAAAAAAATACGTAATTGAGTTAAAAAATTAAAGACCCGTTATGTTTCAATACACTTTTGTCTTAGTATGCACAATATTTTGTTCAACTTCTGTGAGAAAGCTAACATGGATTTTAAAAATGGCCATTTCCTAATTTTTCACAGATTATTGAAGCAATCCTCGTCCCTTTTATGTCAGAAATTATTGAAGGTATCGTCGTGTCAAGTTATTGCAGGGTATACTGATTTTAGAAGCGCATTCAACGAAGCCCTTCATCCGTCGTTATTGACCAAGTTCACCAACTCTCAAGTAAGGATTATTCTTGTATTTACGTTGCATATAGTAGACAGCAACTAGTTTTAATAAGTAGGTACGAATCTCGTATAAATTTTGCAAAATTTGGCGCTCCTAAGAAGTCACGTTTTAGCCTTATTCTTTTTTCAGAGTATAGTAAATATATCACTACGCGGGTAAAACACAGCTATTATAAGCTGTTTGCTGATGATCTAAAATCTTATCTTAAAGCTGAAAAATGTTTCTACATTAAATATAACCACAAAAATATCCCGTTAGTGCTATATAGTTAAAAACTAATGTAAGGTTCTCAATTTGAACTTATATCGTTCACGATTCACTCAAGTTTTTCAAAAACTTAAAGTGCGAGTGATTGTCTCTTCACAGAGTTGATTAATATCCAGTCCATTAGTCAGTATATAATTATCTTAGTAATATACATATAACCATTGTACTAACTTTAATGGTTGTATTCGTTTTTAACTTTAACTAAAACAACCTCAAAGTAGTTGATTACGATCTTTCTTATGAACAGTCGAGTCTATTCATAAAAACGTATAGGTACGTAATGCATTTTTATGATCTCTTGTGTTTATTGCCATTAAATTACATAGTAGGTACATAAAACGTGTTCTGACTATGAATTCTGAAATATGCAAAAATCTGCTGTAGAATCCTATATGCGTCTGCAAAAGGTATCGAATCAGGCTTCATTACACTGCCATACAGGTACAATGGTATATTTACCAATATCTTAATACTTTACTCTGTTAGTGTACCTTAAATAAATAAATAGTTTCGATCCTCGTCTCAAATTAAAGAAAATCATTGAAATCAAAGTTTGATCGTGTGTTGCACGTAGTAAAATTCATTATTAATGCGTTGTAAGAATTGTAAGAGTTGTCCACACGCCGAGTTGACTGATTTGTTTTCCTCACTCGTCACGACTATAATACACGTTTCAATTTTCTTGGATGATCACCGAGTCAATGTTTTGTGCATTTACCTTTTAGTGTTTTAACTTCTAATAAAGACCAGACAAGGCGGTCCTTGTCTGGTCTTACGTAGTACGTAAGTAGGTTACATTTTATTTAAGTTTATTTCGATCAGCAGAAGTCAAGTAGCCTGGTTGATGACCGCACGCTCCAGTTTTACGGTTCAAAAAAATAAAATTAGAGCACAAAATTCGGCTCAGCCGAGCATGTTCAGATAAGCTAAAGGTCAGGATCCATGGCGTAAATCTGAGAAACGTGGGTACGATTTCCACTTGGGACGAGAATTTGTGCTTTAATCATTTTCTAAATGTAAAAGTAGGTGCATGATATATCACGTCTTTTTTATTCTGCGCTACGTGAAGGTTTTTCATATAATATATGAGATAATTTAACGGGATAGTGAGCCCGTTAAGATATCTCATAATAAAAAATAAGATATCCATGTAATTTTCGGCACAGTGATCTCTGGCAAACTTAGAGTTACGGGTAATACACAATTCGCTACAAATGTTCAATCGTAATTTTAACTAGCAGGTGGTCTCAAACTACACAGAGCGGTGTTATTTCAATAACCGCCATGTTTAACTTGATGTCGGCAATTTACATTTCATCTCTATTACTAGCGCTTGAATATTCTTCATTGAAATTCTTTTCCGTAGTTTTCGAGAAACTACTGAAACTAGCCGTTTTTGTACTTACAATATTGTCATACTTATGACCATAGAGAAATATAGTCCTTCCTGTATGGTATAACTTATCATTTTATGTCTAAAATTGATGAATTCAGCTTTGCTATGCAACATTTATATTAATCATGTAGCTTGGTTAGAATCAAGTCAAATTCAAAGTTACCTACTGAAGGAAATGGCCACAATAAAAAATAATTGAAATCAGCTTCATAATAAGGAACAGAGTTCAGGCCTACCACTGTTGCCACTCGGTTGTGATTGTTCAAAGGTTCCAAAGAGAAAAACGGAGCAGTTATTTATATTTATATGTCGCAGCTCGTAAGCCGAGGAATACAAACCTGAAATGACTTATTCAGCACTCTTCCAAGAAACACACACTTTAGAAAATATTGTCACAAGCGGTAAGGGGATTGGAAAGAGTATCCCTTATTTTAATTTAATTAGTAAGAAAAAAGTTGATAATTTTTTTTTTGAAGTTATTTAAGAAAACATTTGTGAAACAAATTTTAAGAAACTAAGAAAAAATAAACGTTACTAAAATATTAATTCGTATAAATTATGGATAATTGCTAAGAAGGTACTGGAATTGGCCTTTTGAATGGCCTAGATTTAAAATTTGCTATGTTCATACTTACTAAACTAACTACATTATACCCATTTACGCTTACTACTTATGATTTCAAAACTTAGTCTATAAAAAGGGCTAAGTGCTAAAAGAAATCTCGATCGTTATTGGAGCTATAAAAACTTCAGTAATCACTTTTCCAGTTAAACTTCTAGTTGAAGAACAAAACCCATTTCTTCATTTTAATGCCTGATTAACGCAACTTAGTAGTAGTTAATAAACTTTAAGTAAACCCGTAAATATTTAACGTGCCATAGACTTTTCCTTATGTTTGGATTATATTTCTTAGAGAGATTTCTTTTATTTCTAATATATTACATACATAAAACGGTGTCATTATATGCAATAAATATAAAACATTGACATATTGGTTTGTACTCAAAGGGAAAAGGCAACAGGTCTACACTTTTCCAAACATGTATAAATTAATATAAATAAAAATCGGCCAAGTGCGAGTCGGACTCGCGCACGAAGGGTTCCGTACCATTAGCTATGCAACATTAGACTTCATATATTAACCTATTTTTGTTTTAACGTGCGCTAGTCCGACTCGCATTTGGCCAAATTTTTGTATTTGTTGTTACAGCGGCAACAGAAATACATCATCTGTGAAAATTTCAACTGTCTAGCTATCACCGTTCTTGAGATACAGCCTGGTGAGAGACGGACGGACGGACGGGCAGCGAAGTCTCAGTAAAAGGGTCCCATTTTTACCCTTTGGGTACGGAACCCTAAAAAGTAAATAACCCGACTCCATAATATTTATTTACGTCAAGCTTTTTATCGTTCCATTTTAATTAAAACTGCAACTTTCTTTGTAGAATCATTTTAAAAGTCCCTAACTGATGGGTTTAGAAGAAAAAAAAATTTTTTCTTACAATATGGTATCTAAAATCCATCAGTTTGTTTTTTTTTTATTTCTTTCTATGTACTTCTATGTCATGTCCTGTTCTAGTGTCACTTGCACTATCAAGACGAATCTAATGATATCTCATACGTTAAGATTGGTTAAGACTTTTTAGAAAATTTGGTGGAGTAAAGAAACTCACAAACATACATACATGAACCCTGAAAACATAACATTCGATTTTTTTGCGAGGCTTCAGATTGTTACAGCACAGATGTAGGGTGTATAATGTGATACTGTGGTTAAACTTAGCAATATTTTTTTAGCTAGTGTAATATTCAATCTGTGTATACAAACCACCACTTTCATCCGTTTTAGGTCCAAAAGGTTATCATTATTCATGTGTGATTATTGTTGGGAAATGATAATTCTCGTACATAAAACCACTACGATTAACGGTATTTTTTTAAATAAAATTAATAATCAAATATGGTACTGTTTATTTTGAGCAACGATGCCGACTTTGTATGTGCGTGTATCTAAGGACTGAGGCAACATACATATTAAGAAGTTTTTTTTTATATATAAATCTACACTCCACAGACTTCAGGATCCGTGACTTTTTTCAATTATTACACATTTTTATTTAAAACAAGAAATAAGAAATAGGAAACATGCAACATTCCTAGGGGAACAGTGTTAAAAGATTTTTTTTCCGGTAATGTCATTAGCACTAGCATCCAGAGCAGACCAGTATCCTCTAGCAGCACCCGTTCACGAGTTGACGCATGTGCCAGCTATTGTCTTCCTCAACCCTGATATTTTAGAGGGAAGATGGCGACCCGACACACAACACCGCCGCTAGAAGGAGTTTAATTTAGTTTGCCTACTAAGGTAATTATTGGGTAATATAAGGGCTATTCCTCTGTTTTCTGTATCTCCTATAAGCAGTACTTTCGTACTGTCAGCCGTTTTTGAGCCCAAGATTCGAGAGATCATAACAAAATCAGAAAATAAAATTCAAATAAATGCGTTAAGCACTTATAACAAAAAGAGACGAAATTTTAAAATTTGGAACAAACTTCTATGAAATTTTGTGATGCTCACTCACGTACACAACTTTCGTATCGGTAATATCAAAAGCCCGAGCACGAACATTTCGATAGTCCGTAACGTAAACGTATCGAGTTTACAGTACGTTTACGCAGGAGGCGATGGTTGACAGCACAACGCATCCTTTGTTGGCTAACGTGAATTCGATAGGATTACAAAAGTGACGTTATCCGGCGTAAATCAAATTTAATGTACCTTCTTTCTAAGAGCTAATGATTCATTCCAAAAGAGGTTTGAATTCTTTTTCAGCCTATACGAAGTCCTCTATGATTGACATTTGTCAATTTTGGCCTTTAATTTCATCGAGCTTACGTTAAAATTAAGTTCGTGCTCGCGATTTCATACAAAACTTGTTACGTGACGAAACGTTCGTGTTAAAATTTCAACACGTTAGATGTGAAAACCTTTCAATCTGCCAAAATTTAGTTCCTATTACGCACTGTAGGGGCGTTGATCAAAACCTATACAAAATGTTGACATATCGATACGTTAACAAAACGGTTACGTTTTCGCAAGTTATTCGTGCTTGGGCTACTGTACTAGATTTCATTAATAGCGTTATAAACGAAAACAAATGGAGTGTAAGCTACCATATTCATAGTTCATTTAATAAGCACACTTAGCACAACTGAAATTTGGCTTTTCTGATTTTATACGCAACCGAGCGCAAAACGCAAATTTGTAACTTTTTTCGAAGATAAAGTACGTCGATTGCTCTTTGAGCATTCGCGAAATCTCTATGCGAAATGGGAGCGAGAACAAGTCAAATATCATTGTATTAAAGTCGAATCTTCAATACCACTGTTTAAAAAACGGGAAAAATTATGTGAAATTATTGGCGCTAGTGATAATTTACAAATACGTAAATTGAGTGATCCTGAAAATTTTATTTCATCGCTGATTTGGTTATTGTCAAAATGAATTTGTTTGAAGTATATACCTACGTAGGTAATTAATGAAATCTCATTTATTGATGTCATCTATAGAGAAACTCTACTATTCTTAAAGGATGGCCATACTCGATTTTTGAATACTACCGATGTACTAAATTGCGGTGACTACGTGATTGCATTCTCTCATAAAGACAATATTATGGATTAAGACATATACTATCAATTATTTACACATAGTGTATCAAATAACAGTATAATATTCTGTTATTACTAAAAAGACAAGTTAAGCCTAACCTTCGACCATGTCATCACTTCAATGAGATTGTGGTCAAAGGGCTAGTCTTAAACCTCACCAAGTATCACACCAAGGGGGAGGGGGATATTCAAAAATGCTAAAAAAAATCACGTGATTAATGGACGTCCCCTAGTGTAAGTAAATACCTTCCGATAGGCAAATCTGAGCTGAATCCAATCCGTGATGAAATCTGAATAATTGGACCTGAAGATAAATTGAATTGAGAACACTACCGTAATTACATTGCAATTAGTTGTGATGAGATACGTTCGTTTTGATTTATAAAAAGGTAAGAGCACAGAAAAGTGGTATTTATCCTACGTTTGTTGAGGTATTGACTGAGTAGCATTTTTTGTTTTAAGAAGACAATCCTCAGAATTAAAATGTATTATGAGTCTATAGCGTATTATGTTTCCACTCGTCTATATCATAATCATGTCTCAAATGCATTGTTGATGTACATAAAAATGTTAAAACCACAGAAAAGAAATATATCTCTAAGGTTAAAACCGTAGCGGGTACTGGAAATGCAACTCGTACCCGATAAAATAATAAGATATACGTGGGCTTAAAAATATAAAGATTGTTTTATTCTTCTTGTACAAGGTCATAAAAGGCTACTAAGAAGGGACGAATAGGCCACCTATATGTTATATATATTATATATTACCCACGTCAATATGTTACTGGCGTTTACTGCACATTGGGCGCACAACAGAGCTTTTTGCCGTTTTCACGCCCTGATTACCCGAAAGATTTACTACCAACAAGAGCAATCCCTACTAGAGTTAGCTATATACAGGCAATCTATCGAAAATCTGCCGCTAAAACTTTATACAATTACTTTTCAGTGCTGTCCAGTAGGTTGTTAGAGAAAATATATTTTCAATATGTTTTGTGTTGTTACAGCAGATAATGCACCGATCCCAAATGTGTAGGGTAGTGATAAAAACATGTAGATGACTAATATTTAGTTAGGTATAGTCTCCGAAATATTTATTCGTGTGGTAACTACTCGTATACTACACGAATAAATATTTCGGAGACTACCTAACCTAACCTGTACCTATCTACTAATATACATTCTTCAAATATAAATTATACTACAAGTCACAACGGGTCTCCAAAGACTAAATTGCGATGAGCGGACCGTCCTCTTATATTTCTTAATGCTGTCCACAAATTTGATTGAATAACTAAATAACTAGTTGTTCCTCGACTTGATTCAAAGAGCACGAGCAAAGAGATGAACTTCTTAGCACTCAAAAGTTTCCAACTCGCCTTCCTCAAATGTTCAGTAAGGCTTTATTAATTTTACCCTATTTTAAGATCAACTTTTGTCCTGTCGCGTAGCGTCTGTCGCGGTTCAGAATGCAATTACAAGTATTATTAGATATAATTATTATCAGATGGTAGGTATTTTCAGAGTAAATCTTGGTGCTTACCACCGTAATGTCAGATATGGTGCCTTGGAGCAGTAGTGCAAACACTATTACACTGTTTAGTGTGAACGCCACTGTAGCAAATGGCAAACTGACGAACGAGACATAAGAATGAACGTTTCGAAATGACGAGCGCAGTGCAGTGTAGTATCAAACAGGACGAGAAGGGTGACACTGTAATTATAATAGACTAGCTTACCATCAGGTGAGCCACTAGTACGTTGAAGATGAAGATAAAAGCAAAGCAGGATAGGCACTTTTGTATGATCAAAGTGGTTTAGCACTGTGTATATATATATATATATACCTGATGGTAAGCTACACGCCAGTCTATTATTTTATTTTATTTTATTTTTATTATATTAGGAAAACTAACAGCTAGTTACAAAAATATTAATAAAACATAAAACAGAAAGCCAATTATAAGTTTTCACAGATATATAAAATTACGTTAGGTCCGCAATACACAATCATACCAATATATATATAAGCGATTCAATATATGAGTTATAGAAATAATTATTTGACTGAGTTTGACTGTCATATATACATGATAATACTATAAACAAAAAATATATTTTCTATTGAAATATATAGATATGTATGAAAATGTAATACCGGCCTTAAATAATATATGTAGTCAGTAGACACAGATAAGAATACAGTGCAACACTGTAAGTAATGAATAATCATATTAATCATTATAGTTAAGTACACCACACTAAGAGAAATATCTGTCATTCAGCAGCCGTTTCAATTGCAATGCTGAAGTATTAAATAGATCCAGATCTATATCTTTAGATGTACTGTTATAACACCTGCATGCCCTAATGAGGTAAGTATTTTTCCTGTATTTGCACGATGCACTAGGAATGTGTAAGAGTTCCGGATATCTAAGGGTGACCGCTGGGGTACGTAACCCCAGTTGACCGAGCAACTCCGGACAGTCTACCTTGCCGTTTGCTATGTTAAGGAGGTAGGCCATGTCTGCAACACGTCTCCTCTCCTGCAGTGGGAGTAAATGAAATTTTTTACAGCGAGAGCTATAATCTGGCATATACACTTTTGCGCGGTATTGAAGGTAACGGAGGAATCGTTTTTGTATGGCTTCAATACGGGTTATGTAGATGTTGTAACTTGGATTCCAAACTTGAGAAGCGTATTCGAGGTGGCTTCGTACATAGGCACAGTATAAAATTTTTAAAGTTATAATTACAGTCTCACCGTTCTCGTGCTGTTTGATACTACACTGCACTGCGCTCGTCATTTCAAAACGTTCATTCTTATGTCTCGTGTCGATTTAAAAAATTTAGAAGCACACATTCCAAAAATTCTTCCTTAATTGCGAAATTGACAGAACCATCAATTTCACTTTATATCAATGTTTTGTATAAATTTATAATTTTTTTTTAGTTGATTTACATTTTTATTGCAAAGTGCTCCGTGTTAGAAAGATGTCCAACCGCACGCGAGCATGTAATCTAATTTAACAATGTGGTACCTTCCGAGCTTCCGAGCAAAGTTAATAAATACTCGTACGTCTCAACATACACCGAATAAAGACCTGAAGCAAAAATCAAAATTTCAGAAACTTAATACAGCTTCATTAATATAGCTGACTAACTCGTATGTGGTAGTCATTACAAATCGGCTGACATTTCCATCTGTCGAGCTGACCGGATGGCAAACCACAAAGCTCTTCTAAATCGTAATTTTGTATGCAATTGAGAAGTAATATTCCAGTGGTAGCCACAACCAATCTCTATAACAGATTAATTGCACGTGGTGAGAGATGGCATGAACTTATGTGATGTGTAGGTACAGTATAATATAATTAAAGCATAATTAAATTAGTTATTACACCACCTATAAAAAAAAAAATATTACGTGTCATGCAAACATATCTAAATAAATGTAACTTAAATAAGTCATAATTGCACACGAATTAATGGGCTCCATAAGCAGAACCTCCCATCTTAAAATATACAAAATAATACAGTACGGAACCTTTACGGTTCCCTGTATGGCCCTGTGGGATGCCGTGCCAGAATGTCACCTCCCCATCTCTACCCGTTGGTATCATAGGACGCGACTAAGAGTAATACACAAGAAGGTGGGCAGCACCGCTTTCTGAAGAACTGATATCTCACACTGCCCCAAGATGCCTGCCAAGCGTGGGGATTATTGCAAACTCCCCATATTGGGGGAGTCTGTGTTCAGCAGTAGACAATCCGGCTGATACAGTACTGAGTGAACTCTCGGTATGCGAGTCAAAAAAAACCCCATAAATAAAGTTAAAATCCAAGAATTAAAGTGAGAACAAAGAATACAAATCTAGAACTTTTAATATGTTTTGATAGAACCTAGTATTAAGTTCCATAGGTTATATTTATTACAAATTTAAATAATAACGTCAAGTGACAAAAGTCGTTCAAATCAACAGCCAGACAAACGCCTCAGACATTGTTCTCGACATCTACTACTGAAAAAGTGAACGGCAACGTCCCTTGACAATTTATATTAATTTAAACTTGAATAAGCGGCAAGCGTGTGCCTATATTACTGTGGCCAGCATTCGTCATATACTAAAAACTAGAATGTGAGTCGGTCCTCGCTGCATTGCAACAACTCGCAAAACAAAAAAATGCTGTTGGTTTTGATTACACTTCACAACCCCGTTATGCGTTGTAAGTATTCATCGGATAAATTGAGGATTTGATGTCTATCTCAAAGTTTAGTTATTGATGTAGACTCTGTCACAAAAATGGTCTAAGATTGACAAGTTTGACAGCCTCTTTTACTTATATATTTTTATAGATACTAAACTCTTTTATTGTACCATTTCTACTAAAGAAGCAAAGCAAAAATTCTAAAAAAGCGAAAGCATTCAAGCAAAATACTTGACGATGGTAGTTAGCCAGGTGAGCATTTACAAATTGCCTTTTTATTTTGTATTCAAGCTCAAACCTCCAGCGGATTATACCCATAGACTCCGCAACTATTGCCAATAACAGTTTCTAAAACTGCGTGATATTGAATCGGTTTGTTATCTATGAATGACCGAGTCGCTCACCATGCCCCGTAAATTTAAATAACTTAATACATAAATTTCATTCGTTTACTTCATTCACGAGCTAAAGTAAATTATAATATAATACCTAAATCTTTTGTTTTCTATTGACGCAAATATAACACGATATGTTGTTGACTTCGTTTTCCGTTTTTCCTTACGCCCTTTAATAAACTGTAAGCTTAGTCAACTCATAAAATTTCTCATGATCTTTCAGACATGTTATAATTTAAGTTTTGGTAGAAAATATAATTTTAAGTCTTCGTAACGAATGTGCAGTGGGCTGGGATGGTATTTCGTCAAAATACTTAAACAATGTCGGCAAATTCTCATACCCATACTAGTGCACATTTTTAACTTGACTATAGAAACAGGAGACTTTCCCAAAGTATTAAAAAAAGCCTTGGTACATCCTATTTATAAATCTGGGAACAGAAATAGTGTTAGCAACTATCGTCCCATCTCAATTTTACCGGCCATTTCCAAAATTCTAGAGAAAATTTTAAATATCAGGCTTGTCAAATTTCTAAAAATTAACAACTTATTGTCTAAAAATCAATACGGCTTTAGACAAGGTTTATCTACTGAAGACGCAGTCAGTGATCTAACTAACAGTATTGCAAGGAACTTGGACGAGCAGGCTAGGTGCATGGCTATATTCCTAGACCTGTCAAAGGCTTTTGATACGCTCTCTGTACCTATCCTGCTCACTAAGTTAGAAAAAATAGGAATCAGGGGTACAATCTTGAACCTCTTTCGTAGCTATCTAACAGACCGCACACAACAGGTAAAGATTGGATCCGTGATTAGCACAGAGCAGCCCTTACATTATGGCGTTCCACAAGGCAGCATTTTGGGACCTACTTTGTTTCTAATATATATAAATGATTTGTGCCATTTAACCCTCGAAAATTGTGAACTTTTCTGTTACGCCGACGATACGGCAATAATCGTTAAAGCTAGGTCCTGGCTCGAAATCAAGATAAATGCTGAAAAAGCTATGAGAGTTATCATGTCTTGGCTTGCTGGAAATCTTCTTACTCTAAATGTAGACAAATCGAAATATATCAGTTTCTTTTTAAAGCCATCTACAAAACCGTATGACAATTTTGAAATCAAAGCCCACACTTGTTGCAATATCTCAAATTTATCTGATTTATGTTCATGTGCCAGTTTAGTTAGAACTAATAATATCAAATATCTTGGAGTGTATGTAGACGAATCTCTGAACTGGCATGCTCAGATTGACGCCCTATCATCCCGAGTCCGAAAACTAATCTATATTTTTAAATACCTTAGGAGTTCTGCATGCCAAGAGACTTTAAAATTGGTATACCACGCTCTATGCGAGTCTCTCCTTCGGTACTGTGTCTCAGTATGGGGTGGTACCCATACAACAAAAATACTTCAACTAGAAAGGGCTCAAAGAGCTGTGCTAAAAGTAATATACAAAAAACCTTATAGATATTCTACCTCTGCACTGTACCTCGACACTAAGGTTCTCTCAGTGAGACGTCTTTTTATCTTCAGAGTTATAATGCGCAAACACAAATCTTTGACTTACGATCCACTTTTGCAAGGTGGAAAACGAATAAAAGATCGAGTCTGTTTAGATATTAAATACAATACTGTATTTTATTCTCGTTGTTTTCCCATTTTAAGCTACAAACTTTACAATCGGTTAAATAAAAGTTTGAACATTTTCCCCCTCTCAAACCATGAATGCAAAATGAAAGTTACCAGCTGGCTTCTCGGCCTTAATTATAGTGAAACCGAAGATCTCCTGGTATTTCGTTTAAAATATTAGATCTATCTCATTTATTGTTTGTTTTACCTAATAATTATTATTTTTACGCTTGTAAAACATGACTTCTTGTTCACATTTCAATCCACACACATTAACACCTGTTACACATTCATTTTCAATTGAAACACTTCCATACACATAACATAAATTACTATAAACAATGATGACCTTGGTCCAGTTAATACATTATTATTTTAGTTTTTTTTTTATTGTTTTTCTTTTTTAATACGTATTTTTACTTGTAGTATTATCACGTTCATTTATAACCTCTGCCAATAATTTAACATTCCAAGCCATTTAATGATCACTGTAATCGCTTTTCCTCGTCTCACACAGTGTGACAGAGGTGAATCCAACTGTTAAAATTGTTGATGCCCAAACTCAGGTGAAAACCTATCAGGGCATCAGGATCCGTCGCGGTAGGATCACTTAAGATGTATAATGAGATCGCTAGGGTGCACATTTTGTAAGCAGATTTAAGAAGTGTATATCACACTTATGTAAATGGTTTCGGGACGTTTACTGTTTTACTGGCTGTCAGGAGGGGGCCTATTCTCTGAGATACAAGATTTTTTCTTAGTTCTGAGGGTAGTGTTTCTTAACGGCGGTTGGTGCGGCTTGCGTCTTGAAACATACTTGTGCCCTTCATAACGTACCTACATTGTACCTGTACATTGTTTTTTGTTGTTCTTATTCATAGTTCTATGTAAACATTATGTATTCCTTACTGCGACATCATGTAAAACTTTTTTGAAATAAATTAAAAAAAAATAAAAAAATTAGGACGAGCCCTACCACAGGGATTGTGACAACTTGAACATTTTGTGGCGCACTTTACTGAAAAACTATCACGCCTGTAGATGTGTGCTTTAACATAGTAATTTAACTTCATATCTAGATGTGTTATTTGCCAAAAAGAATATTTTATAACCATTAAAACAATGAACATTAAAAATTTTGTATTCATTGGATAGAATGTTTTTGTACTACTAACGCCAGCTGTTAGAAAATCAAAGAGTTTTAATATCGCTGCAACATAACTAAACTCAATACTCAAATACATCGTATTTAATCGACTTAATACTAAATGACACCACTAGAATCAAGTTGTAAAATAAACGCGAGCCCTCATCTACCCTATCAAAAGCTCAGCTTTTTGATAGTAGCTAAAAGTAAGTACTATATATTCTTGCTCACCGCCATCCCTTGGATCTCTTAAACTAATTTTAAGGTGTTTCAATAAAGTGTTTATATATCTATATAATATCGGGCACCATTTGAAACTGCTGGAGTCTGGTTAATGATAAAAAGACTGAAATACGTTTTAAGTTAAAAAAGTACCAGCATGGCAATGAAAACTTATGCTTAAAATGAGGAATGGCAAAATTCATGGCATTTCGTTGCATTGTCTTACTAAACTTAAAATTCAATTTCTTACTTTGCAAAAAATTCAAATGTCTACTTTCGCTAGCCAAACTAACTAATTAGTTATTGATAGTGAAGTTTCTTAATAGGGAAACTTAACCCACTGAAACGAGTTGCTTATCATTATATGGATTCACCGTGCCGGGTCCATTGCGTTGCAGGGAAAAAGCCTTAAGTCTCAAGTGCCTGGGTCTTACAATTATTAGATAAGTGAGTACTCTGCACTCTTCAAGCCTCTTCTCCTACCTAATCTAACCGAATTTGGTAAGATGCTACTAATGCCGCTTTGCGGATGCGAGTTTTAAGATGAATGTTAAGGTTGTAGGTAAAAGGAAAGCTCAAGTTGTTTAGAAGGTAATAGAAGGACTTCAACGGCTTACCCCTAGCTAGAAGTAGGCTTCCACAGCATATAAATTAATTATTTACCGTTTCAGGTCATTTATTTGTTAATTCGTAGTATTTGTATCTTTCCATTGTGTGGTTATAAGGTGTGTTTGTTTATCATTTAAGTGAACTTTTACTGCCGAATATATACTTATTGTTTGTAGGTACAAACAATGATGATAACAGGAGTATATATTGTAATTGACACAAACAAAAATAGTCACATTTATAATATAGGAAAAAAGTATATATGTATATATTATATAGTTAAGTAGAATGTAAATCCAACTTCAGTAAACTGGTACAATTTTATGTAATTTAATAATTAATTCATTCATATGGTCATTTCATACCAAATGGTAGCTGACAAAAAAGCCGATCAAGAATGAGTAGATTTTGCGTGGGATAGGGTCCTATGGTATAATTTTCACAAGTTATACATCAATTTCATAATTTTTTCAGTAAATTATGAAAACCATGTACTAAAATAGATATTTTAGTTCTCGTTATGAGTTAAAAACATATGCCTATCGCACACTAAAATCAGAAGAAACTATTTAAATTTTCTGATTCCTTCTCTATAATCAAAATTCGTTGTATACTAATCCGTGATTTCACCTATCTATGTACCATATATCGGCGATTCCTAGCTACAGAAATACCCAAGTTCATATCACAGTTGATTCGTTTTTTCTTACGGTACCCTAAGAAGTCCTATAAGTTACGCACTAAAAGTCCGCCTCCAACCCCCAGATTTATGAGACATCTCGAACGATCTGACCACATTAATAACAAGACCTTGCGACAGGGGTTGACAAATTACATAAAGAAGGGTTTCATAGTTTTCCGCAAAACTTTGCGAATGAAACCATTCGTGTTTTTCAAGAAGGAGTATTACATTGTCTATTAAATACAATTTATTGCATTAACCTAGCATTTTTAGTTTCCGAGATTTTTAGGATTCTTTAAGTGACCCGGATTCATTGCTCTCGAGTGTAGATGAACTTTTTACTGTATACCTTAATTAAGCCAAACAATTAAAAATTAAATAAAGACAAACGATTATAACAAACAAATAATAAGACTAAGTGCTACAATGAGCACAGTCAATTAACCAAAAAATTTACTTACATAGTATGGCCGATGGTGATCAATATTTTAGGCGAGTGACAATAATCTTGTAAACAGCAGGCATAACTCTAAAAAGAGGGATATAAAAAAATATAACATATTGAAATCGGACCATGATAAAGAGAGATTCGTGTTTTGTACCAGCACAGTACCGACTTCCACAAGATATTTCATACATATCAATGTTGGAAGTCGGATCCTTTTTTTTTACATTCACAAGTTTAAAGATGTTTTCCTTTCGACACAGCACGCTGGAAAGCGCTTTGAGTACGCTCATTTTAACTCAACCGAAATGTGTTCCATTCTTATCCCAAAGTAAAAGTTACATGTTTATTTCCCGCCTTGTAGCCCGCCTACACGTAATCTCATAATCATAACAGCTGAAAACACAAAATAGCGCGACTTCATTACTCGTTATCACCGTTATAACATCACGACACCCGTTGTTACTTTTTAACTTGTACAAAATACTAAATGCTTTCACGAGAAACGTATCGTCGCAAGCCACGTTAGATCGTAAAGGATAATGAAATCCGTTATGAAGTTGATATTACTGTTAACGTTATAATAACGTGTCATATTAGAAGAGTTTAAATTGTGTAATGAAACATGTCTTATAAATGTTATGAGTGCAAGAAAGCTAAATAATTATAACATGGTTGCCATGGGGTTACACTATATGTTTACTGTTTTGTAACTTAAAATGCAGAGTGCAGGATGAAGACAGACAAACACTTTTAAGTCGTCTTTAGAGCATGTGTAAATCATATCTATTTTTGAAGAACTTGATCAAGCTATTTTATATGGAAGGAAAAGTGAGCCACTTTTACACGTGGTAAATATGTTTTTCTCCTGGTTGTTCAATAGCGTAGACTATATAAGTTTATGTTTTTGTAAGTACGAGTTTCGTCGTTATTGATTATGATATACAAATATGAATGTGGGCCCCACGGTGTCTATGACATATAAATAAACCTTTTAAGTCTCTGTATTCTTATCTTAACTATGTCCTCAATCTTTTTCTTTTAAGGGGGCAAAAAGTTGTGCTGTTGTATCTAAAAAATGTTGTTTGTTGTATCTAAAAGATGCATTAAATGATAGTAAAGTCTTTTATCATTGAAGTCTTTGAAGTAGCACATTTTGACCTAAAAACCTTCCCTCTGAAGAAAAGTGGGAATTTTTCTTTTAAAAGCTCAAACCCAAACGAAAACTTAGTATCACACTAATATGTTATAAATAATGTATGTATAAAGTACTACAATAATATCTTGTACGTATATATAGGTAAATACTTTCGATTTAAAACACCCTTCAGTTCCCAGTCTTCGAATTTGTGTTGCATCATTATCTGGAGGATGCCTGGAATAGATCGCTTTTAGTGATAAGACCGCACACTGCGATACTTTATTGTAAGAGTTTGTGTAAGTTTCAGATTCGTATTTCATTGATTTAACAAGAAATAACTATCTATCAATAAAGGTAAAAGTGTGTTTGCAAAAAGGCTAAACAGATTTTAAAAGTGGAGAGATTTACTAAATATCTTGTCAAACAAACATATACATATACAACCTTCATGTTTAGCTTTTTGCTTATAAACATTTGATCATAAAGTTTAAGCGCATGGAGCATTGATAAACTCCTCAGTTGTCTACCACTGGCCACTTTATGAGTTCATCTTGGATACATTTCCATTATCGAACGATTGGCATAACTAATATTGTTTTACGGGATTTCGAGCAACTGATTTTGTCTTTGAACTGTATGCCAATGAGGACGAAGCGATTTAAAGACCTATTCGATCTTTGACGATTTCGCGCTTGCCTATCTTTTGCAAAATGTGCTACCACTTCTTTTTTACTTTTTATTTTTATTTCATCATACCATCGATGAAAATTAATTACTTTTTCATTTCACCATCATTTTAACTGATTCCTAAACAAACATGAGTTTATGGTGTCCTTCCCATAAGAAAGTTATTTAACTATCAGGCTACTATCTATTACAATAGCAATTTAGATTAACTTTATTTTGAGATTTTCATTTGAATACGAAGCTCATTATGGAGTTCAAATATATTTTATTGAAAGAAGATTTATCGAATTTCAGATGCACTAGTTATTGATTTGAGTTTATTTGAGTGGAGGAACCGATATACAGGACCTGTTTATAATCGCATCCTCGGAAACGGTACTACAGTTTTTTTTAATACAAATGTGTTTTTTTTTTATTGATTAGCTATCATGTATAACGTTCTGTCCAACGACAAGAAGTAAATAAGCTAAGAAAATCAAACAAATTCAAATCAAAGTGATTACAAATTTAAATATTGTAACACCACACAATTAACAAACTGTCCCTACGCACATTCAATTAATATATGCAACGCCATCTTACGACACCTACGCAGATTCGAACCATAATGTTCACCGCCCTCTATAGTACATTTCATGCAGACGCCAATAGATGGCGATGTGCATGCTTAACACACGCAAACGTTTGTATCACGTCCAACATATGACTTACCTCGATGTAAACTTGACTATAACTTCAGATCGTATAGAACCTCACGTCTGGTGCTCACTTCACTCTTATGTGGCCCGTCGTTGTTCGATCGACTCTGAATTCCTGTGTATCGCTAGCTGTATACGTATTATTGGGCAAATATACAATACATACTATACTTAGCGAGCCGTGTTTTTTACTATCAAGCCGACTGGTACAGTGGACCCCGTCTGCTCACCACACCCTCCTACATCTGGCGCTCCAACTCGTGGCAAGAAGACCTGGACCTCAAGTTAAACTTAGCAGTTCCAGGAACCAGACCGAAGACGACGCACTCAACACGCTGGCGACTCGGTCGAATAAAGAACCTACACCAAAATTTGTTGTAACGAGGAGTGGGCGGACGACCACAGTCAAGGCTAATAATAATAAAACAAAGGAAAACCGAAATATGGCACTATCTGACGCCCAATTTCGGGAACTTCTCGCTGCTCTCGGCTCTAACAGGCGTAGCACACTGGCTTTCTGCCAGCATACATATGATGGCCGCAAGGATTCAGAGACGTTGGAAGCGTTCCTGTCTGCTGTCAACGTTTTTATGAATATAGAAAAGATCACAGATACTGAAGCACTGGCTAGCTTGCCCCTATTGCTACGCGAGGACGCGGGAAAATGGTGGCAAGGTATCAAAGGGAAAATAAAAACCTGGGCAGAGTTTGAAGATCATATCAGATATACATTTGCCCCAAAGAAACCAGCGTGCATGATCTATAACGAAATCATGAGCATTACACAGGCTCCAACTACTATGACAGAGTCCTTTATCGCTACGAAACGTCAGTTATTTTCATTGTTACCTGGACCTGAACATACCGAGACGCAGCAACTAGATATGATTTATTATTTAATGCATATAAACATACGGGAACGTATACCCCGAACAATGTTCAAAACGTACGATGATTTATTAAAAACAGCACGCGAAGTAGAACAACTCAAAATGGAGAAGCACAAGAATAAACTACCTGTTCAGATTGGTGAACAGTCAGAAAGGCTAAGGTGCGGTTTTTGTAAAGTTTTCGGTCACCTTACCGAGAACTGCTTGAAGAAACTAAAATATCATCATCAAGCACCCGCAGTCTCTTCAAAGACCGAAATGGTTGAAGTGAACATACAGGCACCGTCACCATCACAACCCATGGTCTCTTGTTATGGATGCGGTGCACCGGGAGTTGTTCGAACGAACTGTCCAACCTGCTCGGCAAAAACTAAATACGATGTCAAAACCGAACAATTGGATTTCTGCACGGTTAACGTCCGTACAGATGCGCGCTCAAGACCAGTGATTCCCATAGGAATCACATTTAATGAACCAACACCAGGTGAACTTTTCTCAAAGGTAGTGAGTAATGCTCTGGTGAGGACCTATCCTGACATAGAGTCTGCACAAAAATGGGATGTCCCGCCGAAGATGCAAGAAGCTGCAGTACCACGAGAAAGTGATTACATGAACTACGAACGTATGAAGCTTGAAACCAATCAATCAAACGTGAAGAAAACCAGGACGGTATTTGATGGTTATTCTCCATACGCTGACTATATGATGCGTGATGCGAAACTAAACATTCAGGAGATGGGTGTAAATCTATCACCGCGATCTCAAGAACTTTTGCCCGGTCCAGACCCTTAAGCATTAGAAAATTGTAACTCTGAGATTACTCCCAAGCTACCCCATCTAGCTAGTACGCTTAGACGTGCGAAAGACATTCAAGAAGGAAAAGAAATGGGACGAAAGTGTTACGCTGATCAGCGACGACGACAGAGCTTGAATTATCAAATAGGAGATCACGTTCTAGTAACGTTACGACCGATCAGTAAGGCATCCAAAGAATTTAGCGCAAGAGGAAGACCTAATAAGAACAACTTGGTTCTGTCTACAGCAATTCTAGATGATGCATTCAGCCGCAGAGGTAGAGGACGTCACAAGAAGAAAAATAGTGACTGCCTACCTTATCTTTTACCTCGTCGGGACGCCTTCGGATTTGATCGGGGAGACTGTAACACCACACAATTAACAAACTGTCCCTACGCACATTCAATTAATATATGCAACGCCATCTTACGACACCTACGCAGATTCGAACCATAATGTTCACCGCCCTCTATAGTACATTTCATGCAGACGCCAATAGATGGCGATGTGCATGCTTAACACACGCAAACGTTTGTATCACGTCCAACATATGACTTATCTCGATGTAAACTTGACTATAACTTCAGATCGTATAGAACCTCACGTCTGGTGCTCACTTCACTCTTATGTGGCCCGTCGTTGTTCGATCGACTCTGAATTCCTGTGTATCGCTAGCTGTATACGTATTATTGGGCAAATATACAATACATACTATACTTAGCGAGCCGTGTTTTTTACTATCAAGCCGACTGGTACAGTGGACCCCGTCTGCTCACCACACCCTCCTACAATATTAGAATATTTAAATTTGTAATCACTTTATATGCAGTATTTAAGATGCCATCTAAAATATACCATATTTTATCATATATCTAGCGTCTTATTCAAGCACACTGCGCTTATTTTTAAAACCCAAGAGTTTGTGCCACAGGTGAGCATTTCTCGGCTAATAGCTATTTGCAAGGGAGTTTTAACCTTTTCTATAAAAAAGGTCGTGAGGAAGGATCATTACTATATATGAGCGTAACTAACGGTAAGTAGGCAGGCTTTACGTGATGTCTCGGTCCTATTTTGGATTAAATAATATTACCTTTGCTGTAGTTTACTGTATATCAGCGGATTGTGCACTGCTGAACACAGCCTCCACCTTTCAGAGAGGTTTGCCATAATCCTTACGCCTGGCAGGCGTCTTGGGGATTGCAGTTTTTGCTATCAATTCCTCAGATGGCACTGCTACGGTATTTCACCTCTGGTCATATCTGCACCAATAGATAGCAAGAGGTGGGGGGGCGCGGTGACATTCTATTCCGGCACCCCACGGGGCTCTGCTTATACGTAATAAAATATACCACGGAATCTGAAGTAGTACGTCCAGAAAAAATAAACGAGAATAGTTGTCTCGGAATACTTTGTAAAATTTTACCATATTGTGTCACCTGCAAAACTTCAACCGTTACTAGAGGCACGAGCACATATATGCGCGTTAATAAATCAACCCCGTGGGGTGCCGGGTTGGAATTGCACCTCCCCATATCATCCCGTGGGTGTCGTAAGAGGCGACTAAGGGAAAAATACTGGAAGGTGGGCAGCAGCGCCTTCTAAAGAACTGCCAACTTACACTGCGATCCCCGAAACGCCTACCAAGCGTGGGGATTATGGCAAATACCCCCATAATAGGGGAGGTTGTGTTCAGCAGAAGACGATCCGGCTGTTATACAATAAATTAATGGGTTAGATTTTAGATTGTAAGGTAATCCTGATGGTAAGCAATCACCTTCGCCTAAATATCTGTGACACTGAAGGCATCACATATGTTGCTGACTTTTGAGGGCTCTGATGACCCAACTTTTAAGAGCCCGATGCTGTATCTACTCGGGATCACTAATGAACATTTTCCTCGGAAATCGTTCAAAAACATTCAAGAGTGGGCCTTTATATAACAATAGGCTCGAATCTTATAGCACGGGATCAGAACATAATTCTCATTCACTCGATGACTAAACATGAAAACTCAAAAACTACTTGACCTATGAAGCTGAATTTGACATGTAGGTAGTTTATAGTAGGAGGCATCATATAAGAATAGGTTTTATAAAAGGACTTGATTATAGGATCAAATCGGGACTGAACGTTTGTATGAAAGTCTTATTTCACATGCAAAATCTATAACACGTATAAAAGCAGAATTATTATTCTAAATTAATTAATTTAATTTTAATTTTTAATTAATTATTTTTTTTATTTATTAATTATTTGTTCTGCATATTGAAAACCGAAAATACGAATAAATCATATTATAAGTCCTTTTAGTTTTCATGAAGTTCCTGGTGATGAATGTGTGATGAAAGCGGTAAAAAGAGACATGAATAAATAAATTCGTAATAATAAATTCATCAGGTTCCCGACGGCCGCACATTTCCCGATCATATGTATACGCGTTCGTAGAGCTAAGAAAAGAAACAGAAGTTCCATTCAATATACTTTTTGGGGTTTTAATATAACACGCTATCATTAGGTTGAACTGAAAAAGTATGTTAAAACTGTTAATTAAATACTTGTACGAAGTGGCTTATTAATTTCTTCAACTTCTACAGTATGAACGAATCTTTTTAGCTTCTAAAATGTTTAATTCTTCGAACCGAGTGGAAAACAATATTTAATCATGATTGGGGTGCGGCATAAATTATTGGCAAGAGAAAAGTTAAAGGTTTATAATAATATTTTATTTATCTCAGTAATTATATCTAACATTTGATTATATATAAAAAATAAAAATTACTTATTTAAGAAAGAAAAATTATGGCTTATGTCTTATCTCTTTGTTTTCAGCCTTTTCTACGTATTCAAAACTCTGTCAGGAAAAGCCGAGTTTTCTCTACCCATAATATAAATCAGAGTGTCGTTGGTTAGACCCACTTGAATTATTCTCTCTCCCGTCACGGTGTGACCCGAATTTCATAAATGATGTCCCACGGAGCACGGTCTATGGCCCACCAGTGGATCGTGTGATGTTTAACGGCACTTACAAATTGCAATGTTTATATATTATACCTAATATAAAGATCAACGCTCGAACGTTATTGGACGTCATTTGAATGTAATTTTTATAAGTCTGCCTTAATTAAGTTTGATGTGTACGTAGCGGAGCCAGACTAGTCACTGGTTGGATGGATGAACGCGTCTCGACTATAGTATCACTTGCCTTTCGGTAAAATTTTGATTGAAGACTAACAAATAATGAGCTTAAATATAGAAACCAAAACAATGCCTATGTATTTCAATATTTTTATTTTTGCAATGACGCGTGCTTTGCGGATTATATTACAAAATTACTAGACGACAAATTATAGTTAGGAGTCATATGTCATGATAGCTTAAGCGGTCAGAGCATGCCCTGGCTGTAGGGGTGGATGGCGCGGAGTCGAATCCCACACATGACTATAATTTTTCGTCTCGTAATTTTGTTATACTTTTTGTATTACTTGCTAGTCCCATAGTATTTCTTATAATAATGTAGGAAACATGTATTACAGTTAATTAATTTAATACTTTAAAATTCACGGTGGCAAAATATAAGAAAATTGGGCAATACACTTAACATTAATCCAATATACTCAAACACAATAAGCAGTTAAGACGTTAGAGTTACACGAAGCAACGCTTTATAGCACTGACAGAGGAAAAATTGCGAAAATCACAAATTTTTAGTTACATCATATAATACAAATATTTATAGTAATTGTTACAATACAAATACAATAACTTTTACTAATATGCCTACAGGTTTGTACGGAACGAAAGTGCGACTCTCACTTGGCTGGTTCTTTCGTGAACTAGGTAAAGTACATACTCAATGAAAAAATCGTACAATATTGTACCTATACTAGGAACTACAATTCGTAGAAGTATATTATTCATTCTAATTCAGTCCATAGGGACTCATGTGTGATCTCAAGAGTGAATGTCCATGTCATTTTCATTAAAACCATATGATCCTATAAATTACGCTACGAGTATAATGGCCCATGGCTTTGCCTAACGTTAACCTAACCTACAAAAAGTGACACAGAATCCAGTTTCGTCGTTTTCTGTACTAGTGTGTTAGTTGAGTTACTGCAAAAACATTATTATAAATTAATAAATAAATAAATTAATATATATTTGTAGTCACAGACAGCCTTATTGTTCAAGTAGCGGGTTCGATATCCTAGCTGGATAATGTTGTGCTAAAATGACGATGAATTGCCAGTCCACAGATTAAAACTGTGAAATTATTTGAATTTATTAATTTAAAACTAACAACTGTACCAATTTGATGGCTATAGACTCGGCCTTTCATAAGGCCTAAAACACTACAGGTGAAGTGTATATTAAATCAAAGTGAATAAAAAATCAAGGATATTCCTAGGTTTAGTATCTCCACAAGAAGCCTGCCAAGCGTGGTAATTATTCTTCTTGAAATTCTCGAAGTTAAAAACTCTGGTCAGAAATAAACCCAGAAGAATATTTTAACCATTCACCTACCGACTCTGAAGCTGCAAAAAACCTTCCCAATCATCTCTCGACTGTCATGTAACTGTCTCGAATTATATATCAGATCCATTTTCATTTCGAGAATGTGATGAACAGTCTTTATTTATGAGTAAGGAAAACGTCTTATTTTCTTCGAATTGCTATTCTGATCTTTTCGGCACCAATATTGGAGGCAAGGCGTCAACATCTACAGTCCTATTACAGCATCAAAATATTCAACAGCGCTAAGGAATATTCTATTTTCATAAAAAGCTCGCTCGATCGCACCTGCCGGGACACTGAGGTCACAGCGTTGTAATGTTCCCTAGTATGGCAGGGCAAACGTATGGGTTTGCCTAGATAGGTATAGTCTATGAAAAGGACCAGTCCATTTTTCACTTTTTCATATTATATCTAATTTGAAACAAAAACAGGTTTGATAAGGTGGAAAACAACTATGGCGGGAAATTCAACATTTCATCAGTTTTATCGCGCTTGTAGCTAGGTTAACTACTACATAAACATGGTATTCGTAATATGGCTCATATTTTCTTAAAAGTTAATGAATACCAATCGACACAATTCCATAACTTAACTCTAATACCGTAAATATATAAAAAACTAGCTTTCCGGGCGCGGCTCCGCCCGCGCTTATGTCGGTTATCGCGCGAAAATAGTAACCTCTTTTTGCGCAGTCAGATAAAAAATATCCTATGTTTTTTCCCGGGTCACAAACTATCTCCATACCAAATTTCATTCAAATCGGTCCAGTAGTTTTGGCGTGAAAGCGTAACAGACAGACAGACAGACAGACAGACAGACAGACAGACAGACAGACAGACAGAGTTACTTTCGCATTTATAATATTAGTACTGATAACGTTGACCCGTAACATATTTATCAATTTAATAAGAATGATACAATATATTAGATATCGTAAAAAATCTTCAACTCTTGAAATTGCGTAATCAAGTTCAAAAGTTAGAAGTCTTGGTTACAACTGCAAAAATAATAATTACCAACCATAGGCGTCAGCTTGCTTTTAAATACGATGGTTAGACATGCCACTACGTCTTATTATTGCATATCAAATAATAGTTAATTGTTAGTATAATCTACAAGCTTTAAAACCAAACGATTCTGATTTTTTGTCGTCTAATCACAGTCAATTTTCATCGAATATTGAAAACAGATATTGGAGTAGGTCTTCAACAAAGCAAACAAAACCTATTAAATATTTAAAAGGAAAACAAATAAATCAATAAGCTTCGCACTTAGATACGTATTTTTTTTTATGTAATTGATTGGTTCATTTTGTATTGCTTGTGACAGTTATTAATGCTACGAAGTTTATTCATTGGCGACTCTAAGTTAGCCAATCAATCTAAAATATTAAAGGTATTCATATTACTGTACTGATACACATCTTTTATAAACTAGCATTGAAAGCATTCGTTTTGTACTGTTTTTGAACGTATTTTTAATGCAAACATGAAAGCTTGGCACGTTGCCACATTTTGAAGTAGTGACAGCAGAACAGTAATAGCAATAGACTGTCTCAGATCCACGGTTCGATCACCACTGATGGCCTTGAGTGTCACCGCATGTTGGAAGGTATTATCTGATATGTTAGGGTATTTTGCGTATGCTCGCCTGGCTAACTATCTACTATATACTATATACTATCTACCCTCAAGTAGAAATCTGCCGCCAGGAAACTTACAGTGTGTTTCGGCAGCTGTTTTTGAGAGCCAAATATCAAATTTAGACATACTGCCGCATATCGACATATCAGTTTTCTTTTATCTAGTATTAAATTGTTCTTTTTGTATTAGTTTTCATACTATTTTATGCTAACTGTTATGAATTAGCGTCTCTTTTTATTTTATCTAGATATTTTGCGTTTAAGGTATTTGTCAAATAAACTATTAAGTCAATGAAATATATAATTTTAAAAAGTAGCACAGAAAATTCACCAGTCTTGAATTCATACGGCTACACTTTTCCCATCACTATTCAGCACAAATGCAATGGTCAGACACGTTGGGCCGTAACGACCGGCCCCACTACGTGCCTATGTTCTACGGACTGTACGTGACGTATTTTTTACGTAAACGTTACGTTTATATTACAGATTACGTTTTGTTACAGCTGTCATGGTAGAGAAGCCGAGATGAAGTTATTAGTTGTGTTTTGGGAATTGAATAAGTAAAATAAATATTGTGTATACGTAAGACACAGTAGTATTTTTGGTTGTTATGAACCCATCAAACTAGCGTTACCTTTTTAATACGAGTACCTTATCGTATATCTTAGCAGTATTCAAGGTAAAATAAATAACAATTAATGTATTCATTGTAAGGGTTCCATCATTCTTCCGAGCCCATTTACATATTTCTTCCCTTGTAAGGTTACGCACATAACAGACAAAATGGAGCTCCAATAATGTCACTCAGCCTGTCATCATGTAAGTTACGGGTTATTAGCTCGTAAAGGTATTAGGTAAAAACCATAAAATTAAAAAACTTACTATCCGTGACTGATATCTCGCTATTTAAGTTAAAAGAAAATGAAAACGTTAGTTGCATAGTATTTGTTAGTTAAATATAGAAGATTTTAACCATGACATACCAAACTTGATGATTTCTGATTATATCTTTTGGATAGACCCCGTAACTAAAATGTACAACTTTGGCAGCCCCTAACTTCTTTTCTTGTACTGTACTAAATAAGTTCTATACAATGATACTCCACTTGTTCAGAAACATGCTCATGTACTGGGAACTTACTAAGCATAAAAAAAAATTTTTTGCCCAATATTCATCTTTGGGTCCAAACGGTTTACACAAAATATCTAATTCCTGGTTTGTAACTCATGCCGATTAAGAGCTATAGACTTGAGACAAAAGGACGGACAGACGGAGGAAGAAATAGATAGTCATCAAAATTGTCATATTTTTATTTCATTTATATTTTTGTTTGAGGCTATCGGATGTAACAGAAATAAAATAACAACAGTACATCCGCCATATGTCTTGGCATCATGTTGAAAAAGGAATAAACGAATATCTAAATTTAGAATACTTCAACACTTTTTCATCAATACAGAAAAGCTCAAATGTATCCTCGACAAACTTCTTAATACAAGGAGCTCTAAAAACCTTTCCATCTACCGTTTTACTTGGGCAACAAGCTAACCACTCCATTTAAAGCAACAACGTCCGACCACACGTAGTCGTAGAGTACAGAGGCTATTTAACAGAGAAGTACCCGACTCTACCGGAGAATACACTTTGTTAGGTCTTTACTTTTGTACAGCTACTACGAGACAGTACGAGAAGTAAAGATTGGCTTCGAGACAAGTTTTTGTCTCTGGTATTTTCTTTAATCAGTTTTCTCTACTATGGTCTCTTCGGATGTAAGGTTCAATTAAGTAGTTATTAACTCAGTGCTGGCACTGTGTTAGTATGTTATTGCACCAATAGTTGAAAGTCGGACACTGTATTGAAATGAAACATAATTAACTTTTCATCTTATAGAAAGAAGATAAATCTATAATTATACGACGGACAAATCATCCACCTGATGGTTAGCGTGACAGCTGTTCATGTTCATCACATTGCCAGTCCATATTATTTCTATTATTAATTATTATTCACGTATTATTATTATTATTGTAATTAAACTTTAAAATTTTTATTATTATGAATTTATTTTGAATCATTATTATTTATAGATATATACACATGTATACCCAACATAATATATCTAAGTTGACATGTAAAATTTATTTTACCAATAAATGAGTATTTGAGTATTTACAGTGTCACCATTTCTGTCCTGCAGGTGCAACCTTCAGATGCGCTCGTCATTCTGAGACATTAGTATATTCGTATCGTTCACCGAGTAATTTGCTTTGAAATAGAATACTGCGGTGGTACGCACCAAGACGGACTCTTGGTTATGCGGCCTACCACTTGGTTTCGTTATAATGAGGAATTTAAAGTTAACCCAAAGTGAAAATGATATGAGATATCCATAGTAGCATTTTCCTAGCACGTGCGGATGAAATTAATCCCCTCTAACTTTTCCAGTTTGGTTTTGTATTGTTGGCCCCGATGTGGAATGAAGGAGTGGGTCAGTAAATACCCACAAAGAAAAACACAGCCGACTACCCTTGGCTTTAGAACGCAACGAATAGCGGTAGTGAGTCGTAAAAACTTTGACTAGGATCTATTTTGTTAGATTTGTATTAGATTTTGTATTAAGGTTTGTATAACTTAGAGCAAAGATGAGGGCAGAGGTTTTTAATTATTATTAAATCTAATATAGTATGTTCTCCAAGACGCCTGCCAAGCGCGGAGATTATGGCAAACCCGCCCTTAATGGAGGAGACTGTGTTGTGGACAATCCAGCTGATACAGTAATTTAATAGCATATATATCAAAGTATATTCTGAGACAAATACAACAGAAGTCTGTTGTAATAAAGTCGAAAGTATCAGTATTAGAACTGTAAATTCCGCCTCGCGGTGTTTTTTATTTGTAACTTTACGTCCTGCGTATAGAAATTAATTGGTTTATGGTATATTCATCGTTTATTTTATAGTTAAAGGTTTAATGACACAAGAAATGTAATAGGTGGGTAAAGTAACGGCAGGAAATTGAAAACTTAGTTTTTAAACCTTTTAGGAATATTAAAATGTACGTTACTTTACAAAGACATGTACTGTAATAAATTCAACAAGTAAAAAACAACAAATCAGTAATAAACAATAAAAAACAACAAAACATCAATTCTTACCAATGTTAAATCGCTGTCTGTATATATTTATGTCTGTATAGCGCGAATCTCTAGCTCATACACAAAAGTTTACTACATATATTTCAATTACAGGTCTGTTATTTTGACGTTTGTTGTAAGCTTATCAAGAGTTTGGACGTGCTCATGAGCCAGTTTAAATATGGTTTAAATTCATTATTTATTCAAAATATCGACATAAAGTTACTTAACTCAAAATAATAGGAGATCATATTTTACATGAAGTAATTCAAGTCAACTAAGTTTTACCGACCTCTCAAGTGCGGTTGCCCTAGTACAACGGATGCCCGTGAGTACTAGTTCCAAACAATAATACTTGCACTAGTTTTCATACTGCATACGCACACATTGACAGACCTGAATTGATTGGCCGCTGTAGACTGGCCATTTTGCTGCTACACTAAAACTACCTTCTTTGTCGCGTTATTTGTCAAGATGCTGGGTAAACTGACCCGCACTCCCCCGCAAGACATAAACTCCGCATCAGACACCGTTTTTGGCTCGAAAGCCTCGTCAGAGGACACGACCAAGGCTGTCCGCACCAAACGCACTAAGCGTATTGTCAACGAGCACCCAGGGGATGCGTTTACTGGTTTCCAAGCAGAAATGAGAGATATGTTTGTCACGTTTAGGTACTTCAAACTATAACGCTAGGCTAGATGCTACTGAAAAACGAATAACAACTAAAATTCAAAATCAGCCAGGGGACCTTCAAAAGTCTTACAGTGACATTGAAAAATCAATGAACCATGTGTCGGTACAAATAGGGAGCATTGACTCCAAAATTATGTCTTTAGAGCAGGAACGGAAGGATATAGCTCTAAAAATAACGCGCCTAGATGATAAAATTGAGTCCGCAGAACGTGACATTACGAAAACATGTATAGAAATTAGAGGTGTTCCTAAAAAACTGAGGGAATCAAAGCAGGACATGTACGCCCTTATCCAAAACACAGTTTCACTTTTTCGGTCAGGAATAATCGCATACCCTTATCAAAGATGTTTATCAGCTTCCAAGTAAACAAGACCAGGCTGTATCTACAGTAGTTGCAGAGTTTACTAACACTCACCATGGTCGAATTTCTGGACCGCATAAAGAAATATAACAGATCTAAACCACGCGAGCAGCTGAATTCGGACATACTTGGTCTGAGTGACAAAAAAATTACATATTCATCTCAGACCACTTGACCCCAAAAATGAGGCGGCTGCACACGGACGAGTTTTTATTCGAAAAAATGAAGACCAGCCCTACATCAATATCAAATCTGAGACTCAAATTAACTCACTTAAGGTGGCCAAATGACTGGTTTATAAAAAACACTACCTTAAAATAACAGCGTTTTTTATTGCATATATAGTAATAAGTCATATTATGTATTCCTATAGTTCCTTATGTCCGAAACACATGATTCTATTCTGTATTTTTAACACTTTAACAATGCAATCTCATGTGCGACCATTAATATTAACATACTATCTATTAAGTTTGGTAGCCTCTCATCACCATTCACTTTACCACATACATTAAAACGATATTCATTTCAAAATACACTTACCGATCTACTAGAGTTAGTTTCTTAGTATCCAAGCTAAAGGCATGCCTTCAAAACACACATAGTACAACAATAAACTGTATCACAATCACTTCACCCACATATATTATTATATATAACATAGAATTGGCACAGGCTGTAATATGCAGTATAAATTTAAAAACTACATGTCCCGAAAATAAGAAGCACTCAAAACAAAACTATAAACTCATTTCAACCTTCATTGTGCGAGTAACTGATAAATACTGTTATGTTTGATGAATTCCATCAGACAAAAGTCATAGCATACCCTCATGTCAGTATAAAATATTATGTATTAACACAATGTTGAGGTATGTATTTCTGGAGGTAGCGAGAGAAGTTATAACTTTTATAGCTAGATACAACGTTGAGATCAATATGGAATATACATTATGAGTAACACTTTATTGAATCTGTGGGTTATTAGATGGGTACTACATCGCCGTTTTATGGAAGCTGGTTATAGACATTTGGTATATAAGTAGCCTACTGTATGAAGATGTATCAAGTCTAACTCATTCTAATAAAGGAGAAATTGCTGCCATATCGTATACGTTTAATAATGAGCGCGTACCTATGTTTCAACTGATATATCGATTAGTAACACATCAAAAGATAAATTGGGCAGTAATAAATAATTTTAATAGGTTACTTAATAAATACAATTACTTATTAACCTTGCTATTAGTGTTTTGGGTAAATAATGGCATTTTGGGCATACTATTATTAATATGGAAAACCAACTTGAATTGTTTTGAATGTGTAGAATATTTTCTTTCGTACATTTGCTCGCTAACAAATCAATATTATCAGGATGTTTATATCTAAATAGCAAGATCTCAACAACCACATACAATAAAAACTTACTTACTAACTCTTATTCCATAACTCAAAGTCTGTGTGCAAGGTATTGGTAGTGACTTGACAGAAGTTAAGTTTGGCGTATCCCAAGGAAGCGTTTTAGACCCAACACTATTTTTGGTGTATATTAATGACCTCTGTACTTTGAGTCTCCATCAAGGCCAAATGTTTACTATTGCTGATGATACTGCCATTATCTTTTATGGCAACAACTGGGAGACGGTAAAAGAAATCTGTCTACGAGGGCTTAATTTGATTGGACCCTGGCTCAATAATAATCTCCTTACCCTTAATACATCGAACACTAAAGTTATACCATTCAGTATTTCCCTGAAAACCAAGCCTAATAGACCCCTCGTAGTCAAAATGCATCACTGTATTGATCTAAACAGTAATAGCTGCAAATGTTCGACCCTAGAACTAGTTCAATCACCAAAATATTTAAGAGTTATCATTGACCAAAATGTATCCTGGAAACTACACATTGCCACTCTTTCGGGTAGTGTTAGGAAGCTCATGTTTGTCTTTGAGAGACTTAGAGCTATAGCTGATGGTGAAACTTTAAGGTTAGTGTACACTTCTCTATGCCAATCTATTTTAAATTACTGTATCGTTGCATGGGGCGGTGCATACGAACAACACCTTCCAAAACTGGAACGTGCTCAACGAGCTGTTCTCAAAGTAGCTCACAATAAAACAATCCTATACCCAACTAATGATCTTTACCAAGAGTGTGGTCTCCTCAGAGTAAGACAGTTATATATCGTATCTCTTATTCTCAGATTCCATAAAATTGCACATACCAAAGTCATCATCTGTTGCAGACACATCCGGTGGAAAGTTCCACGAAGACACTCTGAGTTCTATCGACGTGCCTACTGTTGGGCTGCACCATATCTATACACTGAAACTAATAGAACACTAAATATTTTTTACCTTTTTCGAAGTCAAAGCAAAACAGTCCTTATACAATGGTCATCATCTCTTAATTACGACGAAAACGAGCAAATAATGGAAATAGATAAATAATAGCTTTTTATACACTTCACATACACCACTTTACTCAAATCTACATCGAACACTTATTGTAAAAATGTTGACTGTCTCGCTAAATAGGTTGAATTTACCACTTATTGGTAATGTATATATTTCAATTTTAAGCTATAATACTCTTATTACATACTTTAGATGACATCGTAATGTAACAAACGAAATATTTGATGCATAACTACCTAAAAGAAAGATTGTATAGGCTACCGAATTGCATATTATGTCCATTTGTTATAAGAAATATTATAAACATGAGCACTTGAAACGTTATATATAAATTCATGCTGTCAAGAACTGGATGTCCACGACGCAGGGAATCCTAGTGTGGAGAACAGAGTCCAAACATCTAAAAACAAATTAACTTTAATTTTATACTAACACTTGTATGTAGTTAATTAAGTTTTTAAGATTGTCAAGCAATTTGCTTGCTGAACAAATGATTATTATTATTATTATAACTGTTGACCTTGTATCGAATTTTGAAAGATAAATTCAATTAAAGCATTATATAGGCCGAAAAAACAAGTTAATTTGACTAAAATTTTATGTTTTATCTATGAAGTATAGAAATGGGACGTTATCGGTCGGCAACACTATAACCGACATAAAGTTGACGTGAAATCTTAAAAAAATGCTTATTCTACGTTGTATTTCGTACATTACGATATTAAACCAGTCTCCAATATAGAATAGTCATTATTAGGACAAATTTCACCATTCTGAGTTTGACTATACGTGGATAACTTTATACTTTAAACTATGGAAATGTTAATAGTGATTGTTTGAACGTCAAACCAATTTGCAATTTTTAAATTTTGTTGGTTTATTTCGTGTTAAAAGAAGAGTACATTAGTATGATTTTATGATATGTGTAAACAACTGATATGGAAATAGTGTGCGTTATCAGCTGTAGCAAATTGGCCATATTTGTTTTCAGTTTATCGACATATAGCCACCAAATTAAAATTTTCTTAATATTGGAGATTACATTATTTCCTTTGCTACAGCTGCCTGCTTAATGAATTACAGATTTAATTAAAGAATACTGCAACATCGTATTTATGGTGACAAATGTATTAATATAACCATCATAATTATGTTGTTGCTCAAAGATATTAAAATATTCCTCGTATTGACAGTTATACCTAGATTTGTAATATTCATGCTTAAGCTGGGATCAGTACAATGCAATGTGTGCTATGTATGTGTGTGAGCTGTATAATGAAACACGTATTCACAAAGTTCATAATACGCGTTAATTCCATCCGGCTGCTGTCGATAGCGAGTAAACGGCACGTTTGCTTTAATTGCAATTAAAAACTTTACGCCGATTTGAAATTTGAACAGAGTGCTAGAATGTAACAGGAAAATACCCTAGACTTGATCCCCTCAAGGGTAGTAGTGCAGTAAGAGTTGTTGCTAGAAACTTTGACAGAGTTATAATTTGATTATTTTTAAATTGGTTAAAAAACATAAATTAGTCAGATATTTAGACAAATATAATCAAAAAAAGTGCATTCTAACAGAATAGGAAAGGAAAATAAATAATCTCCATAAGCGTAAGATCAGAAGCAGTGATAGCTCAGTGGCTTTAGCTATGGACTGCCGCGCAGCAGGTCCATTGTTCGAATCCCGCCGTGGGCTTGAGCTTCACCGCATGGTGAAAGAGCATTTTGCGATTGCCCGCCTGACTAGCGACCACCCACAAGTAGAAAATCCGTCGCCAAGCACCTAACGGTGTGTTACGGCAGCATTCCTTGAGAGAAAAACAAAGAAACAAACAAATATAAAGAATGTTTAATCTGATCTACATTTTCAAACGGCTACATCAAAAAGCTCATTATATAATAAAGTGTGCGATCTCATTATTTACACAAAAATTACGCGAATTATCCGTATATAATCATCTCCCTTCAAACTTTAAGGAACACGTTTTTGGACTTTTTAAATTAAGCAGATAACATCAAATGGGTGTAATATCTAGAAAGTATCCAAAATGGGCAGTTATCCCCGTACATTTTTGCTCTTCAGAACCTCATTAGTTTTGACTAGGATGTGGGCCCGGGGGTTGCTTAATCTCCAACTAAGCACTTATGGTTATGTCATTGGCATCTATACCCATAATGCCTCTTTGTATAGTATGGGAACGAGAGAAAAATTGTTTTTTTTGTTATGAATTTCTGGATAAATAACTATACCAAGTTAAAAACCGAAACAATAAAATTTTCATCTTAATGGGAAATTCATCACTCATCGGTGATAGGCTCCTTCTTGACTGACTGCTAAAGAAAAGAATACCTATACTTATTTTACTCGTTAGTTATATATGTTACATTTTTTTCTTTGCTTGCGATGTTTGCATTTGTTAAACAACCTTTTTACAAATTTAACCCCAATAATGTTCTGGACTGGTTCCCAATCTGGACAATGTATCTACTGAGAGTTATGGAACGTGATAAAATTGAGGTTCAAATATGAGTTATAAAAATAGGGCTTTTGGTGACATTTATTTTTAATTCGTAGCAATTTACAATTATGAGGGTCAGAAAGAAAATTCAGAGTAACCAAGTAACAATCAAACCGATAAAGATTCTGGCCAAAAATATAAAATGAAAATATATGATAAACTGCTGGCACTTATTTGGCTCAACGAATAAGCACTTTAACCCAACATTGTAATGCTACCAGCTTGCCAATTGGTTGTGGGCTGGAGCATTTGAATTATTTGTGGACCTAAAATGGCCTTAAGGTTACCATTTCGTTGTAGTAGCTGTAGTGTTGTATATAGTTTGTAATATTTTGTTAATAAAGGGATATAATGCGTAAAAACAACTAAAAATTCTTTTTTTTTTAATACAAACTGACTCCCACACTTTAAATCTTTCAATTATAATTTGTTTAAATCGGGATCGTAACAGGGTATCGCAAATGTCGGAATAAGTATAATATATAAAATCTTAAACAACTAAGAGAGAACACATGCTCCACAGCTATTCAAGGAAGTAAGTAAACAGGAAAATCCTAAACAAACATAATTAAAATTTTAACGTTGATAACAACCTTTCGCAACGATTACTAGAGCAAACATCCTGCTTGCAGTGCAATAATAATGTGAACATTTCAAGTCTCTTCACACTCATGCTCGTCCCTGAGGACGGACTCCGGAGAATTTGTATATTTTATATGTAAGAACAGTATTTCAACTTTCGCAGTATTTTATTCTCGCAAAAAATTCATTGTAATTTTAAGTTGTAGGTCAAAATATTTGGATGAAAATATTCGTTAAGTTGACAGCAGTGTAATGCGGGCGTCAAAAGGTTAAAATTCCTAAATATTCTTCATTTTATGATATTGCATTATTACTTGAATTATTAACGTATTTGGGTTAATGGAAGAATGTATATATATTGTTAGGAATAATTTAACAAGGCTTGAGGTGTGACGTCAGCGGTGGCGTGACTAGTGGTGCGTGCAGTGGACGGAGACAGCTATGGTGGGGCGCACGGCGCGCCAACTCACTTCTTGGCGGCTGCTTCAACGAGACGGACGTTACCTTCAATTGTTTTGTTCATGAAATAGTTTTCTAAAGTTAATAATTATTATTCAATTGTAGTATTTGTCTTTTTTAAAAACTAGCTCCGCTTCTGATTCCTAAAATCAGAAGTGGGATTGACCACGGTTTGCCTTGCTCGGTATTGTTGGTATATCATTGTAAAGATTCACTGTTTCCGTTATCTTAGTAATTTGAGTTTTTGTGTATTGTACTGTGTGAGTAGAATCCTAACAAATCGTAAGTACATATTTGATTTTAATATGTCAGGACGTCCGTCTCGTACGAGGCAAAGAGGTGATACACTTCGTAGGAATTGCAGTAGGTCACGTAGACACCAAGATGATTCGCGCAGGGTTAGCATAGGTAAACGGCGTCATGATAGCCCACATAACCAGTGTAGTGCCACTCGTGAACAGGCGTTAGACACAATTCTTTGTAGATTTAACGCGATCGAGTGTAGATTGTAGACTACTCCCGTAACTATTTCAGTTCCCTCCTTTCGAATCGTGAGTGCCTTATGTCGGTTAGAACGGAAGAAAATTAAAACGAGGTTACCCGCGAAACCAATATAGATAGTGCTGATAAAATTGCACCCGCGCTTTCATCCTTGTTACAGTCAAGAAATAATAACTTTACGTATCAAACTCCGACCCGAGTGTCCTTGATTTTAACGCATGGTGCGCGAACGTCGATCGGGGTCGCAGTTTTAACAACTGTGAGATAATCGTGAGTGTTTGACGCATATTTGTTGGTTGTCTTAGGGGTGACACACACACGAATGTGGTTGAACTATTGGGCAACCGGCGATCGCACGTAGATGTACTTTAAATTGGAGTTCAGATTACTTTGTCCTCGTAATGTAGATATTGCTAACGTATTATTTGATGTGATGAATACGGACTCCAAGTTTTCTTACCTATGCAGAATATGCACGTAAGTAATTGCTGCGTCTTGGCATAGTAAAAGGATTGTCAGACGATTTAATAACCGCAATCATCATCCGGGGTATCACGGACCCTTAGGTCACAGCAGCTACAACTAATGCAAAGCTGCAGAAAAACTAACTCGTGGAGTTTTTATCTGCTTTTACAAAACTTAAACCAGACCTTCGTAATGTTAGACCTTTTGCCCGGCAATCAAAAGAAGTGAGGTTCGAATAGCGTAAATGTAAAACAACTAAGGTTGGTTTTAAATGCTTTAATTGTGATATTATTTTTCATAAGCAATCGCATTGTAGGACGCATTGTAGGCAAAACTCGCAGTCTAGTCATCAATGTGATGGCGTCATCACTCAATAGGCCAACTTTATGGTGTGCATTTTGCCATAAGATGACTGTTTTAGCAAACGGCTTTCGGAAACGAATGGAAAGCGTAGTGCCAATGTACATTTTTGTCAGATAGTGCCCAACGAAGGGAAATCATGACCGTTGTTATCGAAAAAGTACCTGTACACGTGTTATAAGATAGTGGTTTAGATATTTCTTTGATTTTCTAATCGGTTGTTAAATACCTAATTGCAATAGAGTTCCTACATATCGTATGATGCACGGAGTTGGTAGCCATGTTGTAGAATCTACCTCCTACATAACAACGGTTGTCAAATTCTCCGAAATACTTTTTATCTTTTTGTCATATGCGCTGACAGCATGGGCGCACCGGCACTAATAGGAATAGACGTTCTAAGCCGCAAGGTAGTACCTGCATACAAACCAGTGACGTTAAACGACATCTTTAGGGAAGATGATCTGGCACAGGTCCGTTATCTGCGTAACTATGATCCTGTTAATATAAATAGCCTATTAGTAGGCGAGGAAAGGCAACATTTGCTGACTTTGATCAATAGGTTTGGCGAGTTTTTTGTTTCTGGTACCTACCGTCACCTCTCTTTTCGTTTTATAAGCTAAGGTCAGGTACGGCCGAGTTCTAGGAAAATAGGCATGATATTTTAGACGTTATATCGCCAATACTTCTTGCAATCCGCTAAAACTACTCGCACCAAAAAAAGAAAGATCTTATCTCTTGTGTGGCTCGTTGGTGGGTGTACTTTCAAGTTTTTCAAGTACAGCCCCACGGGAGAAGAGCCGCGTGTCTTATGTCATATACCAAAATGTTATAGGTTGTCTTTTACGTGTTTTTTTATGATGACCATAACCATATTGTGATGAACAAAACTAATGCTTTGAGAGGGGTGTGTACGAATGCATTTTTATTATTCGATACCCCAGCACTGTTGGTGACTGATCGTGGTCGAATGTTTGAAAATTTTCGAAATTGGGTCTTTGGGTTGCGTTGCATTCAAGTCAAGGTCAAGCACAGAGAGAGATAGTGCCGCTCTGTATTAAAAATACTGCGCATCGAGTGAAATCATAGGGGTAGCAGTTAGTCCGATGCTTTGTGAAAGATACAATTAACGCTTTACCTTTACAGTTGCTTATTGGAGTGGAAGGCCAGTGTTGAGGTCACTGTACGAGATGTGGCATTGGACAATTCTCATCCTAATCGTGACGCGATGGTTACTTTGAGACGACAACGAGCTTCAGACTCACTTGAGACAAATCAACGGTCCCAGGATCGTCGTATTAATTAATCACGTGCTTATGCGCGACTTCATATTTTTTGGTTAATGTTCACAGACCGTTGGCAAATTAGACTCTGGTATGTGGGGCCCCTACAAAGTGGTCCAGCAGCTCCCTCCCGTATCACCGGTATGTCTTTCTAGCTGGGTCTTACGGCGGTACGGTTCTGTGGTGCGGCGGATGTACGACGCCAGACGCGTGTGCAGCATTCTTCGAGAGTGGTGAGTCTATGGTAGCCCTGTTCATCAACTTTGAGTCTACGTGCAAGGTGCTGGTGATAACATGCAGACTCGGTGTACGCCTCTGTTACTCATCACAAGACAACACTACGGTGACCATAACATGCAGACTCGGTGTAAGCCTCTGTTATCTGTCACGGGAACAGCCAAACTGACCATAACATGTGCGGACTCGGTGTATGCCTCTGTTATCTGTCAGGGAATTGTGTGGATACTGACCATAACATGTGCGGACTCGGTGTATGCCTCTGTTATCTGTCAGGGAATTGCGTGGATACTGACCATAACATGTGCGGACTCGGTGTATGCCTCTGTTATCTGTCAGGGAATTGTGTGGATACTGACCATAACATGTGCGGACTCGGTGTATGCCTCTGTTATCTGTCAGGGAATTGTGTGGATACTGACCATAACATGTGCGGACTCGGTGTATGCCTCTGTTATCTGTCAGGGAATTGTGTGGACACTGACCATAACATCTGCGGACTCGGTGTATGCCTCTGTTATCTGTCAGTGGTGACTGAAATGTCACGGGCATATCAATTGCATTTAAGTTAACCTAATGCTTTTGAAATGCGCACGAATAGCAGAGATCCGGAGCTCTGTTGTTTGTGGTTATTAGTTTATAAGCTAATGTTGAGTTTGCATGAATGTAAACTATGAAAGGATATGCCCGAAATACAAATTTTCTTACATAGCAATCCTCGTGAAGAAATTGCGGCTGTAAGAGTGCACGCTTACAGTTGTAATTAGAAATGTTGATTGTTATGGATACTAAACCACATGCTTGATACCTACAACATTCTTGTGTGTTTCAATGATGTCTGTTTCCAGATACCGAAGACCCTGATAATCTCCTAGCTAGACTGGGAGAGAGAAGAGGTGCAGGTTCAAAATCAAGCGGCCGAGGACGACCGCCTGTCAGGAGAGGCCGTGTTAGGAATAATTTAACAAGGCTTGAGGTGTGACGTCAGCGGTGGCGTGACTAGTGGTGCGTGCAGTGGACGGAGACAGCTATGGTGGGGCGCACGGCGCGCCAACTCACTTCTTGGCGGCTGCTTCAACGAGACGGACGTTACCTTCAATTGTTTTGTTCATGAAATAGTTTTCTAAAGTTAATAATTATTATTCAATTGTAGTATTTGTCTTTTTTAAAAACTAGCTCCGCTTCTGATTCCTAAAAATATATACATAAATGTCCTATTTATGAAACAAAACAAACTCAGTGCGAGTAGGACTCGTACATCAATGGTTCCATTCCAAGATTTAATATAATTTCATTGTATGCATTTACAATAGAATGTATTCATTTATTGAATTTGAGAGCGTCAAAAATGTTATTTTATTCATAGCTAATTGGCTAGCCTTTGACCGCAATCTCACCTGATGGTAAGTGATGATGTGGTCAAAGATGTTGTATGTCTAGAAATACTGGACAGCTACCGGAACAGACCGTGAGGAGTTTAGTGACAGCTTTTCTACTTGAAAGTGGTAGCTAGCCACGCGGGCATTTGCAAAATGCCCTACAACTATGCTATAACGCCTGCTATCCTAAGACAACAACCGGGACTGACGGCTTAACGTGTCCTCGGAAGCACGGAAGCGCTCAGTAGTAATGTCACTAACGGTCACCCATCCAAGTCATGATCGCGGCAGACGTTGCTTAACTAAGCCAATCGGTTAAGATCGGCTAAGCAAACCACCATACGAGCTGTTGTGTGGACCTATTCAGTTGTCTTAAAAAAAACAACTTATGGACACACACACATTTATTTTATTTGAAAAATAAAATTATTAATTTACTCTTGACTTAAAAGTTCCCGCAACTCACTTTTGGTACTAATTTGGGCAGAGGTTCCACCTGAAGGGTATACTGGTACTGAGTCTGGTGACACCTGGAGTTATCACAATAAATCTGAGCACTTAATTTTGGAAGCCACCGTTTACCTATATAGAGAAAAATAATGCTGACACCGCGTAAATAGGTTTGTGAGGGATTCGGGCCTAGGTCAGCAATATATTAGGTGTAACAGAGCGCTTCAAAAAAATATTTAAAGTTCGTAGAAAACCGTTTCTTAGATGGGGATCCCCTGGATTTTATATTTTTATTTTTCTCATTACATATTTGAGATAGAATATTTATTATATATAAGAATAGATATTCTTATGGGAGAGTAGATACTCTAATATACACATATGTACTCCGTGAAAGTTTTAACCACTATTATGCTTAAGTTTACGCAGAATTATATTTAAGGCTTACTAATAGGGTCCTTATTACTCATACTGAAGTGTAATAACACGAGTAAGTCACAAATTTTTATTATATTATCAAGTTTGGGACCCTTAGCGTGAGTCCGAACCGTACTTCTATGGTTTTTATTATTGAATTTTTATACTTCATACACAGCTGTAATATAACCACACCAAGTTTTACGCTTGTGTTTTTATTATAAGGTAGGTAATAACAACGTTGAAAAAACACGTTTCGCCTGAGTAGCCCATAATTTTTTTACTCTTTGTATTATTTATTAGAAGATTTTTTTTTGAGGCGGGGGAAATGCCTTTACTCTACCCTTCCACCATGGGGGCGATGGAAGGGGATGTGGGGGACATGAACCCAAAACCTACAAATTTGGCAAGGCGTCCACCAGTACGAACAATGATAATATTACGGTTCTCATTGTTGTCATTTATGGTTGGTACAAATAATGTAATATTTAATCATCAAAATTATATTCATCATACCGACACAGTTGGGTATCTAACATTCTATATGGTGAATTTCAACAATCCAGTATATATTACAAAATTACAAATTTACAAAAGGAAAAAATTTGAGTCATGTGCAGGATTCGAACCCGCGTCTATCCACCTCTTTAGCCGGGGTATGCTCTGTCCAATTGAGCTAACATGATAATGAGTCATAACTATTTTTTTTCCTATCGTTCTTTAACCATCGTATTGAGATGGAGCGACATCTATAGTTCAATTTACGTTGTATTAAGAGCATGCGTTATTGCAAACGTAAAAATATTTAAATCGAGTTTATAACTTATACCTTTGTCCAATAAAGTATGATAGGTCTTTGTCACAATCCTATGTCCAATGTCCAACAATGTTTTATCAATTTTATTCTCCTTTTTTTCATGTCATACCTTATATGACTTGAAATGAAACCGTCTCCATAGAAAATTCCATGCTGTTTGTGCCATATGGTTTCTCTGACATATATATAGAATTATAAGGAGATGATGAAATCAAAAGAAAATTATAGATTTGTATAATTAACCCATAAACCGTCCGAATTGGCCAAGAAAATATTCCGCATCTTTTTCCTCTTCTATACCACACAAGGATTGGATATCTGTACGCGTCCGTCAACTTCCATAAACACAGGAGATTGTTGGCGAATGTAGTCCATCAGGATATCGTAGTCTAATCCCACTATTTCCACGTTACGGCGATTGTTGGATATCATCTGGAAAATAGTGAAATATAAATGTAAGAGAATACATGACATTTAAGTATGATTTCAAGCAATTTCACATGATTTGAAGTGCTCGTAACGCAGTTTATCCATGTCATGACCACTGGGATTAAGATTTGGATGGGTGACCGCTAGTGGAATTACTACTTAGCGTTTCCATGCTTCTGTCGGTATGTTAATCAAGTATAAAATATGTTGCTATGCACCTAATGGTATATAACAAAGGTATATAAATGGTTAATAAGGTGTACAGTAGCTATCATTGAGAGCTAGTAATTGTGGGTTAGCCTGAATCTTTGACCACTATTTTCTTTTTAACAAAAAATATTACATAATAAGGTAATTAATAGATTCAGGCGTTACTTTGCGGAAATCCATATTAATTAATAGCTAATACTTTTAAAAGTATCTTTAAAAACATTAAATAATATTTAAATAAAACACTTAAAAAAGCATAAAATTATATATCTAGTGACAATTCCGCCTAATTTTCCTGTTATCTACGTGACGTCACAAACATCACGCAGCCTAACCGGAAGAATATCCGACTAGTTTCGCTTCGAGACTAAACGGCCAGCTTTTTTTTATTTTTAGGGAGGACAAAGATGCTGGCTACCGCCTGTGCTATCGTCCAGCTCCACCGGATTTTGGGCGAAAGCCTGGCCCTACAATAGCCCGGAACGGCCAGCGGCTAAACACGCCTTTATATAGGCCCGATCGTGACTCACTGTTCTTTGTTGTAGCTTACAATTGGTAAAGATATACGTACGCATAATTATATGCTTTTTTAAGTGATTTATTTAAATATTATTTAATGTTTTTTTAAGTTACTTTTAAAAGTATTTGTTATAATAACATAATATCTTTCTTAATTATTCTGAATTTAAAAATTTTAAAATGTACCTATATGATTTCGGTCGTAAAGTTTCTGAGAGAGCACTTTATTCGGTCAGAATATTAGTAGAGTCCCGTACATTTATCATTCAGTCTGAAAATGTACGCCCTTCCAAATTATACACCCCTAATGCTAAATATAAAATACAGACACAATACACGAAAACTCGTCAATGTCAGTCTTCACAGTGTGCGGAGTGCGTATACCAGTCTGAGTTCACAGTAAATTCGATGCACGCATACAAATTAAAATACGAGTAATACCGTAAAGAAGAAGAGCGTTTTAAGACGACTTGTTGAAGCAGTGATAGCTCAGTGGCTTTGACTATGGACTGCCGCGCAGCAGGTCCATGGTTCGAATCCCGCCGCTGGCTTGAGCTTCACCACATGGTGGAAGGGCATTATTGCGAATGCCCGCCTGGCTAGCGACCACCCTCAAGTGGAAAATCTGTCGCCAAGCACCTAACGGTGTGTTCCGGCAGCTGTCCTTGAGAGCCAGTAATTCTAGATTAAGCCTGTTAACACCTTCGACCACATCATCACTTACCATCAGGTGAGATTGTGGTCGAAGACTTGCCTATCAACAATAAAAAAAAAAGAGATTGAAATATTTCTGTAGCTAAAAAAATGCCACAAAGTTCAAATACATGGCCAAATTAAGGGTTATGCGTTCTAATTTTTAATTCTTGATTATCCATCACAGTAAAAGTTCAGGGCTAGACATTTTTGGATTTTATAGTGAAGATAAATCCAGGGATTAGAATTTCAGTAGATCATAAAACATAGAGGCTTGCAACCAATAGTGGATATAGAATTTTAATGAAAGCATTTTATGGCAAGTACGTTTTTTATGTGATTATGACGGAACAAGCACGAGGCCCACCTGATGTTAAGCGGATTAAGTCTGCCTATAAGAGATGCATTTTGTCACAAGTGACGAATTGCACAGCGCCCGTTACACCGAGACGTACAGTTGTTAAGTCTCATGTGCCTGTTATTTTTCTGGCTCTCAAGGACTGCTGCCGTAATACACTGTTAGGTCCTTGGCAACAGATTTTCTATTTGAGGATGGTAGCTAGCCAGGCGAGCATTCGCAAAATGCGCTTCCACCATGCGGTGCTTACGGTTTGTAGTAAATATTAAAAACTTAGTAACGTTATTAAGTTTAACATCATAATCATTGGATCTTGAGTATCATTTGATACTTATGTTTCAATAAGTAACAATATACTTCTATGAAAATCAGGGTTGTAACTCACAGTAAATCCGTCACCTCCATCTCCGATGAACGATTGCGAGACAATTTTGTAATATTTGTCAAGCTGCAGCGGTTCGTATCGCGGGACGTCACACTCGATACATCTGACAGTCGCGTTGACAACCCTGTCATATAGTGGCCTGGATCCGTCAAACACAGCCCGCAGCCCTGGTTTAAATCATCGTTTGATTAATCAAGTGTAATATTTGTGTGATATTGGAGACTTTATTTGCAAATTGTTGGATGATATCTTTCACAAATTCATAGAAAGGAATGAAACACTACGAATTAATTAGTATACTCTAATTCCGTCTAAGTATTTTAGGAAAGTAACAGCACTTCTTTATTGTTCATGGGCAGTAAAAATAAGTATTTGACCATAATTTTACAATGTTGGTCAATAATGTGGTGGAAGGGTAAACAGGCATAATCTATGATGGGAATTGGCACACAATTGTAATTTTTTTATGGTATTGTGACGGATCAAGCTTGAGGCCCACCTGATATTAAGCGGCCTAACCTCTGGTAAACCTTTCGTCACAAGTTTCGAATTGCACTGCGCTCGTCACATCGAGACATAGTTGTTAAGTCTCACGTGCCAGTAATTTCTTTGGCTCTCAAAGACTGCTGATTAGATGTCATCAAAATCGTCACACAATGACAGCTGTTAGGTGACAGATTTTCTTTTTAAGAGCGGTAGCTAGTTAGCATTTAGTGAGCATCTTTGATAAAATGCCCTACTACCATATAGTGATGATCAAGCCCCCAATGAGACTCGAATAATATAAGACTTTCGGCGCGAAGAAGTTTTCGATTAATTTTAAAACATTGATTCAAGCTTAAAAATCGGACTATTCTAATATCTTTCCAATTGAAGGCCTTTCTTGGAAGTGTAGAATTTCAGTTACATTCCTATATTTTAAAAAAGGATCATCTAGAAAATCTGTTGCCGCGCACTTAGCTGATGTTCTAGCAGCGTTCGTTAAGAGTCAGTTTCTATTCTAAGCTTATCTTGGGCAACGTCTTGAAGCACATTATCACTAAATAACAAACGAACCAAGCTTAGCTTCATTTTGTAACAAATGGACTTCGGATTTTCCGTGACGAAACGTTCACGTTAAAATCTCGACACGATAGATGTCAAAACCTTTCAATCTGCCAAAAATTTAGTTCCTTTTACGCACTGTAGGGGCGCTGATCAAACTCTATACAAAATGATGACATTTAAACGGTTACGTTTTTTCAAGTTATTCGTGCTAGTCGTACTGTAGCCCAAGCACGAACATTTCGATAGTCCGTAAAGTAAACGTATCGAGTTTACAGTACGTTTACGCAGGAGGCGATGGTTGACAGCACAGCGCATCGTTTCTTGACTAATGTGAACTCGATAGGATTACGAAAGTGACGTCATCCGGCGTAAATCAAATTAATTGTACCTTCTTTCTAAGAGCTAATGATTCATTCCAAAAGAGGTTTGAATTCTTTTTCAGCCAATACAAAGTCCTCTATGATTGCTATTTGTCAATTTTGGCGTTTTATTTGGTGAAAACTAAACTGTAATAAAACATCTTTATAGGTATTTAATATAAAATTTGATATATAAATAGTTATGAGCCAGGAATTCTCAAGCCTAGAATCTGTGCCACTAATAATTTTTTATTCAAATCCGCCCTCAAGGTGTTTAATTATTGGGATCCAGTATATAAACGGCTTTAATTCATTCACACATTTTTAATTTCTTAATACCTTTGAATACTCTACATCTTTATAAAAAATTACATCGACTACAAACTTATAAGTTGCTCCAAACAATTCTCAAAAACTAGTACAATGAAAATTTTCTTCAAGACATTTGTCAAAACTCTAATCGCTCCAAGTTTGAAAATAACTTGCTTTTAAAAACATAGACTATAATCATAGACAATAAGAATTCATCTCTACAACATCCCCTCTGAATTTTATATTGTCACAAATAAAATTAAAACCAACCTGTATTTAACTTTAACATATTTTCCTAGAACACCCCATATACAACTTCAACATTGAACACATAATTAAAACAAAAATAAAAACCCATACTAGTATTCCCTACCTATCATTACATTCTACATACTATATTAAACCACCCCCTTAAATATAAATTTCAAATTAACAATCAAGACAATCTTAATACTATAACTAATACCTAAATTTCAAATCAATTCCAAAACATTATCTCTACAAAATATAACATCTAACACCTATCATAATTAACTAACTATACCACTAAACTCACTTCATTAAAGTTCACATCAAACTCACTGATCACTCACAATATGCTTTCTTAAACGTAAAAACTTGGTTCTGTCCAATCCTTTTGTCAAAATATCCGCAATATTAGAATTGGTTGGACAATAGAAAATTTCAATTAAATTTTGATCTATCTTTTCTTTAATAAAATGATATTTCACATCAATATGTTTGCTTCTGCGATTTAAAATTCCGTTTTTAATTAAAACAATAGCCGACTGATTATCAACAAATAATTGTGTTTTTGGAGTATGACCTGTAATTTCTTTAATCAGACTTTGAACATAAAGTAAATCTTTGATACATTCTGCGGCAGAGATGTATTCTGCTTCCGTACTGGAGAGAGCGGTGACGGACTGTTTACGCGAGCACCAATGTATGGGACCACCACTGTACAACACTACAAAGCCAGTCGTACTTTTCCTAGTATCAGGATCACCAGCGAAGTCTGCATCACAATATGCAGTCAAAACTAAACTATTTCCACGTAAATATTGAATACCAGAAGATATAGAGCTCTTAAGGTATCTGAAGAGATTTTTAATATTGGCAAAATCATTTAAATTAGGACACTCTTGATGTCTACTGCAATAACCAACATGAAATGAAGCATCTGGTCTAGTTTTGTTTACTAAGTATAGTAAAGACCCTATCAACTGCCTATAACGATGCACATCACTACTATTACCCTTCCCCTCTTGATGTGTATCAACTAAAATATTCGGAAAAATAATTTCTGTTAAGTCATTAAATCCAAATTTATTTAACATTTGACCAATATAAGATTCCTCATTTTAGTAAATAATACGGGATAACTCACGTGAATCAGTCAGATAGCTTCGACTATAGTTTCAACCACATTCGGTGGTCTTTTTCAAAGAGAGCTCGGGACGCCCGCGTTGACGTCTCGCTTAGCACTGCGGGCGGCAGCTCGTAGTCCGCGTGACGTCATCGGTTGGTGCGAGGGGTGGGTTGCAGTTGGTCGTGTCGTCGACTGATGCGAATCCTCTTCGTCGCTGATGGTGAAATCCCGGCTGGCATGGGGAACGCCCCAGCAAAAAGAACTCACCACATTTCCACTACACCCGTCCTTATCATCCATAACAGTTCCATGAAGACACGGCTTCCAAGTAGGTGACAAGAACCATCCTCCGTCTCTATTGAAGGTTGGACGTCTACTAATTTCAATAGATTCTCGGATCTTGCGAGGCACGAAGAACTTTTCTCTCGACAAGACCCGAGTTTTGTCAAAGCGGATGTAGTGTCCTGAACCAGATAACAGAGAATGTTCTGTCACGGCTGAGCTGTTGATGTCCTGATTCTTCATGGAGCGTATGTGTTCCGTAAGTCTAGTGGAAACGTTCCGGCATGTTTCGCCAACGTAACATTTACCACAGTCGCAGGGATTTAAGTAGACACCGGGGACTCCCAATGGGTCCCTATCTTTGGGAGAGCGAAGCAGCTGTCTGAGTTGCCTTAGAGGGCGGAATATTGTCTTGATGCTGTACCTTCGGCGTAACAAGTTTCCAATTTTATCCGTGATTCCCTTTATATATGGAAGGTATGCTGTCGCTCTTTCCACTGATGCTGGGCGTGCCTTGGTCGACGCGTTCGCAATACGCCAACTGTGCCTCCACTTGTAACCATTGCTTTGCAGAACACCTTTAATATGGTTTAACTCAGTATCCAGGTATTCAGGATCGCATATTCTTAATGCTCTGTTTATAAGCGTCCGTGGTACTGAGGCTAGGTGCGCTGGGTGGTGGTGAGAATCCGCTCTGAGATACCTGTTTGTGTGTGTTGGCTTGCGATATATGGAGTGCGATAAATGTCCGACTGAGTCGCGTTTTACCAACACATCCAGAAAAGGTAGGGCTCCTTCTTTTTCCCGTTCCACCGTAAAAGCAATTTTTGGGTGAACGCTGTTCAGGTGTTCTAACAGTGAATCCACCTCGTTTCTTTGCACAATGGCAAACACGTCGTCAACATAGCGCCACCAGTGTCTTGGCTTATATGTTGTGTTCATCATTGCCATTACTTCAAAACACTCCATAAATATACTAGCGACTACAGGAGCTAGTGGAGACCCCATTGCTATGCCGTCGATTTGCAAGTAAAAATCACCTTTCCACACAAAGTATCCACTCGACAAAGTGTATCGTATTAGATTCATGTACTCGATAGGTATAGGTATGCATTCTATTATTTCAGATATAATGTTAGTGGTGTCCTCTATCGGTATATTTGTGAATAACGACACGACATCGAAGCTCACCATCTCTTCGTCTTCACCTAGTCGTACATCCTCCAGTAGTTGTATGAAATGGGCGGAATCTTTGACATAACTATTTGTTTTGCCCGTGAATGGTAGTAACATGTCTGAGAGGAATCGGGCAGTCTTGTACGTAGGTGAGTCTATTTGGCTAACAATAGGACGAAGAGGCCAGTCTGGTTTATGGATTTTTGGCAAGCCATAGATTTTTGGTGTAGTAGGGTTTAAGGGGCGCAAGCTTTTATACAGCTCATCTGGCAAGGCCATTAAGAGCTTGTTCAGCTTGGTGGTAACTCTGTTGGTGGGATTGTAGCCAACTTTTTTGTAGGTGTTGCTGTCCTCGAGTAAGCGATTTATCTTTTCTTCATATGCTAGAGTATCAACAACAACCGTGACGTTACCTTTATCTGCCGGTAACACCAACAAATCTGGGTTTTCGCGTAGGCACTTAAGAGCATCCATCTCCGATTTGGGATAAGATTCCTGATAAATTTTCAAATAATTTTCTCCAACCTGTATATCAATACCGATAAACTTCTCAACTTTATCAAATTTTCTAATTTCAAATTCTTTTTGCATTCCTTTCATGATATTATTCAATTCATTTTCACAATTTCCTATCAAAATTCCATCATCAACATATATAGCCAAGTAAATTTCCTTTTCTTTACATAAAAACAAACATGGATCTAATTTCAGCTGTTCGAAACCCAATTTCTTTAAATATTCAGTTAGCCGCTTATTCCACATGAGCGGTGCTTGCTTAAGACCATATATACTCTTCTTTAATTTACAAATTTTATTTTCACCATAATCATAACCTAAAGGAATTTCCATAAAGATATCCTCATTTAATTCTCCATACAAAAACGCTGTCTTTACATCAAACTGTTTTAATTTTAGACCTTTCTGTGCAGCAATTGAAAGCAATAATCGTACACTAGTAGTATTTACCACTGGACTATAAGTCTCTTTGTAGTCTACATTATATTTTTGTAAAAATCCCTTAGCAACAAGTCGTGCTTTGTATCTTCCTTCCGACTTCACAGTAAAAATCCACTTACTAGTTATCAATCTTCTATTACCTGCTTCTATTTTATCAACTACTTCCCAAGTTTTATTTTTCTCCAAAGAATCCATCTCTTCTTTAATAGCTTTTTCCCATAAACTTCTCTCATCACTCTTCAACACCTCACTGTAAGTTAAAAATGATGTTTCTAAATCATAATCTTTCAACCTTATTGGTAATTTTCTATCTCTTTTTGACAAAATCCTTTTACTACTAATTTCTTCAACGGACTCCTCCGCATCCACAAACAACTCGTTTCCATCCACCGTCAATCTACTATTATCTTCAATCTCATTTCCATTATTCACTTCTTGACTACTATCTTCCAAATTAACTTCTCTTCTACTATTATTATCTAATAATTCTTCAGCAATACTATCTTCAAAAACATCAATTCCCTCATTTTCTATAACATCATTCCGTTCCTCCTCCAAAACATCTTCTACGACATCATTTCGCTCTTCAAAAATATTTTCTATGACATCATTTCGTTCTTCTTCTAAAATATTATCTATGACATCATTTCTCTCTTCTTCTAAAATAGAAAATTCCTCCTCCTTCGTTGCTTCAACATCTGTCTTCTTCTTCTTACTTTCTCCATACAAACTTCCCCTCTCAACTTGACAACCATCATCAGCTGTGATGACATTTCTTTTCTCGTTTTGTTCTTCCAACTCCTCTTCTTCTTTAAATAATTTATATAAATCTGTAACTTTCGCAATCCTATTACATTGCTTTAAAAATTCCAAAACATCCTTCGCATTATTATTAAAAGTCACATCTCTTGAATAAAATACCTTCAAACCCACCGGATCCCAAATCTTATATCCATTGTTCGTAAATCCTACTAGCAAACCCTTACCACATCTGGAATCTAATTTATTGAGTTTTGTATTTATTTTGTAATAAGCCAAAGAACCGAAAATATTTAAATGTTTCAAATTTGGAATTCTATTAAACCACATTTCTGCTGGCGTTCTGTCATTAATAGTATTAGAACACCTATTGGTTATGTAAGTTGCTGTTAACACCGCCCCGCCCCATAACTCTTGTGGTAACTTCATGTCAAACAAAAGAGCACGGGTTCGCTCCAAAATTGTTCTATTTAATCGTTCTGCCTTACCATTATGTTGTGGAGTATACGGTATTGTATAATCTATTGAAATTCCTTTACCTAAACAATATTTTTTTAAATTATTTGAACTATATTCACCGCCATTATCGCACCTAAATGTTTTTACTTTTAAGTTAAAGTGATTTTCAGATAAATTTATGTAATTAGTAATTTTTGAAAAGGCTTCACTCTTAGTTCTGATCAGATAAATTTTAGCAAAATGTGTATAGTCATCTAGAAAAGTGATAATATATTTATAACCATCATACGTGTCTGAACCTATTGGACCACAGATGTCACTATGAACTATTTCTAATGGCCTAGTAGCTCTATTCCTTTCGGTATTGAATGGTTTTCTGCATAGTTTTGCTTGTGTGCAGACTTCGCAGGTGTCAATATAATTATCACTATGTTTTGAATTTATTCCATTAACTATCTGTTTTGTTTTTGAAATTGATGTATGTGCCAAAGCTCGATGCCAAAAATTTATGTTTTGAATTAAGTTTACTGACTTTGTGCTTGACCGAGTTGCTGACAACTCTGCATAGTACAGTCCGTCACCCCTTAACTCACCAGTCAGTAAGCAGCTGCCATCTCTTTCGTATACTTTACATTCTTTTCTGAAAAACACAATTTTATAATTATTTTCTGCTATTTTTGAAATTGAAATTAAGTTTTTCTTCAATTTCGGGACTAGTAACACATCATTGAAGGTAATGTTATGTGAATTTGTGTTAGACTTGCATAACACTTTACCCACAGTGTCTATAATGTGTGTATTACCATCAGCTGTTGAGATTCTATAATTGCACTTTTCTTTCAAATGTAAATATACTTCAGAATTAATTATGTGACTGCTAGCTCCGGAATCTAGTATGAACTCAATAGTTTCCTCCTCATCTCTGTCTAATTTTGTAAAATTACTCACCGAAAATTGTGGTTTCTCTAAACAAAATTTTGAAAAATGTGTGTTTGTCTTGCAAAACACACAATTGTATTTTTCTTTGCAATCATTATTTTTGTGTCCATTTTTCAGACATTTGAAGCATGTTATTATGCTGTTATTCTTCACGCTCTTGGATCCTTTATCATTTCTGCAGAATTTTGCTATGTGTCCTTTCTTACCACAATTATAACAAACATTTATTAAAAATGTATCACAATTTTCTTTATTTTTAGTATCCCGTTCTGTAATTTTTAGTTCTAATTGTATTCGGGAAATAAGATTCACAAAAGTTTTCTCTTCTTTAGCAGTTGATTCCCAAGCTGTCCTAAAGCTCGATAATTCTTTAGGTAAAATGCACAATATTTTCGACACAACCTCAGTATCAGTTAGATTCATCCCAGTACTTTTGATTGAGGTAACTATGTTCATTAGGTCGCCGATATCTTCTAGTAAATCTGTTTTTTCGAATTTATAGTTATAAAAATCTTGGAGTAAATGACACCTCTGTGTGTCAATTTGGCCCAAAAATATCGGGTTCCCTACTTGACATCTAAAGCCGTTTGATCAAACATTAATTGCTCGAAAATGTTTAGTCGAAAATCCATGAGACCTATGAATCATGAGATTTATAGTTTACCACATCGATATATCAAAATCCCTAAAAAACACGTGGTCTAATGATCAATAGCGATAAGCGACCGTGGTGATGATTTTTTTTTGCAATATCGATGTAGCACGTATAGAAAATTGTTCTTTTAGGTTGGAGAAAAACTATTAAAATTCACTAAACCTACCTACATTCATTATTTTGATAGTATGTATAAGGCTGCTTAGCACAACATGTTCTATATTATTTTTTATCCGTGAAAATCGGAATACCTATTTAAGTATAGGTTTTTAAAACTAATAACTAGTAACATCTACATAAATTAACTAGATTCAAGTGGAGTGGATCTTATTATTTATGAAAATCACTCACATGCAAATCATAAACTAAAATATATTTTTTCTAAATATGATTACAAGCACTATCGCGACGAAAATCATATTTTACAAATTTTTGGAGTACAAAATTTTATGCCCAAGTAGGGAATCGAGTTGATGCCGCGCACCGCACCGACCCCTATAAAAAAACCTTACGGTTAAAGTAATACAATTGGAGCACAACATTTCGGCTGAAATACCAAGTCCCAGGTGGTCGAGGAGGTTTAGGCATCCGACGCGATATCGGAGGACGTGGGATCGATTCCCGCCTAGGGCATACAATTTTGAACTCCAATAATTTGTAAAAAAAACTATATTCTTTTTTATTTACATTTAAAATAAGTCTTTTATATTAAAAAGGAGCTGCATGTTACATATATATTATAAGTTACATATATATATATATATATACAGAGTGTAGGTAGATTTAGTGAATTTTAATAGTTGTTCTCCTGCCTAAAAGAACAATTTCCTATACGTGCTACATCGATATTGCAAAAATAATCACATAAGGTCGTCAGTCCGATGCTTATCGCTATTGATCAATAGACCACGTGCTTTTTAGGGATTTTGATATATCGATGTGGTAAACTATAAAGCTCATGATTCGTAGGTCTCATGGATTTTCGACTAAACATTTTCGAGCAATTAATGTTTGATCAAACGGCTTTAGATGTCAAGTAGGGAACCCAAAAATATCTTATCCAATGTGTCTAAAATTTCTTTTGCGGTTTCACAGTCAATTATACGTCCAATATATGAAGTATCTACAGAATTAATTATTGTAAATCTGGCTTTTGCATCTTTACTAATAAAATCTTCCTTTATTTTTTGTTCATCATTTAACCCTTGTATAACTGAATTTAGTCCTTTTGATAATAGTAATAAATGTAATTTCTTTTTCCAAATAATATAGTTCGTATTTTTATCTAGTTTTGACAGTTCCTCTGTCATGTTTCTATATAATTATTTCCAGTAAATAAAATAATAATTTCATCACCATATGGTTTCCAGGGTAGGTAGCTCAGCTCATCTTCATCTTATCCTTGAGGGCAAAGGGCCCATGACCTTTTATTCAAATCCGCCCTCAAGGTGTTTAATTATTGGGATCCAGTATATAAACGGCTTTAATTCATTCACACATTTTTAATTTCTTAATACCTTTGAATACTCTACATCTTTATAAAAAATTACATCGACTACAAACTTATAAGTTGCTCCAAACAATTCTCAAAAACTAGTACAATGAAAATTTTCTTCAAGACATTTGTCAAAACTCTAATCGCTCCAAGTTTGAAAATAACTTGCTTTTAAAAACATAGACTATAATCATAGACAATAAGAATTCATCTCTACAACATAATTTACCTACTATATATTAATTACAAACAACTACTATCAGAATCTACACCTTTAATCAGAGGGAGGAGTCTCGTGAAACCCTAAAGGGTCGTCAGCCGTCGTGAAGAGAAGCTTGCGCTAAATTTGATGGTGTTTTAGCAGAAAAAGGCTATTGAGTTCAAGCAGTGTACTCTCTTGGTTCTAAATGTTCACTGAAGGAGATTTCCGATAGAATTTTGGTCCCCAGCGGTATTTTTACCGTCTGTTCTGGGAAAGAAAACTGAGAGAAGAGTACTGTGACAAACTGGAGCGAGTATATAGTAATATACCTAATAGTTTCGCAAATACAAACCACTTGGCATTCCATTAATGCACCGTTACAAAAATCGGGAGTGCTGTGACTTGCAACAGGATTGATAGTGTTGTTTTGAAATTATAATAATTTTAGGACCTATACGTGTTTATTTTGTATGAGTCAGCTTATGAATGGATTAAAATTTTGTGTGTGTTATTACTTTTTCAAAAATAAAGTAATTACTACTGTTGGTGTAGCTTTGTTTTTTATCCATCTCCTTTTCTGTATTTTTAAGTAATAGTTTGGCAAAAAGAGCGTGATATCAAGTAAACCCAGGCCCATAGCACGATCAGAGGGGGAAGAAAAATGCTTCTACTATGAGTTCGCCACCCAACAGTCTTTTATACATGTGTCTGTAGGTAATTTCACTGTCTAATCTTAAATCACACAGCACTGTGGGTAAACATTGCATGGTTGCAATTTGTAGACGAGGTTTTGGTACCTATATTGACATACTCACGGATGCTAGTGTTAAGATAGCTGTATATAGCGACCGTCTTCCTAGTCGAAGCGTTGAATAGTTATATGCGCGTTGCAGTTTGGAGTACCCACCATACGAAAAATACTGAAGGTTAAAGCGAATTGCGTCGGATGGAACAGTGTGCGCCAACTATTAGGAACGCGACCTGAGTAGTGGCGAACCGTCACGTATTCTTATCTTAGTCGTCTTTCACGTCATCCAACAAGAGGATATTGAATAATCCTTAAATTCATAAGCCAAGAACTTTTCGATATACCAATAAATAAAACGCGCAAATGCACTTCGTTTACTTTTATTAAGAACCTAAAGTCCAATATCACAGCTTCTACATTTCATATTAAAATCTTCTCTTCGTAGTGGTTAGACTGTTGGCTTGAGCATGGTCATCACCTTAGAGTTCATATAGGTAGTAAGTCTGACGAGCCGTTGGTATTCCTTTAGTATCGCTGCCTTCTTCTGGTGCATTTGTTGACAGCCTTAGTTGATCTAAATGATGGACGATCTGCTGAGAGCTTAATTGTTTTCGATTTGACCGTGCACAATGAAGACTTTCATAACAACATTGCAGCCCCGCGAGACATATCCAAAGAGCGAAGTCTGTGTAAATGTGGGCTGGAACGGTGGAATTTAGAGGCTGTTTGATGCAGAGTTTTAGAAAATGTTCTGATTTGGGTCCATCGTACATTAGCATCACTCCCCGCCAGTGCCATAAATTAATTAACACTTACTTTGTTTCTGATAAATGAAATGGTACATTTCAACTTGTAATCATGCTGCCACGTTTGTAACTCTTTTCATAGTTGAAATATGAATGAAAAAACCCATTAAAAACATGAAATTTCAATGTTTTTATTACAAATTCAAAACGTTACGTCAACCATCTCAATGAAACTTCTCAATGACCAACATTCGTAGATTTTTGACAGACTCTCGATAGCCAGCCTTCGAGTTTACGTTAAAATTAGGTTCGTGCTCACGATTTCATACAAAACTTTTTACGTGACGAAACGTTCACGTTAATATCTCGACGCGTTAAATGTCAAAACCTTTCAATCTGCCAAAATTTAGTTTCTTTTACGCACTGTAGGGGCGCTGATCAAATCCTATACAAAATGGTGACATTTCGATACGTTAACGTAACGTTTACGTTCTCGCAAGTTATTCGTGCTTGGGCTACTGGTCTCCTAGTTTACTAGTTTCTCTTTACTCTGTATTTTCCAAAATAATTCAAGCAAAATCACGTTGTACATGAATTTAGATTTACTGTACTGTATCAGCCGGATCAGCCACTGCTAAACACAGTCTCCCCCCATATGGGGGAGATTGTCGTATTCTCCACGCTTTGTGGGCGTCTTATAGCCCAGCTAGGCGGAGAATTGCAGTGTAAAATAACAGTTCTTCAGCAGAAGGCGCTGCTTCCAACCTTGATGGTATTTGGTATTACTTCCTCGTCGCCTCTTACAACTCCCATGAGAAAGGGAAGCCTCACATGCAAACTTAGACATAAAACAACGGAAAGCTAGGTAAACGAAGGGCACATGTATTAAGCTAGACGGAACTACGTTAGTATGTGGTGCTACGCGAACACGTTAAAAGTGACATTGTGTAAGATTCCACACGAAATCAAGCCCGCCAAGATAAAACATCAGTATTGTACCTGAAACCTGCAACATCCGTGCTCCTGCAGAAGGTATGTTAGCGACAGAGTATTCAAGCATTTCCAATACATGGTCTCCCCTCAGGTCGTACACTTCAATGTTATTCTCGAAAGGTGTAGCGAGCATTGCTGCTCCATATGTTATTACTGAAACACATTTTGGAAAATTAATATCGTCTTTCAAAAATGGAAAAGTTGTGCTATTCATTTATATGGTGATATTTCATAGTTCGATAATATATCTTGTCGAGGATTTGAATTCAGATACAAGTACTAAATGATTTGGTTTCATTCATAAGAACTGTTCACTGCCTTTCATTTTAATTCAATTATAAACAAATAAGATCATCACGTCAGATAGAATAAGCAGGGGTATATTACCGCTCACCTTTCATAATATGTTTGAAGGTCTTATGATATACCTAGGCAGTGCGCCCTTTTTACCAACAGGGATAATATCGGTGATCTGGCCTCCTATCGAGAAAGTTATTCATAAAGTAATCATATATAGAGCACAGATCGAGGGATATTCATTGAACAACCAAATATTTTTCAGTGCCATTCGATATCCAAATTTTTACTCTATATAAGAAAGAAAAGAAAGAAAGAAAGAAACATTTTAAACATTTTAAACATCACTCCTTATATAGGGTTTATATTTTTACATTTTATTTTGTATGATACGCACACACTAGGCTTACATCATATCCCACGCATAAGAAACAATCCGAATCAGTGCAAAACTAAAAGATTTATCAGTAATAAAAACCTCCTTCTTGTTTATTGATTAAATTACAAAGAACTGTGTATTTAAATAATTTTTACTCAGAACGTTCTTTTCATGACAATGAACAACTAACCTCCACTATCGATGTCAACTCTGATCCCACCTTGATTAAGAACACAAAAGTGAGCGTAATTCCAATTGCCACCTCTTGCCCTATCTAGCACCTGAAACGTTTAAAGGCATTATAGTCTTCGATTTTGCAGGTATACAGCTTTACTAGCCGAAAATAAATAAAAAAACGAAAATAAATCATAACCCTAAACTAGTTAGAAACTTCGGCATATTACACCACTAGCTTTCCGGGCGCGGCTCCGCCCGCGCGTATGTCAGTTATCGCGCAAAAAAAATTAACCTCTTTTTACCCAGTTGGATAAAAACTATCCAATGTGTTTTCCCGGTTCTCAAATTATTTCCATATCAAATTTCATTCAAATCGGTCCAGTAGTTTTGGCGTGAAAGTGTAACAGACAGACAGAGTTACTTTCGCATTTATAATATTAGTACTGATGTCCATTATTTAATCAACATTCAATACTGAAAACTAGTTTAGGAGCTGTGTTAAATACCAATAAACGTTTTTCTTTAATGGGCTATTGCGATGTTAAATCCTTAAAGAGCGAGGACTGACTCACAATTGGACTTCTTTTCATCAAATATAGTATTGCTCAGTTTTTCTTTACCCACCACTTAGCACTCTTCACTGAGAAAAAACAGAGAAACAACTACAAACATGATGCAGAAATCAGAAAATCTCTGACTTTGAAAATCACATTAACTGGAATAGTTTTAATCAAAGAACAATCAAAATTCCAAACAAAGGTTCGAGAACGGTAAAAAATATTATATGTTATATTCATTTTCAGTCTATCCCCGCTTATGTCCTGAAACTGTTCACAATCCAACTAACAAATAGCGCAATGGATTATCGTCGATATATTATACTCTTGCATAGTGCGGCAGCTACGAACGAGAAAATAATCTACTCGACAAAAATCTCGTGTCATACGTGACATATCTAATGTGCACGCATGGTATCCCAGCAGGTGGTGGGTGGGTCTCTTAGGCAAGATGGGTTCCACTACAGTGTAAAATATTCTACTTTGAAGCATTCGTTTTCAAATACTTCTGTGTTTAGCGTAAACGGGATTGTACTTAGTGAAATTACTGCATTAGATCTGACGTCTTACCATAATTTGGTCAACTGGTCTCAAGAAATCCTAAAACTGAGATAGAAGACAGAAAGTGCTCAAAGGTGATGGTTTTTTTTATTACTTACAGAGTGCAGGTAAGCTTCACAAATGAAGCTGCCTAGATTGCATTCACTGCAGTCACAACTGGCAGACATGTGAACTAAAGATTGTCCAATTTCTTCAGACGCTATCGCCTCAATCATCGGGAGGTACTTGTTGATTCTTTCTAAGATATCTGGGGCTGTAAATAAGAATTAAATTTTTGGAAAGGTTTATAATACTGGTAATTGAAATATCTATTAAATCTATTTTATTCTCTAATCTGACTCAATTCTGGACCCACGGTCAGGCGTGGCTCACTTTAGGTACAAAGCTACAGCTACATCGGCGTATCCGTCCAGGCGGGATTATTCTATATTCGGTGCGTCCAGCTCCATCATCAGATCAGCACCATTTCATCAAAACATTGCATTCACGCGATTTACACACGTGTGTAAAGTATCAGCTCAATCGGTAACCGGGAAGTGGATCAAATTTAATTTGCGAGATTTGATGTTAAACATCAGGACATTAGGTACTACGTGCTTTGAGAGCTGAAATGCACTGTAATGCGTCGTAGCTAGAGTTGCTTATTGATTGGAATGGCTTTGCAGAGTGATCCTTCCTTTTTATTCTGTGCTCCGGCTTTGCCCCCGTATAACTTAGTGACATATATCGTGCTCCATTTGGAACTGTTCTTGCTGAATTATACGTAGAAAAAGATTGAAAGTATTTATATTGTTAATTAAGAACCAAGGAATGTACTCAAAACTTTCTTTTAAATCGGTTCAGACTGCAGCGTGATGAGAAGTATTACTACTTATTCGTATAGACAAAATGTAGATTGTTATGTATTTTCTTGTTTGAGCGATTAACACTTTCCACATGCTGCACCTCATATGTTTGTTTATGAATTGTATTTATATTATTACTATTTTCCAAAACTTATCAGAGCGCTTGGTCGCTGCGATACGTGATCAAAATGCTGGCACTTATTTAGCTCACCGAATAAGCATTATGTATAATTATATTACATTGCTGTCCAGCAATCAATACTAATATTATAAATGCGAAAGTAACTCTGTCTGTTTGTCTGTCTGTTACGCTTTCACGCCAAAACTAATGGACCGATTTGAATGAAATTTGGTATGGAAATAGTTTGAGACCCGGGAAAAAACATGGGTATGTAGCAATAAATGCGAAAGTTTGTTATTGAAGATGTTAGATAAAACAAGTTTCCCCTAAATCAGTTCATGCGCTATACTTAGATAGTTTAGGTCATGGATTAACACATGATATTGTTCACCATCATCACCACAACTTTTCATCACTGTCTACGCTAGTGAAATCACTGACCGCAGCTCCTTAAGTACCTTTTCAGGGACAGACAGGTTTAAAATGTTTATATCGTTGTTTAAGAAATGTACTAATACTAAAGTTACCTTGTTCTATTTCATTTCTAATATAATGTGGATTTCCTTGCCATTCCAACAAGTTTCCAGCGCTATCAAAGAACAATTTGATTTCACCGAGATATGCTGTGTGAGCAGCAGCTTGTACAATCAAAACCTGCAAAGAAAGATGACGTTGTAGCTACTAGCCATTATTTAAAGGGCCATGTGGCCCTTTGAAGCAACCATGGCCCAGTTGCAACAACTATGCCGCGCAAGGAGTTCTTGGTTCGGACCGCCTTGAGTTTCACCGGACAGTGGTAGTACAATTTGGGAATAGTTTCCTGTCTAGCAACTACCTTCAAGTAGTAGTCCCATACATCATGTATTAATTACAAGGCAGATATTCAATGGCCTACATACTTTTTTAAAATGAAAATTAATGGAAATGTAGTAAGGCAATAATAGAGGATGTACATGGTCATCTTTTATCTCATCCATGATCATACATGATATCATTTTCAAATGATTTTAGTTGCAGTAGATCTCTTTATGAAAGAGTACGTCCGGGGAAGTAAGCCGAGTCGCAATGTGGGCATTACTGTATTCCGGTTTGAAGAATAAGAGTGCTGTTGAAATCACAGGCACATAAGACTACAGCAAACAAAACATTCATCGAAACTTCAACACGCCAAACGTGTTTTAAATTTCATGCAGTAGAGGGCAAGTCTATTGCCGTCTATAGGGCACACTATAAAACTTCGTACTACTTTCTGACGCGATGATTAAACCCAGGAAGTCGAGGTTTCAAAGTGATGCTTTTACACACACACCAACGCAGCAGTTCGTAAATATACAATCACTAGCTTTCCCGGCGCGGCTCGTATGCAGGTTATCGCGCAAAAACATTAACCTCTTTTTGCGCAGTTGGATAAAAACTATCCTATGTTTTTTTCCCGGTAAACTATTTCCATACCAAATTTCATTCAAATCGGTCCAGTAGTATTGGCGTGAATGCGTAACAGACAGACAGAGTTACTTACGCATTTATAATATTAGTACTGATGATACTGAAGTACTGATATCGGATAGTGGGTTTTAATCAATTGATACGAATACGAAAAATCCCCGACAGCAAAAGGCAGAAGGTTATAAGTTTCAAATCTTTATCTCTATGCTTGTATGCCGTTCTCATGGTATTGTATCTTATCTTGGCATTGTTTGCAGAACATCTAATCAGAGACGTGCAGTAACGGATCTCGTTGAATTTTATAGCCAGATGATTTTGATATCAACTGATGTATTTGTTTCACTTAGGACCCGTTTCAGAATGTCATGATAAAGTTTCGGGTTGCTATGCAATACATAAAATAACTGTATGATAAAAATGACAGTTAATATGCAGCGCGTTTCAAGCTTTAACCGATGGATAGGCTAAATCGATGACTGTGAAACGCAAAGATAGTGTTTTGTTTAATAAATATATTTTGGGTAGTAAAACCGGAACTTACTCGAATATTCTGAAACAGGCCCTTAGAAAACTATCGCGACTTTGGTCCATTATGACTAAATAGGCACCCGGCTGGGACTCACGTAATATTTACGTAACACAGTTACGTGCTGAGGCCCGCGCTCGCCGCTTCGCGCAATCGTGACTCCCAGACGAAGGGCTACAATATAGCCCGAAACTGTCCGTCGGAATCTATCCATATATATCTATCTATCTTACGTGAGTCCCAGCTGGGTGCCTATTTAGTCATGATGTATTTGTTAGCAGCAATACAGGTTTTATTTTTGAAAGCCGTTGTTTTCCCGTTTTATTAAATTTTTCTTTGTTATACAAATTATAGTGTGAAGGGACCCGGCAAAATTAGTTCAAAACGGGCAGTAGGATTATACAATTTCATTAGCCGCTGTAGTTATACATTCAAGATTGCAGATTACCTTTCTTCTATCAGACTGCTCCACAACAACAGGATAAGGTCCCTCAGGCACCCATCGACTATTTTCTGGTACTTCATCATTATAGAGCAAAGTGTGACTGTGAGCTCCAACTATGATGTCTATGTGTGGACCTCCATTTAGAGCTATTTCTCTGTAAAACAATTATTGTTTGTTCTTCTAAGATTATCTTATTATAATACCCCTTTTGTTATGAAATATTTCAATTTCTATGTTTTTTTTATGCCTGATAGGTTAGCCTTTGACCACTATCTCACCTGATGGTAAATGATGATGTGGTCGAAGTTGTTGTTCAGGCTAACCTAGAATTACTGGCTCCCAACACAGTTGCCGGCACACACCGTTAGGTGCTTGGCGACAGATTTTCTAATTGAGGGTGGTAGCCAGGCGGGCATTATCAAAATGCCCTACCACCATGCTATAACGACTGCCATCCCAGGACAACAACCGAGACCGACGGCTTAACGTGCCCTCCGAAGCACGGAAGCGCTCATTAGTAATATCACCAGCGGTCACCCATCCAAATCATGACCGAGGCGGACGTTGCTTAACTTTGCTGATTGGTTCAGAACGGCTAAAAAAGTCCTTGGCGTGAAATTGAATTGTTTATTTCTTTAATTTCTTCAATCTTTCTTATTTCTCACCGATGCTCGTGTGGGTGCTCAGTATGAGCCTCCAAACGACAACAATGATTTTTGTCGATTGTCGGGGTTTTTTCTAAAATTGAAAATAAAAACACACGTAAATGAGTATTGGTAGCGATGTCGAAGAACAAATCGATGAGCGTAATCGCTGTCAATTAAATATCAAATGAAACTAAAGACTTATTGAAAAGTTCAATAGCAAAATATACTATCCATGTATTTGTTCATGTTTTCGTATTATTTGAGGTGTTGTCTTTGGGACTAAAAGGCTGATTCTATAAAAAAAAGCTGCTGTCCACCTTCTGGTAAGTTCTGGTAATTTATATATTTGTTTTATATTATATGATTTCAATTTCTTAGTTGATTTATAATTTTTATTATGTAGGTATAGTTTTTGGGTCATGAGTTAGTTATAAACTACATAGTTATATTTTCACATTTATCTATTAATTTAATTTTATGAACTTAGTACGTTATGGAAAACGCTCTTCATTTATAATGTAATTTTATTTTTTTATTTTAATTAAGAGCAAGCGCAAGCAGATGGACCACAATTCAGCTTTAAAATAATTAAACTGATATCTAATATTTTCATATCATTTTGATTGTGATCTGTTTCATGCCTTTAATAAATAAATTTAAAATTAAATTAAAATTATGCCTTGATTTTTACTTATTTAACAATATGAAGATGAAAAGACCTAAAATATTGATAGATCGTGCTAAAAATAATGCCTGTTTTTATTAATAGTTTGCTGAAGACAATGCCTGAATCAAGATTTTATTGTTAACAAGATGTTATAAACCACAATAAAATATGTAGGGTCTTTTTATACAAAAAGTTGTGCCCAAACTAGTAATTTGGAGACCACTTGTTGTTTCAATAGAAAAAAAAGCGATATAATAGAATGCAGGTTAAGTGTAATGCAGAGTAAGTGGATCCCTTTACTATTATTTTACCTGTCCAAGTCTAGTCCACAATGAGACAACACGATAATAATGTCAACACCTTCCGCGTTGAGTTTCTCAGCTTCAGCCCTTACTGCTTCCACTTCATCTGTGAACTGCAGTTTTCCCGTTGATGCTAATGTCTGTAAAATAGTCGCAGTTAAGTATCTTACATTTAAAAGTGTATATAATTGACAATCCTCCCCTTTTATTATGAATAAATGTTTCAATTTCAATGACACTAATTTGAAGCTGAATTAAATAAGATTGACTTGAATTGAAGCCATTAAAGACAAAAGTTTCATCATTAACAACCCCAAATTTCACCGTAGAACAAAGCTTACCCCATTAAGGGGGCTTGGCCATAATCCCCATGCTTGGCAGGCGTCTCGGGGATTGCAGTGTAAGATGGTAGTATTTCAGAAGGCGCTGCTTTCTGTTATTTATCCTTTCATCGCTACCCACTAGAGAATAGAAAAGGGTGCGATTCTAGCCCTCTACTCCACAGGGTACATATCAAAAGTTTCCTATTCATTTATAATTCGATATTTTTTAATGTTTTGTGATACGTCAGCAGGGTTTTCCTAGTTCTTACACGCTACGAATAAATATTTATGTGTACTTCTTTCGATTCGCATTTTCACAAATACGAATGTATAAGTATTATTTGTTATAATGTATACTCCCTATAACAAACTAATATAATCTCCATACTCTATATTAAATTAAACGTTGGATATTTAACCGCCACATCTCTTCGCTTCTCATCACATAATCGTTGACTTGGGCACCACAAAGTACTAGTATGAGCTGCACTCAATCTTGAAGAATATCAATCATCAAAATCATTTGGCGTCTTTATATTGCGAACTTTTTCCATCATTTTTAGAAATTGACTAGGACTAGCATTGACCGTTCTAATAATATCTCAGATCAGTGAAACAAGGATTTTTTTCCATATCAGGTCATTATGCGCTAGACCTCATGCTGCCACTCTACATAATCCTGACTATTATACGTAGTCCTACAAAATGTCGGTCCTACATATTGCTGGGTGATACTTCCGGTAAAGAAAATAGTTGAGTCCTAACCTAAATAATAAATAGGTACTTACATTCGTCAAGGAGATCAATACACCGATAATACCGATCCTCCTTCCGTTTCGTTCAACTACAATACTTGGCTCATAAAGACCTTGGATAGATGGTTCATCATCGTCGATGATGTTTGCTGTTACCACCGGAGAGTTCAAATGTTTAATGTAAGGTACTACACCTTCTAAGCCGTGGTTGAATTCGTGGTTCCCCAGAACCTGAAATAAAAAGTATGTAAGTATGATGCTAAAACTTTAAACCAATCACTAAATCAGTAATGTACGTGCGCGTCAGTCATTGAGCTTCCAAGACGGAACGCGGCCGCAGTGATCCACGTCAGTGGCACTTGCGACTTACGGGACTATTTTGTTTTCAATATTCTATTGGGTCACTTTCCGTGCTAGGCGGAAACAGTCTTTTACTATATTGTTACATTGTACCTAAGAATACCCACAACTGGGTAAGACGATGTATATTTATTTGGAAAAATTAATTGTATAAAATTAATGATATGTTGTGGAGTTACAAAAAACACACCCTCATACATACACACAAACACACTTGCACACACACACACACACACCCGCGCGCACGCACACACAAACACACACACACTCACACACCCACGCACATTTAATGTTATTTATAAATATGCTTGCAATATGCTTAATTCTATTGATTCTATATGTATTCTGTGGAACTTGTTATACCCTAGTTGCCAAGGAGGAGGGCGTTGATATTCGCAACACAGTTTTTTTATCTAAAACTTTCGTGAGTGTCATCGTTTTTCATTTGTTTTTGTTCATATGTTGAAGTTACGAATAACGATTTTTATTAGTTCAATGAGATCATATCACATAATTATGTGGTGTCGTATTCAGAGACAGATATAGAAATAGCAAAATATAAAATTTTTGAACAATACTTACATGAGCATCGTGTGGTAGCAAATTCATAAACTCTTGGGTGACATTCCATCTCAATATGTTATACCATAAGGTTCCCTGGAAACTGTCTCCTCCATTGAGGAGTAGTGACTGAGGTTCCGCTGCCAGCCTCTGACGCACCAGCGTCGTGAGACGAGCGAACCCGCCGATGCAAGGAGCTGCTTCTGGATTGCAAGTTGTTCCCCACGGGCTGGTCTCTACAAATCTGATAATAAATTTTAAATTATGTTTCATTAAAATTTAAAGGATAAATCAACGTAATTAATAGGTTAATACGAATCCGTCGACTTAAATAATGCAAAAAATTCACTGGTTGAGTCTTCGGAATTAAAATTCAGTCTATTGAACAAAAAGGTCTCAAAGTCTGAATTCACGGTAGGTTCTAAACTAATCACAAAAAATATCTTACAACTTCAGACCACTAATAAATAAGAAGTAACTTTAGACTAATCAATAAATTGTAAACAAATTATATCAGTATTACAGTCTACTGAAAACTAAGAACATGTCTGACTTCTTCATTCTACTAAACAAACCAGAAAATAATCCCACTCCATACTTCAGTCTACTCAACAAATAAAAAATCTTCATACTGCAGTCTCCGGAGCAACTAAGTGTAAAAATGTACGTAAAATAAAAATAAATATGCCAAATGCGAGTCAAGTCTTCAGAACAAATTAGAATTAATGTTTCATAAGTCTACTGAAACAACTGTAAATAAAAATAACACTACTTCAGTCTACTCAAAGTAGTTTCCTACGCAAATATTTATATTTTAATATATTTAATATAAATAACTGGACAAATGCGATTCGAGCCTCAGTGAAAGAAAGAATAATTGTCGGTTTTGATCACACCTTGAAGACTGTATATATCATGGTGGTGAGGTCAGCCTTCTTAACTTCTCTCCTACACTTCGGTCGTTTCAGCGTTCTCGAAAACCAAGCACTGTCTCATGCCCTTTAGCACTTTCAAAGTTATTGGATCTGCTTTTGTATGTACGAGCGCGGATGTAAAGTTGTAGCGCCACACGTACATGGTTTACTTTTCAGGTAAATAGACTCTTTAAAAAAACTGCCTAACCATCGCAGCCTACTCTTCTGCATCTTATTGGCGATGTCCTGAGTGCCCAGGATTCCTTGCACATACTTGTTACTTTGCGAGCCCGGTTACCCCACACATCGACCTCAGCATTTGAACTGCCTGTGAGTCTGCAATGACTTGTGATTTACAAGCCAAGATCTAAACTAACAGTCTAAATGCTTTCATTGTAATAGTTCGTAGTATTTTGTTAATAAAGGCATACTGCCAGTTTAAATATAAACGTTTCATTGTATTAAAATCTAAGCCACAGTATAATATTTTATAAAAAAGGTGCAAAAAAATTTGGTTTCCCTATGGAAAAATAGTTATGCTACAAATTAAGCATCGTTTCGCGGGTGGAATCAGGCAGAAAAAGAGAAGAGAATAGAAAAGGTGTAGGTACCCTTCTACCTGGTTTTTGTGGCAAAGCACTAGACTTTAACAAAACCCTTAAGCATGGTTTATAAGGAGCCATTGAACTGGCGCCAGTCTTTAAGTCAAGCCACCGCTGACCGAGCCCATATTTTTTAGAAGAAACCTGTAATTTCTGAATAAAAACAAGAGTAACGTACCTTGCATGAAAGTCATTGTAATGCAATATATTTAATGCGAATCTATCTTCACTTTGACCATTGGCAACTTTGTACAACAAAATACCCAACACCGATAAGATTTTGAAAATCCACATTTTCTCTTTTAATGTATTTTATATAAAGTAATCGTTAATTTTACAGTATTTCTTAACCATTACAAATTATCATTGAGTTTTGGAATAATGCCCACTTCTCAACATTTCAAAATATCCAATACTCTATGCAATTTGTTGTTTGATAAAGAGAAAAATATTCAATTGATTACAAATAAATATGTTAATTTATCAGCGTATCTATACTATAATTTGTTAATTACAAGGATAAGAAAATGTTTTGTGTTACAACCTCTGATAATATAATTATTATCAGCGCCTGAAACACAAAACATTACAACTTAGTCCAACAGTAATCTATTGACCTAAGTTTGGTCAGCTAGCAAATATGCAGTTGTCAATGAATTTGAGTATGTTTCTGATAACGGATGCCGATTAGTATGCAGGATTCATAATTTGTACATAGAATAGAAAAAAAGTATAAAATATATTTCTGTAACATTGTGTAATTGCTGATATATTCGTAGCCTGAAATACACTTACTTCAATAGTAATAAAAGAGTGGAGCAACTTTGAAGAAATTATTTTAAAATTTTCTGGAAATGACTGTTAAGTGTACATAATTAGGTCTTAAAAAAGATGCATGTTGCAATAAATGTATATCAATTTTCAATAGAAAAACCTCATTTTTTCTTAAACTTATATCCATATATGTCGTTTTCAATCTAGCATATCTACACAAGACAAGGATTTGTTATCTGTATCCGCCCATCAACTTCCACAAAAAGGATGGCGTATCAGGATATCGTAGTTCCACTCCCACTACTTACACGTTACGGTGGTTTTTGAATATCAAAATAATAAAAAGTAATAAAAAGTCGTGTATGTATAAAAAAAATCATCGTTGTTATGAAAATCATATATATAGTTATACAGGGTTTTTGGTAACATGCTATCAACCTCTTAGGTATATATATACATATATATATACATACATATATATATATATATATATATATATAATATATATATATATACATATATTAATTTTATTTTGTATTTTTTATGTTGACTGAATAAGTACGAGGCCCATCTGATGTTAAAAGTGTCTTGTGCCTGTAATGAATTATTTCATATTTTTTATTACTTTGCCCGATGGAAATACTGAAAACTCTATTCAAAGGGAGCACGGCCGCGGTCCAGTGTTGTCGTGGCGAGGGCGCTCTTGGCTCAGAGCAGGCATTAAAAAAACCACAAAAAAAATAATTTAAAAAATTAAATATATTTTTTATCCAAATCAAAATAAAAACATCTCAAAATGTTTGTTGGGATTAGCAGAAGTCAACCCTAAGAGGTTGTTAGCATTTTACCAATAACCCTCTATATACAAGAGTATTTTACTTTTTTTCAAAGGGTTTGGCAGCATAATGATGTTAATTAACCATCAACCGAAATGGTTTATGAAAAAGCGGAAAATGTATATTGTATAGAAAAAGACTAGAATTATGTTGCAAAATTTCGTTTCATAAGTAATTTTTTATCCAATATATTTTGATGCTCTAGAAAAAACTGTGGTCAAGGATTTGTTTTTTTTTATATATAATTTACTCTTTGAACACTTTGCAGGTATGAATATTTGATTTAAAGATTTTACCAAATGTGGAACTCATCTTTCAGGGTAATAATAATTTAAACCTATGTGTTTAGAAATAACGTGTTTTTATAGGTGGCGCAAACTGGCAGCGTTCATAGTATTAAAAAAAGGTTGAGTAATATAACTTAAGGTAAACTATGCCTTTTTTATTTTAGTCACAAAAATATGACATACGAAAGCTAATCTTGCGTATAAATCACGAAAAGGGTATCATAAAAGGCTCATATTTCCAACAAAAGAATCTTAAGAAAGGGTAAAATGAGAGGCAAAGAGTGTATAAAATCCTTTTGTAAATCCTAATACATTTCTCACTTGATTTACTTTATTAAGTGACTGTAAAGAATCCTCGGGACGAGAACTATACGGAAAAAGGAATTGACGTCACAAAGGAGGATATAAATCTTTATATAGCATTTTAGCTATCTAGGTAAAATGCTTTTTTGCGAGAGGATAGATAGATAGATAAACTCTTTATTGAACACCTTAAACTAAACTAAAATTTAAAATAATTGACTTAAAAATAGTGAACAATTGGCAATTAGGATATTATATAAAATAATATATTTATACAATTAGGATATCGTCATCTATAGATATGTTTTTGAGATATATTAATAAAATTATATAATAAAATATCTTCTTAAATACATAAAGGTAAAACTAGTTCGACAGAAAGTTTAATGTGACGATTTTATTATAGTTATTGGGTTTAAAGAACTTTATTCTCATAAGATATACATCACTTATAATGAGATACAAAGAAACTAAAAAAAATATAATTGTACAACTAATTAATTTCTGGTACTCGTATCAATGTGTAACTTTAGTGTTTTTCTTAAATTTGTTTATATTTTCAATAGTTTTTACATCATTTACTTAACTTATTAAACAGCTGTGCTCCGCCAACCAATAATGTCTTATTTATGCAACTATTGTGAAATAAGGGGTATTAAAACACGAATGAGGGCTTATCTATCTTTGATAATTTTATAAAAGTATCACATAAGTGTTTTAATACCTAATGTACAGTTGCATACAAGACTTTATCTCCGCCCATGATATGAATCCTGTATAAAAAGTTCTGAAACCATAGGGTGGTGTACAGTGTTTTAAGGGTATATTTTAGACGATCATTTTAATAATAGCGGTTAAAACTCAATGATTTTTTACCTACGTAATCACTATCCTTATACATAGGTTTGTGGTGCATCAGATTTTCATTACATTATACAGTTTTTAAATTACACTATCACAAAAACTCGTAATTTTAGATAAAAGAAAGACCCAACTTTAAGCACCTCTTTCAAGAATAATAAGCATGTTTTTAATATTTCTATTGCACCACAAACATGGGGAATATAATGAACTTTCTAAAATGGAAAGTTATTTATACATATATACTATATTTTTTTAATAAACCTGGAGCTACGAATAACTCGCTCAAACTCCTAAAAACGAGTGCTATATACTAAACCCTATATACTAAATTTTTTAATTAATAGTCCAAAAAAAAAGAATTTAAGCCGGAAACTATAGGTCTAATAATACACTATATTTACTTGCGAGTTTTTTTTTTATAACAAGTTGAGTTTATAGATAGGGTCACGTTTAGGCTGGCGGGTATATGTCCTTAAGAACTCTATGTAAATTCATGGAAAGTTTAATTGCTGAATATCTAATACAAGCAATGTATACACAATAATAGACATATTAATTGTAATAATTATTTACATTTTGGGTCGTACAATTATTGAAATGCACTTGAATATTACATTTTTGTAATAATTACATATATCGAACAAAAATGTCTGAAAACGACTTGAATTCGCACAACAATTTGTTTTTATAAACGTGGTGCTGAAGGGTACGTTCAGTGTTCTTATTTTGAAAAAGGAGTTGCGTTATGGAATTTAGTACATCATTATAACTCGGATAGGTACTATGACACAAGATATTTTAATGTTGGTAATAAGCTAGATGTTTCTGAAACTTTTATAGAGGATTTATAACTAGGGTGTTGGATATAAAAATATATAAAAATATATATAATTAATAATCACTTTACGTCATAGAAGAACGATAGTAATCTTATGAACTAAAAGCTTTAACACTAATTATATTTTAAAATTTTATTAACATTTACAAATTGTTAAATAGAATCCCAAATAAAATCAAGTAATGTAACAGTAAATCTATTGATTATATTGGTACCTATGATTTTACCAGTAAAGTAAACTCGTAGAAGTTTATGAATTAATGATCTCCTACTAGGCACTTAATTGAAGCCGTATTTTTATCACTTTTCCTATCTTTAATCCATAACAAAAACGATCTAGGTATATATAACAACCATAGCGAAATGTCACATTCAAATCCCCAATCTATGATATCTTCGACCGCTCAATCAGGTGACGTAGTGGTCATAATTTTAGCATAAAAGCTATAAAAACCAAAGCCACAATACGATCTGATGTCATCCTTCGTATATAAAAAATATATCTTTCCGACCCCACATACCCACATTGCATGGTGGAAGGGCATTTTTGCGAATGCCCGCCTGGCTAGCGACCACCCTCAAGTTGAAAATCTGTCGCCAAGCACCTAACGGTGTGTTCCGGCAGCTGTCCTTGAGAGCCAGTAATTCTAGGTTAAGCCTGCTATCACCTTCGACCACATCATCACTTACCATCAGGTGAGATTGTGGTCAAAGGCTTATCTATCAGCAATAAAAAAAAAAAAAAAAAAAAACATCTGGTCAGGAAATTATAAGAATCAATGTATCAGGGTGACAAGAGCAGTGCAGTTTCACGCTGAGCTTTACTAACTAATATCTGGTTAGACTATAGTAAATTTCATATACGTCTCGTTTCTTGCTATAATATAATAAAACTTTACGACAGACAAATTGACATTAAAGGAGAATGTTCAAAGGCAGGTCCCCTATATGGTGGAGTGTCCTATTAAAATATTATGCTAAAATCGTTACATTTTTTTTTATCTTCTCTCATTAACAGCGTATTTCTTTTCACCCTAGCATTAAAAGTTTTCTTAAAGAGTGCTATTTTTATAAATTATTTATTTCCTGTTATTTCAACACTAGTTACCAAAGATAATATGCGAGTTGCGCGCGGTGCGTCATAACAGGTATACGTGCATACGTGTTTTGTTAACTAGCGCAGCGTTCAGTTTTATATTGACTAATTGAGTGCATAACAATGGACGAAATCGATACAGGACCTCGGTCCAGAAGCAGTAGTTATATGAGTGAGGAGGATATGCAGTGCAATGCTCTTGAGGGGCATCAACAATCACAATGCGAAGATTTGTGCGTCGAAAATGCCGTTACGACCGATCGACCGATTAGTGGTGAGACGCGGCCAGATAAAAGATTACGTAGTGAAAGTAGCGGGCAAGAAGTTTTGGACGAGGATGGCTTTACTCTAGTACAGAGGAGACCAAAACGTATTGCAAGTGAGAAATCGATCATAATTAACTCCGGGGCCTCCAAGAGCTCGAAACTTGACAATAATAATAACAAAAATCGGTTCGAAGTTTGTGTTTCATCATACCAATTATTACCAAAACAAATTGGATTGGCGAAGTTGTTAAAGAATGAAAATATTCAGAATGCAATTCAAATTAAATATAAGACACCATATAGAGTGATCATTGTTTTTGACAGCAAAGAACATGCTGATAAACTGATTAATAATGAAAAGTTTTTGAGTATGGGTTATAGATGTTATTCTACAAGTGAAGTTGCCATAACGTACGGAGTAGTTAAATATTTGGAGCTCGACGTGACAGAGGAAGAATTAATGAAATCATTTAAATGCGATCATGAAATTATATCTGTTAAAAGGTTAAAAAGAATGTCGGAAGCGGGAGAATGGATTCATAGTGAGACGGTCCGTTTTGGCTTAAAGAGCCCGAAACTACCTCCTTATGTGTACGGTTATGGCAGCAGATTCAAATTAGAACCTTACACCTTCCCAGTTACGCAGTGTTCATCGTGCTGGAAATATGGACACTTAACACGTACGTGTCCATCCAACAAAAAATTATGCCCAAAATGTGGAGGAGGACATGCAAATTGTGATATTACAGAATTTCGATGTGTTAACTGTAAAGGCGCACACATATCATTCGATAAATCTTGCCCGTTGTATCTTAAAGAAAGACATATACGATCTATTATGAGCGCAGATAATTGCACCTATAAAGTTGCATTATTAAAGTACATTGACAATAAGGCACCGTATTGCCTTGATGTCCCTATATTGCAGAAATCTACAGTGTTTAATTTTGGTGACAGATCGAATCCCGAAACGACAGACAAACCGACAATGCTGTATAGCCAGAGCTTAGGAACAAAACTAACTACAACAAAAGCCATAATTCATGCAGAGAATATTCCATACTCAGAAATACAGAACGGGGCAGGAGAAAGTGATACTGAATGTACCGACAGTAATGGAGAAGGTTTATTGACGAGAGTGCCTGCGAAAGAAAAGAAAAGCAGAAGGAAGAAGAAGAAGAAGGATGGAAGTAGCAATAATACGCCGCGGCTCGATTTGCCTCGTACAGTACCAGAAACAGAGAGAATGCAGGAGGAAAATGAGTCTAACAAAAACACGTACTTTAACAGAATTTTCAAAAGAACAAAAGCGATTATTATTTCTGAGAAGAGTTTTGAAGAGAAAGCTTACCAGGTGATACAATGTCTTTTTGAAGAGTTGATGTCATTTGTAGTAAACATAATGCGGAATGGAGAGGTCTTGAGTAAGTTTATGCGACTATTTAATTATGGATAACAACAGAACAAGTTTAACTGCAGCTAGGGCATCGGGCTTTGCGGGTTCCGTTGCGCAATGTATAAATGTTGCGCAATGGAACGCTCAGAGCCTGGTGCCCAAAAAACAAGATTTAGAGTTATTTCTCAGCCAAGAAAAAATTGGTTTATGTTTGGTTAGTGAAACATGGCTTTCCCCGGATACTCCATTGCGCATAAGTAATTATAATGTCTTCAGAAATGACAGGATCGATTCATATGGAGGTGTAGCTATAATTATACACAAGTCAATTAAGACTGAACTATTTTCGATGGATATTTATAATACAGGAATAGAATTAACATGTTTAAAAATTACGAACTGTAAGTATTTAAAATATGTAGTTTCTGTATATTGTACGTCACCCATAAGTACATCACAAGGCGACTGGGATTATATTTTTTCTAAATTCCATGAAAAAACCATAATAGCTGGTGATTTTAATGCGCATCATCCAAACTGGTCATGTAAAACTAATTCTAGAGGAATACAGTTATTTGATTCATCTTTAGAGCATAACTTTGTTTCAATAAATACTGGTGAATTTACGAGAATAAAATTAGTTAACGGACATTTACAAAAGACATCACCGGATGTCACATTTGTGTCATCTGATATTGCAATATATATAAAAAAATGGCAAGTAACACGAGAAAATCTTGGTAGTGATCACCTTATAATTAAATATACTCTGCAATATCGAGACACACGCAACTATGTAAAACGCCGTAATTTCAAGTTGGCTGATTGGCATCTTTATCGTGAGACCTTAAAAGAGAGTTTTAATGACAGAATGAGGGTAGACGACGTTCAATGTAGCTATAATTTATTTATCGATAAAGTCAACGATGCAGCACATCAAAGCATTCCTTTTATTAAAAATTGTACTGATCCATTGCAAGTCTTTCAACCAAAACCCTATTGGTGCCCAGCAATATCACAATCTATTGCACGACGTCGCTTGGCGTTGAAGGCACTTAGGCGTAACCCAATACCCAGTAATTTAGAAAAACTCAATAAAGCAATTGCGGAAGCACAACAGATTCATAGGCAAGCTAGATCAGCTAATTGGAAACATGAATTCTGTGGAAAGATCGATAAGACAATGAATGCATCAGATATGTGGGCTCGTATGCGCTGGGTCAAAGGTGTGCGTAGTGAGTACTCACGCGCAACATATGATATAAAACAAGAACTTTTATGTAATCTAGCACCTGATTTTGTGCAATCTCCCCAGCCACCACTTAGTTCTAGCAATAGCTCTCTCGACAAAGAATTTTCCTTCCAAGAATTTATAAACTCCTTGAAGAAGAAAGACACTGCGCCAGGTATTGACAATATTACCTACTCGATGATTTATAACCTTCCCGAGGTAGGTAAGCGATATCTACTGGCAATTTACAATTTAATTTTTATGAAATCAACAGTACCAGAACAATGGCGCAGCGTCAAAGTTGTCCCCGTTCCTAAGTCAAATAGCGACCCTAATGCGATGCCAAAATTTAGACCCATATCACTTATATCATGTCTATGCAAAATTTTTCATATAATGATCTGTAAACGCATTGAATGGTTTGTAGAGAAGGAAAAAGTATTTGCCCCAGTAACGAGTGGATTCAGGAAGTACCAGTCATGCATGGACTGTTTAGTCAGACTAGTTACGCAAATACAAATAGGTTTTTCCAAAAATGTTCCCACCCTAGCAGTGTTCCTTGATGTTGAGAGTGCCTATAATAATGTCCTGACTGACCAACTCGTTATAATACTCGATCAGTTGAACATTGGGTCCTTGACATGTAAATACTTGTGGAACTATTTAAATAATAGAGTTTTAAAAATTAAGGAAAATGAAGATGATAAAGGTTTGATGAGATGGACTTGCAGAGGACTAGCACAAGGAGATCCAATCTCTCCGCTATTATTTAATATTGTAACCCACAAAATGTCCACGAGGGCAGACGATGTGAATATTTTGCAGTATGCTGACGACTTTGTCCTTTATACGCAAAATAAAAACATAGAGCTAAGTGAGACATCCATTCAAGGGGCTTTAAATTCTGTCGTAGACATTTTAGAAGGGTTAGGGTTAGAAGTATCTCCATCAAAAACCAAATGCTGCAGCTTTAGGAAGGGGAAGAAGGAAGACCCAATTCATCTTCAAATCAATAACAATTGCCTGCCAGTCGTCACAAAGGTTAAATATCTAGGTATGTGGTTGGATCAATCGTTACTATGGACGAAACATATCAATGAGACTCACGAGAGAACGATAAAAATGTTAAATTTAATGAAAACCTTAGCTGGTGCCTCGTGGGGCCTGCACCCTATGCATTTGCGTAAGTTATATATTGCCTTGATTCGTAGCAGATTAGATTTCGGATGTTTTCTTTATGACAGTGCAGCGAAGACATATTGATACAAACTCGATAAGATACAGAATATGGCAATGAGAGTCATCGGTGGTTTTATACGAACTACACCCATCCATGTCATGGAATCTGAGTTAAGTTTACTGCCACTTCAACTCAGGCGCCAATATCTTGCGACCAAGTACTGTTTAAAAGCCCAATCCTTTGCTAATAACATAACAATAAAACAATTAAAAGAGTTAAAATGTCTTTGTGACTTAGGACGTTGGCACAGGAATAAAAAACCCCTACTCATTTCAATTATGACAGAAACGAATAATGAAAAGTTAGTTACTACAAATATTTTAAATATGTTTTCTTTGCATACCTGGGTATCCAACATTAAAATGGATTTTATTCAAACAGAAATAGAAGGTATAGAGGAAAGAAAAGATCGCTATGATAATATTGTAATAAAGGCGAAGACATTGGCTATGCTTAATATTAAATATAAAAACTATCATAAAATATTTACAGATGGGTCTAAAAGAGATGATGGTATCGGTGCAGCTATATATGATCCCAGTCGCAAGGTGAAGGAAGGTTATAAAATTATATCAGGTCATAACACCATAATGTCCGTGGAACTCTTTGCAGTCTCAGAAGCTCTGTCATATGTAGCTACTTTGGAGTCTAGGAGAATCGTCATCCTGACAGACAGCCGAAGTGGCTTGCAGCACATCGCTCGATGCGCCTCTGGAATACGAGGTGCTTCGGTAGCGTATACGATCCTTCGAAAGGTTTTTAACCTCTGGACAAACGGGGTGGACTTGAGACTGCAATGGATTCCCTCACATGTAGGTATCCGGGGTAACGAGGAGGTTGACACTTTGGCAAAAGAAGCGATCTTAACTGGTACAGAAACCTATATAATACCGGAAAATACGGAAATTTTAACAAAGTACAGATACAAAATTTTTGAAAAATGGAAACAACAATTTAATGAAATATCACACGAAAAAGGAATTTGGTATAAAATTTTACAACGTGAACCTCCTCGTATACCATGGTGCGTAAATATGAAATCTCATAGATGTGTAATTGTTTTGGCACATAGGCTGCGCTCCGGCCACATTCCACTTAACAAACACAAACATCTGATGAGGGTGGTTGACTCACCCAACTGTAATACTTGTGGAGTCACAGAGGATGTTCATCATCTACTGGTGGAATGTGTTCGGAGTCAGCCGATGAGATCTTTGATAAGGTCTGAATATGGACTCAATTTGAGTGACATAGGAGTAGTGCAGGGTATATTAGCTGATCCATTAAGTGATATGGCTAGTGTACTCTGCAAAATGTTGCTTGAAGTACTTAATTCAGGTTAGTGGTAAGTATTATATGTAACTTAACGGGGCTGACATAGTCGCTAAGCGACCAAAAGTCTCAAAAAAAAAATTTAGAATAAAAAAAAAAAAAAAAAAAAAAGATAATATGCACTACATTTTTTTTAATGTATTGGCAACTGGATACATTGTACTTATGCCTCACTAAAATATTACCAACTTAGAATTGCCAGTTATTTATAGTTCCCATTTTTCCAACATCATAGATCGATTAAAAATACATAGCTATGATTGAATCCATTACTATTTATATAGTTTTGTTTACACGTTGTTAGTTTTGCCTTTTTGAATATCTATTGACAGCGCAGAAACAATCCATACCGTAAGTATACCTATTGAATATACTATCGATAGTTTATGTATGTTTTTTATTATATTTTTATAGCCTTTGACCACTGTCTTACCTGATAGTCATGATTTGGTCAAAGATGTTGTTCAGGCTAACCTAGAATTACTGGCTATGAAGGCCAGCTGCTGGAACACACCGTTAAGTGCTTGGCGACAGATTTTCTACTTGAAGGTGGTAGGTAGCCAGTCGGGCATTCGCAAAATGCCACCATGCTGTAACGACTGCCATCTGAAGACAACACCGGCTTAACGTGCCCTACGAAGCGCGGAAGCTCTCAGTAGTAATGTCACTAGCGGTCAAGCATCTAAGTCATGATTTATGACGTTGCTTAACTTAGCTGATCGATTAAGAACGGCTAAGCAAACTCCGCTACGAGTGCTTCAAGATGTATATTTATAGATGCCTGGTATTCAATACTATTGTTAAGTAAACAAATTGGTAACCTACTACAGTGGCTTGCTGTTAGGTGTGCCGCCGGGCTAGTTGCTAGGTGAACGTTAGAATTTAGTCGAGTATAAAATATAATAAAATATGGATTTATAGCAGCCACATATAAAGGCATTGGTGATGGCTATAGCGTGGAAGCACGGCTGTTTTAACACACTCTTAAGTCAGGAAAAATCGATATGGTGTGTCTCGATTTAAAAATGTTAGCTAGCAACACTACTGATGTTTACGTGCTACTGTCAAGAGTGTCAAGTCAATGACGGGCTGAAAGTGTGAAAGAAAATAATCGTTTCTTCCTACTGCTTAATTTAGCAAAATCCGTATTAATAATATGAACTCAATTTGTGAAATAATATGAACTCGATCTGAATAATAATAAAGTTGTTGATACTACCTCATAAAAGTTGCGGATTTTAATACTTCTGGTATCATTCGATTTGTCTAAAAAGTATTATAGTCTTAATATCTAGATGATTGATAATTTTTACAACTTAAAAATTAAATTACTCTTAAGCCAGGGTAAAAATATGAAAAATGGCTACTGATCCTAAAATTAGACGTTTTTATTAACAAATTAAAAAAGAAATAATCAGGACACAAAACTTTTTCAGGGGACCTAAGTCTCCTAGTGAAATGGGCATTCTCCTATTCACACTTACACACTGGCGCTTACTGTAAAGATATATTAATATCACACAAAAATGTCTCTGTTTCTAACGCGACTAAACATTCGGAGAAGTATATTGTGTTCTTACTATAATATTTCAAAGGATTTACTGGAGCTTCGTATTCGAGAAGTAAACCCAATCTAATTCAATACCTTTCAGACTATTTCAAGTCCATTATTGTAAGTAGCTCCCGGTACAGGGAATAGATATTTATAGTTTATTGTCCATGTACCATTCTTCAGATGATAATATAAGAAATTTGTGACATGTTGGTAATTTTTGCTATAGGCTAGCTTTTGACCTCAATCTTACCTGTTGTGCATTCTAGGTTTCTTGTTTAATATATTTGACCTTGTTTTATTTTAAAGCATACGGTATCTCATAGGTATTTCTTCTTTAAGTTCACTAAATGGATTATTTGTGATCAGTCATATCTTCCAATGAATGTTTGCACCGTTATTGGCTGGAAGCCAGGTAGCATCGGTTGCCGAACTTCGTATACATTCTTCATACACAGGGCCTGATTAACATTTAGGCTAATTAGGCTGCAGCCTAGGGCGCGAGGATCAAAGGGGCGCGCTGAAATCGTTTCTTCGCATGCACTATTAATCTAGCATCATTGCATCTACCCTACATATTACTTCAACTAGACCGAGACAAAACACTCAAAGTGTAACCATTTTTCTTTTAATTAATAAGGTCACACTCCGACTAACTAACTGCCTTGTTGCATGAGGTTCAGGGATTATGCCTTTGGATATATTCAATGAAACGTTCGAAATTAATTTCCACTCAAGTTTAATATATGACACAAACTGTACACATATGCAATATACTTAGTCCTTCTTTACATTTACATGAAGAATCACTTTGTCATCACTGGGGATTATAGATTAAGTACACAAATGGTAAACTCACATTGGTTGGTATCTAATTTACCAGTATTCCAAATGTTCTTGACGAGTCCAGAAGCGTATCGTCCAGTTGTGTGTGATGATTTTCAGGTTATGTTTTCCTCATATTGTCATCTTGAAGTTAGGTCTTGCTTGAGTAGAGCCTACTAATCTATGCTAGTCCATTACTGGATTCTAATAATTTAAATTTGTAGTTAAGGAGCCCTGTAGGAAAAACAGTAGAGTTAAAATTCTATTTGTCGATGCACCATGAGGTCAAAATTAATTACTACACTGATTTTACTAATTACTTACATAATGGCTCTTCTAAGAATACATGTCTTCAATTATATATAGCCCTAAGGCTTTCTATGACTTTTTTTTTTAGTCCATAACTGTCTTTTTAAATAGGTTTTTAAGAAAGGTTGTCGCTTTGTTCTATTCGCTTTAATGAGACAAATCAAAATGGCCGAGTTCCCCTCTCATATCCATTGACTTTTTCTTTACTGCATACATTCCCCTAGATAAATAATAGTATGCATAGCAATTTAATATGCATTCATAACCTATAGCGACATCTAGTCACGCTGTTGTACATCAACTGCGTTGCATTGATTTAGTTCTTCCCAAAATCTTTAGATAGCGTTACTTGTTTTTATTTCTCTTTATGAGTTTAAATAAATAATTGATTTTTATACGTTACAATACATCCTTCCCCGGTTAAAAAAATTTTAATTATTAAAAAATTTTTTTTTTTTTGCATCTTGACAAACACAATCTTACCCTTGCTCCTACAGACTTAAGCTGTTGGCCAAACCAAACTAACAGTTTTCTAATTTAAATTATCTAATACTGCGGTTGTATGAATATGAGAAATTTGTATGATGTACCTTCCTAATTAAAAATTTTTTTTTTAAGCCGCATATGTGAATAAGTTTAATTACTCCATTTAACTTAATATCTCCTATAAGAAAATATGCAAATTTCTTGTTACATAAACCTACAATATATATATAATACTCTTTTGTTGTTCTAATTAAAACTATTTTAACAGTTTTTTTTTTTTTTTTTGTTCTTAATCTTCCTATATACTTACTATTTAGTTGCATATCTATGCATTTGTAACTCTATGATTCTATTTCCTTATCACTAGAGGTACCTATTCTAACTGTTAAATCTACATCATTCTTTAATCTTAGGTAATGTTTAAGTTAAGTCTATACTTTTCTCTGGGCTGAGAAAGTGTTTTAGTATTATCAAGTAATCTAAAATATCAGGTTATTTATTAGACTAATTAAGATTATTAAGTTTAAGTTTTGACTATATTATGTCAAGTTTTAAGTTAAGATATCATGAACTATCAAGTCTATTGTTACAATACTCTAATTTCATGCCTTTCCATACATACTATGAACTTATAAAAATAAATGTTAACAAATTTTGAAAAAAATTTCATACATCAATCTTTCACTTCTTTCAAAAATTCTCTTATATACTTCCAGCTTTCATTCATCCTCTTTCAATTTTAAATATTTACACGTCTAGTATTAAATTCGTGTAAATATTGTTTGTTTATAGTAACAATGTTTATGACGGACAGTCATCATGTTTTAAGATATCTTTAATATGGAATTTACCTAAATTTTTGCCATTCATATCTTTTAAGTTGTAAACTACTGGTGAGTGTTTATATGATATGACACAGCGTTGAAAACGAGGTGCTAATTTAGCAGTAAAATGTTTACTAGCATCTGACAAATGAAAAGTTCGCTTGTAAACTATTTGACCAACTTTATATTCTAAAGGTCTCTTTCTTAAGTCATAATGTGTTTTATTTTTGTCATGTGTTGACTTTAAGTGTTCACTGACTTCTAAAAATATTGATTTAAGTTCTTTTAAGTTATTTCCATGAATTCTAGGATCACTCAGTGTTAAAGAAGACTGTGGCACTGGGTTTTCAGAATTTTTGTGCAAATTTCCATCAACAAACATTTCTCGTCCATGGATAAGAAAGTAAGGAGAAAATTTTGTTGATTCATTGACTGAAGTATTAAGTGCACATTGGATTTCAGGTATATGATCGTCCCATTTTCTGTGATTAGATTTCACAAAAGAGGAGATAGCATACAGAACATTCCTGATTGCTCTTTCTGATTGATTGACCTGCGGGTGATATCTAGGATTGTAATAGATATTAGGAACATTATACTTTGACATTAAGTCTCTGAAATTCCTTGAAATAAATTGAGGACCATTGTCAACATATACAAATTTAGGTATCCCGTGAACTAGAAAAACTTTTTCTTCAAGTAGTCTGACAATAGATATACCTGTTTCGTTCCGTATAGGAAACAACATAACATATTTGCTAAAGTAATCAGAACATACTAATAAATAGGTATTTCTCTTTGTTGAAACAGGAAAAGGTCCTAATAAGTCACAGCAGAGGGCTTCAAATGGGCTATTGACTTGTTTTGGATTACCCATTAAACCTGGCCTTGCCGAATTAACAGGTTTATACTCTTTACAAGTTTGACATGAATTAACAAAATGTACTACATCTTTGTACATGTTTTTCCAAAAATAGTGTAATGCTAGACGTTTATGAGTCTTGAAAATTCCGGTATGAGCGCCAGTGGGTGAATCATGAAATTGTTTTAATAGATTTCCCACATCATCTTTAGGTATTACTTGTTTCCAAGTAAATTGAGAAGTTAAGTTATATTTGTTTTTTGAATTTCTATACATTTTTCCGTCTTTTAAGTGGTAATTTGGAAATTTGTGAGGATATTTCTCACAATCATTGAACATTTTTAAATACCATTTGTCAGTTATTTGTTCCGAAATTTCTAATGTTTCTACTTTGATTCTTGAGAGTGCATCAGGTAAACACATCTCTACCTTTTCGATGAACAATTTCAAAATCAAATTGACTCAAGCGAATACTCCAACGAGCTAATCTACCTGAAGGGTTTTTTAATTTATAAAACCATTGTAACGATGCATGATCTGTGACTATGGTACATTTCTGACCTTCAACATACATTCTAAATTGTTCTAAAGCATATATAACGGCTAACAATTCTCGTTCTGTAGTTGTGTAATACACTTCATGTTTATTGAGTTTTCTGCTACAATAAGCTATGGGGTGATCAAAGTTTTCATATGATTGAGTTAAGACTGCTCCAATCGCATAAGCTGAAGCATCTGCCTGAATTGAAAAAGGTAAGTTAAAATCTGGACATTTAAGAATAGGAGCTGATATTAATCTAGATTTTAATTTATTAAACGCATTTTCAGCATCCTCCGTCCATTCAAAGTTAACTTTCTTACAAGTTAATTTACATAAAGGTCTACTAATCTGTGAAAAATCCTGAATGAATCTACGATACCATCCAGCCATTCCAATAAATCTTTTTATCTCTTTAGGTGTGGTAGGTGTTGGGTAGTTAATTATTACTTCAACTTTAGATGGGTCGGTATGTAAACCATGTTTATCTACCTGATAACCAAGATATTTAAGTTCTTTCCTACAAAAATTCGATTTACTCATGTTAATTGTTAAGTTTGCTTCTACTAAACGTTGGTGGACTTTATCTAATAGTTTAATATGATCATCAAATTGACTTGAGACGCAGATGATGTCATCTTGGAATACCCAGACTTTATTTTCGAATTCTGGACCAAAAAGTTTCTCCATGAGTCTTTGCATAGTCGCTGAGGCTCCAACCAATCCAAAACACATCACCACGAAGTGATGAAGTCCTCTGCGAGGCACAGAAAAAGCGGACTTCTCTGCAGATTCCTTACTATCATATTCTACCTGCCAGTATGCAGCGCTAAGGTCAATGGAGGTCAAGTACTTTGCATCTCTAAGGTTATCTAAAATTTGGTGAATATAAGGTAAGGGGTAAGCATCAGCTTTGGTCACCGAATTTAGTTTTCTACAATCTAAACAGAGTCTTAAGTCACCATTCGGTTTAGTTACCATCACCACCGGAGAGTTCCAAGGTGAGTTTGAAGGTTCTACTACTTTGAGTGCTAACATCCTATCTAATTCTTTTTCTAAAGCTTGTTGCTTAATAGGGGATAAAGGGTAATATCTTTGTTTAATAGGTGGGCTGTTACCAGTATCTATTTTATGTGTTATTAATTTGGTACGGCCTAATCCAACCTTTTCAGTATTAATTTTATCAAATTTTTCTATTATTTTCTGTAAGGCTAATTGTTGTTCATTACTTAATGATTCAAAGTCTTCTAAACCTTGGTTCAATGAAAGTGAGTTAATATAGTTTTGATTATTTTTTGGTGATTTACAAACATTATTACCATTTAGTAAGGTGTTAAGAGTTATCAAAAATGTATTACAAAAATCCATTCCAAAAATTACTGGAGTGAGAATATTGGGAACAACATAAAATTTTATGGTTTTCACTTGATCCAGATATTTAATAGGTAAATGCATAAGGCCTAAACATTGAACTCTAGAACCATTTGCGGTCCTAACATTTTGACCTTTGGGTAGTTTTATCAATTTAAACCCATATTCCATGAATAATAAATGAGAGTCATCTCCTAATATTGAGCATACTGCTCCAGTATCTAATAATCCAATTACATTTAAGTCCAAAATGTCAACTAATAAATGTGGTCTAATATCACCAGTGTTCGCTAAGAAATGAGTCACACTACCTTTTTCTGGTGTGCTAGATGCTATATTTAAAGTTATGTCGTTAATGTGACTCAAGTTAGCTAGTTTTTTGAACACTTAGGGCAATCAGTACGCTTAAAACCTTTCTCGCCACACTTAAAACAAATTAATTCCCTTGATGTATTACACTGATTAGTGAAATGATTTGTCTTATTACACCTAAAACATTTCTTTGAAGTTGTCTTCAAAATAGAAGGCGGTTCAATACTAGACACATGTCTAAGATGTGTTTTTAACTGAGTACTATTACTTCTTGAAGGGGTAAAGTCTTTATTAAGGGTTAAGTCGTTAAAGTTTGGTTCAATAAATTGTTGTGACCTAGCACGAGCAAGTTCTAATTTCTTACCATATTTCAGTAAGTCACTAATGGAATTTATGTCTAATAGAGCCATTTCTTTCATATATTCTGGTCTAATATTGTGCATTAATATGTCTAATTGATCTTTATCAGATAGAGGCAGTGAAAGTCTTGAGAACATGCCTTGCATTATAGATAGATACACTACCATTGTCTCATTCTTGGCTTGAGTACGCTTACGAATCTCCTGAGCTAATCTATAATCCAAGTCCGGTATGTCAAAGTCGTCTCGCAGACGAGTAAGTAAGTCATTATATGATTTAAGGTGTGGTTTGTTAGACCTAAACCAATATAACGCCGACTTGTCTAACAAGTCTGAGAAAGCAGTAAGTACACGGTCCTCCGATATGTCTCTAGCTTGTCTTAACTCCTCTCACCGTTCTATAAAAGTTCTTACACATGTAGTACCATCATACTTTAAGTTTAATGAGCATAAATTAAATGGTTTATCTTTAATTAGTACCGTTTGGGGTTTTTCTACTAATTCTATTTGAGGTGTGGATTGACATTCACTACATAAGTCCTTATGTTTGGTATTTATGTGCTCATCGTCAGACTCATCTTCATCCTCATTTAATAAAGCAATTAAGTTAATGACTTTAGTTTTAAGGTCTAATAATTCTTGTGTAGGCGTTGTCACACGTGATAATCTATTTAAGTAGTATTGTGAACGAGCTAAAATCCGTTTAATAGTTGTGGTATCTCCTGGCACTAAGTCGGTATATGATTTTTCCAACTCTATAATAGGCTCCAAACACTGACCTACCTCAACAGTGGCACTAGGTGGTTTGTACTGGTCTGGTTTTATGCTACCTTTCCTTTTCATCACGCACAACTGTCGATAGCGCTTCCGTAGAACATCCCTGGTTACAGAGTCATCTGCGGATACGCCAAAATAATTAAGTTCTGAAATTAGTTCTTCTTTACGAAGGTATTCTATCCAAGTTACCCTATCCATGCTGTATAAATTTTCTTTACACAAAGTTACATACAATGTTACCAAGTAGTCTAATTGTTAAGTTTAATTTATCTAATGTGCTCGGTATTTAAGTTTAAATTAAGTATGCAGACAATATTTATCAGCATTAAGTTCTAAATTAAGTTTTTAACATATCATTTACATTTTACTATTCTTGAATTATATTAACTGATTATGCTAGACAGGTATTAATATTAAAGTTTATTAACAATGATATAGGTAAATAGTTTCACTACAATATATCCAAAAGGCATCACGTTGGGCGCTCATTTTGTAACCATTTTTCTTTTAATTAATAAGGTCACACTCCGACTAACTAACTGCCTTGTTGCATGAGGTTCAGGGATTATGCCTTTGGATATATTCAATGAAACGTTCGAAATTAATTTCCACTCAAGTTTAATATATGACACAAACTGTACACATATGCAATATACTTAGTCCTTCTTTACATTTACATGAAGAATCACTTTGTCATCACTGGGGATTATAGATTAAGTACACAAATGGTAAACTCACATTGGTTGGTATCTAATTTACCAGTATTCCAAATGTTCTTGACGAGTCCAGAAGCGTATCGTCCAGTTGTGTGTGATGATTTTCAGGTTATGTTTTCCTCATATTGTCATCTTGAAGTTAGGTCTTGCTTGAGTGGAGCCTACTAATCTATGCTAGTCCATTACTGGATTCTAATAATTTAAATTTGTAGTTAAGGAGCCCTGTAGGAAAAACAGTAGAGTTAAAATTCTATTTGTCGATGCACCATGAGGTCAAAATTAATTACTACACTGATTTTACTAATTACTTACATAATGGCTCTTCTAAGAATACATGTCTTCAATTATATATAGCCCTAAGGCTTTCTATGACTTTTTTTTTTAGTCCATAACTGTCTTTTTAAATAGGTTTTTAAGAAAGGTTGTCGCTTTGTTCTATTCGCTTTAATGAGACAAATCAAAATGGCCGAGTTCCCCTCTCATATCCATTGACTTTTTCTTTACTGCATACATTCCCCTAGATAAATAATAGTATGCGTAGCAATTTAATATGCATTCATAACCTATAGCGACATCTAGTCACGCTGTTGTACATCAACTGCGTTGCATTGATTTAGTTCTTCCCAAAATCTTTAGATAGCGTTACTTGTTTTTATTTCTCTTTATGAGTTTAAATAAATAATTGATTTTTATACGTTACAAAAGTAAATGCGCTGTAAACTGAAAAAGCTTCGGAGTCCCTAATTTAACAATAAATTTTAAAAAGCACTCTTAAAACACTGACATGTCACTTCAATCGGTTGGTGGTCGAGCGAGTTGTGAGTGAGCTGTCAACAGCGCAGCAATTGTTAGTGCACAGCTAAAAGCAAGTTCTGTTCATTTATCCAATGTTGTTACTCTTTATTGCTACTTACTTTACATGATTATTTTGATGGTTCAAAAATTTTTAATCAGAGGCAAGAAAGAGATGCGAAGTAACCACACAAAAAAGGTGTAAGAAGAAAGAAACCGAAATTTTATTTTGATGAAGTTAAAACGGGGCACATTGAGTTAGAAGGGAGACGATCTTTTATCGTTAATAATTATTATGCAGCTATTGATTGTCTTAACTTGCACCAGCAAATTATTTATAATACAAAAAATACAAAGTTTGGTTTCTTATGGAAACTACATGAACTAGGCGATGAATTTATAGAAGCAAAGCAAAATAGCTAAAAAAACTATACGCCACTGATTTAGAAGAAATCTTAGTAGAAGAATGCGTCCATCCGCTCAGTTTTTAAAATTTGACACCGTGGCCGAGCATTCTATTCCAGCCAGAACCCCGAAGGGTTTCTTGCAGTTAATATTTTTTTTAAATGTGATATTAAGATATTTTTTGACACTAAGCCTTACTGCGGCCAAAGGTAATAAACATTAAAGTGTTTTTTACAAACAAAAAAGTGGAAAGATTTGCAAATGCTAAAGCACGTAAAAGGACTTTTGTTTATGTTAATCGGCTTCAAATCGGAGCATGCACCGTCGACAACGACCTTGATGCTCCGACCTTTCGATTCCAAAAAACTGAAGATCCACTCGCATAATTTGTCGTGAAGCCCATAGGAAGGAAGCTTCGAAAGAAGCGCTTTATGCCACACCCGATATGTCTAAACTACCCGCCAACGCCTCACCCTTGGGATCCACTACCTCCGCCCATCGATGCGTAAGGTATACTAAAAAATCACCGGTTGAGCGACCGCGATGAAAACCGTGCTGGCGATCGCAAATAAGCTGATGCTCCTCTAGATACTGCAAGAGCTGGTTGTTGATAATAGATTCCATGATCTTGGAGAACAGAGACGTTATGAGCGGTAATTGGACGGATCTGAGCGGTCACCTTTTTTAGGGTCGGGTGCACCAAAGCCTTCTTCCATGTTTTTGGGAAACCGCCTGATGTGTAGCAGAGCCGGAAAAGCCGCGTTAGAACCGGTGTCAACTCAGAAGCACAAGTCCGCAGCACTGTCAGAGGGATGCCATCAGGCCAACTCGACTTATGAATGTCCAAGGAGAACAGTGTTTTACGTACTACACATTGCCGGAAAATTATATCCGGCATCGAGGTATCACACCGTGGTATAGTCGATGGTGAGTTCCCTTGGTCATCCAAAGTTGAGTTAGACGCAAAGAGAGCCCAGAAGATCGGCCTTCTCCTTTGCTGTGTGGGCCAATGTGTCATTCTCTCTGTGCAGGAATTCCCCTGGACAGCCCTGGCAAGAAACCCGAACGCACGTGTTCCCGAAGGAAGGCGGGCTAATCTCTCGCCAATTCTGCCGATATGCTCTGATTTCGCTCTTGTGATTACTCTCCAAGAAACAAACTACATCAACAACATAGTCGGCAGTGACATCTGGATCGTCCGGCAAAAAACAAACTTGCCCCCATGGGTAGGATGCAAAAAAGTACCGCATCCCGTCCCTTCAGTCACTTGTCATGATTTTGGTTGCATGAGGTGCTTTGCCTTTAAGTATGTAGGAACGGTCACGGGCCAGCTAAATAATAGCTTGACACCCTTAGGTCAAATGTCGCACAGATTAAAGTAAAACGTTACTTTCGCTTGCAGATCGATCTAAAAACTTTTATAGGTACTAGTAGTATGAACCAAAAAAAAATTTGAACACTAGTAAACAGAAACTACTTTTTTGGCTGACCGTAACACATCTGGCGGGGGCGCGTCCTCATAATTAGCCTAGAGCGGTCAGAAATCTTGATCAGTCCCTGTTCATACAAGTAGCCTAGAGAGAGGATTTTGTTTACTAACAGTTTTTTCGGAATGCAATACTTCTTTTGATTTATATAGTAGTATGTAGTTAATTAATATGTAGCTGTAAAATGATTTTTTTGAAAATTGAATTTAAGCTATGTTTGACTTAAATAACCTTATATTTCTCTTTCTACGATATAATTTATAACATCCCATGTGTTGGTTATAGTTTATGAGTAGCAACTGCAAAAGTGACAGGTGAAAAATTCACATTATTCTTCGAGGCCATTATTCTCTGTGACCATTTAAAAACGTAACGCGTTTATCTCCGTGGAAAAGTCATGATATAGTATTCTGCATGTCGCTTTAACTTTGATGGCACGTTGACTCTATGAATATGTAATAAGTTTTTTTTCTATAAATTTTCTATAAGTCTATTCAAAATATAGTATATGTATAATATAGAAGAAATGGAAAAAAAGAGGATGAAAAATTAAAGTCACGTTCGGGATTCGAACCCGTGCCTTCCACCTTTATATAACCGGGGTGTGATCTGAACGCTAAGCCAACATGACATATGACTCATGAACCCCCTTGGCATCGGCGTGGATGATATCGTTTATTTATGAATGAAATTCCATTGTTATCATTAACTAGAATACGCACGGATTAACCATCGTATAATATGAATTATTAGAGCTTCCTAGGTAAACATAAGAAGTAGGTATGAGATTATTTATAACGCAGTTTCCACCGGTTGTTTCCGCGGCAAAATGTATGGAGTGAAAGATTTTTATTTTCATTTCACAGTTTGAAACACTTTCCGTTGTTGTAAAGTAATCAAATTTTAACTAAGTATAGCCAAATATTACATATATCGTTTGAATTATAAGAAGTGGGTAGAAGTGGCATACCGTTCGGGACCGATATGGTAGTAAATATAATTATTTTATTCAAAATCTTTGGTTTCAAATCTTTGAAATTGGTTTTATTACCATTATTTATTTTAGTAAGTAATACGGGATAACTCACATGAATCAGTCAGATGGCTCCGACTATAGCTAAGCGAGATGTCACGCGGGCGTCCCGAGCTCTCCTTAAAAAAGACAACAGAATGGGGTTGTAACTATAGTCAGAGCTATCTGACTGATTCACGTGAAATATCCCGTAATATTGACTAAAATTAGTGAAGACCATTATTTACTCGTTTTCTATATTGTATTCAAAATTACAGTTTTCCGGGTAAACTATTATAAAAGTAGTTACGAGATTACTATTACGTGACGGAAAATTTTGGGCGCCAAAATTTTATTTGAAGTAGTTTCAGGTACTATTTCAAGATTTAAAATACTTCCCGTTATCGTAGAGTTACATAATTTTTTTTCACAGCAAGGATGTCTTCCAACGTAAACGGCTTGATTTACAATAATCGAACATATAATACCTTCACAATAATAGTACATTGTACATCGAGGGGAAAAAACGATCTATTTCTGTTCCAGATTATGTACAAACCAGACACGCAGCGGAGGGCTTAAAAGAAACTCGACAACAGAAATATACTGTCTTCCGAGTGATACATAGTGCTTTATACTGCACCTACGAGGAAAATAAAATCATTATAAGTTTTCTCGTATTTGTCCAGAGACTTCTCAGGAAGCAAGTTTATGACTTTTTGAGCTGCATTTTTCATTTCTGGTGGCGTAACGATAACAAAATCGTCACTTTTACTATTATAAGACACTGGAAAATTATTGGAATAATTTAAAGTGTACCGTTATATTATCAATTTTGTATAAAACAAAATTTAACAAAACAAATAAATTGCCGCGCTTTTTTTTCGTAGTTCAGATAAAGGTTGTTAACCTCCTTTCACTGAAAATTGAGTAGGAAAAAAATCCAACCCCTTTTATCGAACTATTTGATGTAAACCCTTTTTCGAAGTAAGTTCTTGAGCTGTATTTTTTAATTCTCGTAGCATCATCGTTATCAAATCGTCACTTTCACTATCAGGTGACATTTTGGAAAATTATTTGTAATAATAATAAAAGCGTAGTGTTAAATTATTTATTTAGTAAAAAAAACAAAATTTAATTAAACAAATAAATTGCTGCGCTTTGTTTTTCGTAGTCTAGAAAAAGGTAGCCAACCTCCTTACATTGAAAAAGCAGTACAAATAGAAATCCTACCTTTTTTATTTAATTATTTGATATAAAATCTTTTTGAGATTTGACGATTGTATTTTTTTATGTTTGCAGCTAAAAAAAAGAAAAGAACGCTAGCAGGGCAGGTATGGATTTTCATACAACATTCCTTCACTGTTACGGAAGGAAGGAATGGAATTCCATGTAACTTTTCCCGCCACACATTTATAAGGGAAAAATGACAATCTTTTTAACACATTTTTGAACGAGTAATGAGACACTTTCTGAGTAGATGTGGTATATAAGCTTTAATCCACTCACCATAAGCCGACCAGCCTGCCGTTTTGAACAGACGAGAGAGAGTTCCTTATTTTTAGTTTCACTTGTATCGTGCGAAATACAAATATCCATATGTATACATTATTTTTTTATAACAGTTGTTAAATACATTTTTGACCAATTTCACGATGTCTACCATTAATAAAGTTATGAGATAATACGTTTGACAAAGTATCGTCTTTGTTTACTACAAACGGAAAATTATCTTCACTGGAGCTATACAACTTAGAGTAAATATTAAAAAGCTAATAAAAACTGTCATCAAACTGTTTGATGACAGTTTTTATTAGCTTTTTACATTTTTATTAGCTTGCTTTATGCAACATTGTCCGATAGTAAAAAAACTTGCAAGTAACAAAGAACTAGTAAAATTTAAAACTTTTTATTTTAACCCAAATGTTTTCTATTTTGTCATCTAGTCACGATCAACTTATAAGTGTTAACTACTCCATTCGTTTTTAGTCATCCAATTATGACAGACTTATATCGAAAATTGAAATCATTATAGCGTCACTGATGAAAAAAAATGAAACGGCTGGATCGATTCAATATGAAATTTTCTGTGTATATTCAGGAGGTCTGAGAATAGGACGTATACTATTTTTGGAATATGTATATTAAACATTTTTTTTTTTAATTTTTTTTTGCCTTTATGGCAAAGCAACGTTTGCCGGGTCAGCTAGTTATTAATATAATGTATGCAATCTACACACATTCCATATCTCAACGCTTGTTTTCCGCAGGGACATGCCGAAGTCATAATGAAAATAAGAAACAATTGCGCGTATACGTACTATATAATATTACATAATCGGAGGCACGTCAACTCACTTGATGATGGGCATCGGATAAAACCGAAACATAGGTCGACAATATCTACCAATATGCGTGAGTACAGCCTTTCAATTCCTTAAATTTTTCTTTATACAAGAATATTTACTCGTTACCTTAAATTTAATTTCTACCATGTCATTTTATTTAACTTTCTTACTTTTCCAATTACAACTAATTTTCCGAGCTAATTAAACATATGTTATTTAAAGTTCTAGACTGAAGTGGAAGCCACAAAGCCAGTAAGCCAGAAACTTTGAACTCTATTGACCGTGTGATCATAGGCAAAGAATCTTGTAAGTGTTCCAACTTCAGAAGGGGGATTATTGAACGAAATCAAGACTTCGTAGCTTAAGCACTTGCATATGCAAACTAGGTAGCAAGAGGAAGATAGTATATGATGAATAATATTAAGTAAATGTTGCTATTAGTGTACCTATACATGAAAAGAAAACACGATAAAGAAGTTCGAAAGAAAACTGTGAAAGCGAACATTATATAAAATGATTCCTTATGTACTCATAAATCTGCAAAATAACATCTAAATATAGTATGGATTATGCTTTATGAATTGAATAATAAATATAAAAATAAAAGCAAAAATAAAAAAAAAGTATCAGCGTCGTTAATATCTTTCTTTTTATTTGATGCGAAGATATTTAAAAATATTCTTTACTACTTAGCAATTTACATAGTTACAAATTTCATTTAACATTATCTACTTTTAAATTTGTAGGATGAATTAATTTTATTCGACAATAAAACTGTTCTCAAGCATCTGAAGCGTATCATGGGTAAATATATTTTGATAAGTTCGGGTGTAGCTGTTTGATTTTATCACCCTTAAATATAGTTATCAAGTAGTTAGATTTACTACTACATACATTATGGTAGACCATCAAAAGCTTAATAAAGTTTGCTGTGACAATGAAAACTTTAGATTACGCTAAAAACGATTTAGATTCTTAGGCGTAACTATGTTTTTTGATGTGCATTAAAAATAAAGTTTAGTCATTCAACTTTAAAAATGCTAATTGTTCTCTCTTTGGCCAAACCTAAGATCCACTATATTAATACTAGAGATAAAGATGCAGAAAACTGTCTACTAGCCAGTGTGGAGATAAAGCAGCCAAGACAAGAAAGGGAGCTGAAGTGAGCTTTTCATGAAATAAACCCGTAATCGGTGATGTAACAAGACTGATCGTTAGTTCTCGAGCTGTATGGCCCTGTTATGAATACTAAAAGTGAATTGTGTATTCTGTTGATATCTCTCATAGCGAATATATTTTTTCACGAAATTGCTCGCATTATATATGTGGATTATGCTGAAGGGCGTTTTATTTTACGTCTTGATATTGATATGGGATTGATTGTGCGGCTGGAATTGATCAATTGATGTTCAAATGTTTTAATAGCACATTATGGTACAAGTGTGTAATGATTACCGCCAAGTCGGATGCTGCCTTTGATGCCCGATTGAGTCTTAAGGTCGGGTATTCCCGTTTTTGCCTAAAGTAGATGTTGTTTTTTATAAACAAAGAAGAACATTTCAAATCTGAAATAAATATATATTTTAGTTACATTCTTTCTCCTTATTGTGTATTCGTTCAAATCACGATACGAGTAAATTTTCTCGATAGAAAAAAATTGTGAACTAAGTTCGATTTGCGGTTTTTTTACCGGCCAAATTTAATTTTTAACAGGTACTAATACTCCACTTAATCTATAACTTATACCATTTTGTAGGTAATTTAATTTGAAATACAAATAAAGCGATCCTTTTTTCTCATTACATCTATTCTTTTTTAAATCGAATATTTAAGTGATAATATATCCAAACGTCGCTAATCAGTGTCCCTCGGGACGTCACCAAGACAAGATCTGTGTCAAATTTTTGCGCGCGCACTTTTTGGTATCTGCGTAAACAAATATCATGAGGATACACAATAAATTGTAAATAATTATTATTTAGTGAACTATAGTATATAATTATGACATAGTGTTTATTCCTCATAGTGTAAATATCTCTATTAGAATATTAGAGGCATTAGATAGACTGTGTTTGTGTTTATTTCCCGTTGTGTAAATATTTTATGAAAACTTATATGAGACAATATTTTTTTTTGGTTGTTTTCTGGAAATGGCAAATAAAGAAAATAACCCACGCACTAAATCACGGTTGAAGGCAAAAGAAAATGGGAATTGAAATATGGTAAGTAATTTTTTGTTTGTTTATTTATTTCTATTGACCACAGTCTAAACATAACAGTAGGTTCAAAAAGAGGTAAAAAGTTACTATTTCTAGTAATCCTTCAAAACACTTAACATTATGACTAGGTATACATGGCTCTCAGATATTGTAGATTCAGTCAACTTTTCAGTTTGAAAATGTGGTGATTTTTTTTCAGACAACTATTTTTTTTAATGTTATTGTGACGGAATAAGGTCGAGGCCCACCTACCTGATGTTAAGTGGACTAACCTCTGCCTATAACAGATGCATTTCGTCACAAGTCACGAATTGCACTGCGCCCATCACTTTGAAACATAGTTGTTAAGTTTCATGTGCTTGCAATTTAAGTGGCTCTCAAGGACTGCGGACGGTTGAGAATTTTAAGAATGCCTGCTTGACTTGCTCCCATCCTTTCAAGTACAAAATCTGTCGCCTAGCACCTAACCATGTATCTAGCAGCTGCCCTTAAGAGCCAGTAATTCTACGTTATGCCCGTTAAAACGAACGAGTACGATTATTGCCTTAAGTATATTGAAATAAGTGTAAATTTGGGCTTTTACTTATTCTAAATTAGAATAAGGACTGAATTCTAAAACTGGAATTTAATAGGAATATTTTTTTTAATTTTCGTACTATCTTTATATCTTATTTTATGGTGTTACAGAGAAATTGATGGCAACGAGGACGCGTTTATTATTCAAATGGATAAATATAAGACTATTTTCAACCCATATCGGGACGGCGAATAATTGACATCTCCTACTTTTTAAAACAAGTTCAAGAAAAAGAACACCACAATAATTTGTTTGAATGTAAATAAAACAACTTCTTCTTGATTGGTGAGAGAAGACATTAACTTATATTAATATTCAAATTTGAGTGCAAAATGTGAAAAGAAGTTTGTTTGACTTAGCTGTACCACGGGAGTTATAGCTTCTGGAATAGAATTTTCTCAGATCGAGGAGTTGTTTTCAGCAATAAACATTCCTATATTTTCTTTAAGATGTTTTATTTAACTGCAGAATAAAGTTTATATATATATATATATATATATATATATATATATATATATATATATAATAAACACATTAGAACTACTTCTGTAAATAAAAACTCAATTTGGTATTACCAGATTCAAGGTTACATTTTTGAAAACTAAGATGAGACCAAAATTAATAAAATTTTATATGAATTGCTTACTGCCCGAAATCATAGACAGCAGAAATGAGCGTGGTATGTCCATTAGAAACTTAAAAATTCAAGATGACAACATAAACATTCACCCTGATTATGAAAACAATAACGACAATGTTCACCCTAATTATTCACTACTAGGAGAAAGCATACGTCAAATAAATTTAGAGGAGTTTTAGAAAATATTTTTTATAAACGTAACTACATAAATTTCATTACTCTCTTACTTCATACTTCTCACGCGGAAAAGTATGAAATAACTTGTGGATGTCGATACCAAGCAGATTCAAAACACTCTGAGCTCACAGTATCATTGTCCGACTTCCACAAGTTGCTTTCATCTTTTTTGGTGTTATTTTTTTTATGCCTGATAGGTTAGCCTTTTGACTTTTTGACCTGATGGTAAGTGATGTTGTCGAAGATGTTGTTCAGACTAACCTAGAATTACTGGCTCTCTAGTACAGCTGCCGGAACACACCCTTAGGTGCTTGGTGACAGATTTTCTACTTGAGAGTGGTAGCTAGCCAGACGGGCATTCGCAAAATGTCTTACCACCATGCTATAACGACTGCCATCCTTAGACAACAACCGGGACTGACGGCTTAACGTGCCGTCTGAAGCACGGAATCGCTCAGTAGTAATGTCACCAGTGGTCACCCATCCAACTCATGTCTGAGGCGGACGTTGCTTAGCTTTGCTGATCGGTTCAGAATAGCTAAGCATACTTCACTACGAGCGCTTCAAAAAGGAGTCAGTGACGTTTAATTAATTTTATTTCTAAATTTTTAGTATCTTGTCTTAGACGTATATTTAACGTCTAAGACAAGTTGTCACCCATAATATTGGCTAACATCAGCAAGAGACATACGAACTACTAGAACACTCATTTGTAGGTATATGCTGCTCAACATAAAATAATCATAACGATACGTTTAAGCGTTACTTTTTACTGGATTTGCATGATCCAGTAACATAAAAAAAATATACGTGATTATAACTTTCCTCCATATTTTTTAAGTTGATTAAAAAACTAATTCTTAAACTTAAATTTAAATCTACATTTATATGAAATAGGTATGTAAGTAGTTTATTGGATAGTTCTATACTTTTATCGTTTCGTGAATGTAAGATTTGTTTAATCATTAATATCTTAAATTGTTGTGACTAGAGTCCCCACGCATGGCAGGCGGCTTGGGGATCGCAGTGTAAGTTGGTAGATCATTTGAAGGCGCTGCTGCCCACCTTCCAGTAAATTTCGCTTAGCCGCCTCTTACGACACCCACGGGATGATATGAGACAACTAGCGTAAATTATATTAAGGAGCGGCACTATTATATTGAGTATTATTTCATGATTATAATACTCAGTAAGCAAATAAATAATACCGTGTGGTGTTTGAACTGTAAGATAATAAAATAAGTGACAACAAAAAATAGTTGGTATATAAATCAAAAACTAAAAAGAATTTGAGAAGAATAATGTTTCGGTAATTAATAAACTATTTATTCATGTATGTGTTTGTAGAATTCAACGTATTCTACGATTTATTTTCTTAGTAAACAAATGTTTTTCACAGTGATGGTTGTGTCGTCGACGAACAAAGAACCTAATGGAATAATGCCTAACACTATAAACTCTTTAGTAAATTCTACTTCGAATATGAAAACGAGAATGCAACCATGAGCCTTACATTAGTTGATAAGCCCGTGTGTTCAATACAACGTTTGTCAGAATGTTTTATTTTTTGAAGAGGCAGACCCATAATACACGTAACCCTTCTTTTTTGAAGTTCCTGTTTCTCGCGCTGCTTTCTACGAACAACCATGCAACGTGTACCTAAATTAAGTAAACATATTCTTGAAAACACAAGAATGATTTAATATGTTGTAACAGTGACTCTTGTATATAGCTACATTCGTGTTCACCACCAAGCGGTGGTGGAAGAAAAAGTTATGGAGTCAGTTATGGGTAAGTTATGGCATCACCATTATATGGGTATAAAATAAGTTAGTTTCATTTTTGTGATGTATGCTGCAAATGAGGGATAAAATGTACAATGTATAAACTATCCTATGAAATAGCATACCTGTGTAGGTGCTCATTTATACTTGGTACATAGTTTCTTAGTTAAAAACGAAAATGTGTAAATATGGAATGCAGCAAGTATTTTCGCAGCAAACGATAACTCTACAACAGATGAAAAAGTAGGCGTATCTATTAAGAGATTATCATTAATCCATAATCAACTTAAATTCTAAATACGAAATTATAAATTCCAAATAACATTTGGGAGTAGGGTAAAATACGGGCAATATTATGTCAATTCACGAAGTACGAATTTATAGAAATTTGGATCCGAAAGTGTTTCGTGGTAAGAAAAAGTGCGATCATTCAAACGAAACTTTGAACTTCGTTTTTGGCAGTAGACCTCCTGGAGTCAATCAACTGTTTTAGTTGCACTGTGTGTGACGTGACATTGAGCTATTCGACGCTCGGTGTACTGAGAGCGCGCTGTGCAACTAGAGCGCAGCGCCGCGTTGTGCGCATAGACAGCAACTCTCGCATGCCGAATTTACGTACTCATGAAGTAATAGATAGCCTTAAGTAAACCGAGGACGGTAATCATCAATACACATGTGTATCATATGACGTTTTTCAACACACTTGTGAAGAAATTATTAGATTAAATTAATTTAACTAACCTTAGTAGCCAGATATTGGTTTTCTTGAGCATCTTTTATAAATTTAACATTATTTTCAGACGATAAAACCTTTGATTTCTTACTTCTAAATCTATCGGATAGCCTCTTTAGATAAGCTTTTCTTCTATTTCGGTTTTGTCGGACTGTACTTTTACACATTGATTATATGCACCACAATGAGCTAGATTTGTACTTAGAAGATAATTCTTTAAATAACTTCATGAATACTTTTTTCTGAAAAAGACTGCGTATTCTTGTTCTTTTGCCATTGTATGAAATTTTGGTACGCTAACATATGTTTCCTTGGAGTTTTCAGGTAGTAAACTTTCCATAACGTTAATGGCTTCACATCTTATATCGGGCGGTATACAACATTTTCTTATTAACTTCTAGACATCTTAATTAATAAATAACTATAATTTCAACAATGAATACGACTTGTGAAAGTTTTATCGAATGGCGGGAAAAATTAATCAGTTTGCCTATGCGCGCGCATGGTGATCGGTCATAGACTAAAGAATGAGGTTTCTTTTTTTTGGCTATACGGATAGCGTATTAGCTACGTACAAAATGGGGAATCTAAAGTTTTCTTTGTTACAGATAAAATAAAAGTTATATTTGAGTAAAATTTTTATGGATTAAACACGTAGGTACAAGTTGAAATTATCTATTGAAATACGAACTTGTATGATATGAGCAAACAATAGGTACATTAATTTATTTGTACTATTGAATACGATCTTTTTTCTATCGAAACTTTTTTTAGAACAAAGGAACTGAACCAATAATATAAAATCATGGAAGTACTACGTACGTAGTACTTATTACGTCCATGTATAAAATAAACTCTATAACTCGCTTGTGAATACTAGCGATGAAAAGTCATAGTATTTTTTTTATTCCAGTTAGGTTAGCCTTTGACCACTATATCACCTGATAGTAAGTGATGATGTGGTCAAAGATGTTGTTCAGGCTAACCTAGAATTACTGACTCTCAAGAACAGCTGCAAGGTTAGGTGCTTGACGACAGGTTTTTCTACTTGGAGCTAACCAGGTAGGCAAATGTTTCCTACCACCAAGCTATAACGTCTGACATCCCAAGACTGTTGTCTGGGACACCAGGACCGACGGCTTAACGTGCCCTCCGAAGCACGGAAGCGCAGAGTTGTGAACAACTCTTCTACACTTTTCACCAAGGAGATTGTAGTTTGTTTCATTCGTTTTTCATATGAAAACAAACCAAAGAGTTTTTTACCTACTGAAGTAAAACTTTAGAAGAATAGAATAATAATGTTGATAAAAAGGTTTATTACCTTCTTAGTGACATTATTATTGTAATAATTAAAGATATTATGATAAGTACATTCCGATTCGTTTTTTATTGTATCTATTAGTATATATCTATAAAATAATGAAAAATTAAGGTGGTTCGGTGTTATCGTCAGGGCCATCTTTATTAACGAAATCAGCGCCATTGATAAATAAATATATTTTTATCAACATTTTCGTCTTTGTTCCTCCCAAGTGTGTTGAAAAACGTCGTATGACACGTGTGTGGGATGTTGATCATTACTCGGCTCCCTCATCGAGCGCGCTATATCGCCTCGTGTGTAATGATCAACATACGACACTTGTATCATAATGTACTATTAAAAGCATATTGACTTATCTGTATACTCGCGATGCGACCATGATAGTTAAATTAAACAAATGGGTAAACAGTTTGCAACCTTGCTTTTATTTTTATTTTACGTGTTAAATACTAATAAATAATCTGAACCGAAATAAATTATTATTACCCTTAAATACAGTTACTTCATAATATGTAGCAATAATGACACCCTTTCATACTATATGTTTTAGGATAGCATTGAAAGTCACCGCGAAGTGATTTCTTAAAATTCTACTACTAATAATTGCCAACTTTAAAAAAATACTCGTCTGTCTTATATTTAAAACAATATAATTAAATTTAGAATTGATGACATGACATGACACAAAAATATAAGCTACTTACAAAACCTAGTTTGAATATTTTTGTAAAATATTAATAAACTAAAGTGTACATTAATAAAATTACATTATGTCAGTCACATTTGGCGGCGTACAGAAGACACTGGTAATATAGTATTACTCAATTTAGTTTCATATTTGTAAAATGTATGTTATCAAAATATGATTTCACAGTCAGTTCACAAGTAACTAGTACTATTTATTTGCATACTGCATATAATGCAGGCGCCTGCCAAGTATGTGAAGGCTTTATGGAGGTTATATTTTTATGACTGCAATAACGCGTGCTCTGCGATTTACATTACAAATTTACGAGAGTCATGAGCGGTATGTTTGTAGTGCAACGTAAGTTGAACTATAGATGTCGTTCCATCCCATTACGCTGGTTAAAGAACGATAGGAAATATGTGGAGGTTGTCCCCCCCCCACACACTGGGGAGGCCTTTGTTCAACAGTGGACGTTTTTGTTCAGCTTTGGTTTTTGATGAGATTTGTGTACTACATATGTATTATAAATAATATGTACATATTATTAGAATTTATAATGTTAAAAACTCTCGCAATAATAAGTACAAAGAAATTTAAGAAATTTGCTATAAGTAGAAATAAAGAATAGCTCAATTCATTCCAGGCTCGTTTATGCCAAGCGGCACCCCTATACATTTGGACTTTGACAATTGGCTGCAATTTTTGCCGTAGTGCTGTCGTTTGCCAAATTGCGTTCACTTTAAGTTCTGAATGGAAAATAGAATGGGAATTTGGCCAGACCACGAATGGCTTAATTGCGTTGGTTTTATTACTGTAGCCACTTATTCACATTGCTAGTATCAAAGTTTACTCAAAAAAGACTAGCAGATATTTGTGCAACAAGAAAGCAGAGTTAATTCTTACTGCGAGTGCTCAATTTAAATGCCGGGTAAAAGAAGGATTTCATATTGAAACACGAGCATAGCGAATGATTCTAGTAAGAAAAAGGAATATACAGAAGAATTCTAAGCACAAGATGTAAAATCTTTGCCCTCGTTTTGCTCATACAACTTTTTATCTCAGTAGGAACATAAAGAAACGAATCGTAAGGTTTCAGATACATATTGCTTACATTAATTTTATCAAGGAATTCGAATTCAGCATTCTAAAATTGTTGTTTTAATTACTCTGGTGTTGAAATTGCTGTCTTCGTCACTACACTCATATTCTGTAATTGTTTTGTTTATAATAGTTTTCATTGTAACAGTTCTGGTTCAAATCGCAGTTTTTTTCAGAAGTTCTTAACTACAACCGTGCTATTCAGATTGATAGAACAAATAATAACTGCTATAGATTTATTCCTATTTCATTTAACATTAAAATTTTAACTGTAGGTTTACACAAGATTTAATTCTAATGGGGCATATAGAATTTTCTGGAATTGGCCACTTACAATAAAAAAATAAAAAGTAGCAGTAACGAAATTCGAAAAGAGAACTCTCTAGAAACATTTTACTTTTTAATTTGGCAGACTATTATTTGTTATCTCACTGTGGCATCCTTTAGAAAATTGTGTCTGAATGAATGGCTGCAGTCTTGCAAAGTCGACACGGGGTATCGAATTTGCGCATTTTTGTTGTATTTTTAAACCCAATTTTATTTAAGTAACATAATAAAATACTTGTATCACATAAATATGCTTCATATAAGCTATCGCTACATATTTTTTTAAGGTTCAAAAAGAAGGATTGTGGTTTACAAATCAAACGATAAACACGGCTCTGTCGTGCCCAGACACATTTTGGGTTAGATTTGGGTACTTTTTTTCGTAGCAACATAAAAGAAAACAGGAAAACTGCTCAGCACAGAAATAGGATCTCATCTTTGTCTCTAAAATGCGGTGGTTATTTTTTTCTAAATATCTATCGTTATCTTAAACATTACGTCGGAATTTCGTCAAATTTATTTTATTTTAGTGCTGATTATACTGGTGTCTTCATATTAATATCGGAGCGTATTTAAGTAGTAATTATTTTTTTACAATGGCTGTTGTTTAATTAATGGAAAAATATATAAATAAGCATTTCAAGTAAATAACTGAAGTTAAAATAATTTCATAAAGAAAACTAAGAAAAATTAGTTTATATATTAGAATCCCGTTGTAAAAACCTCAGTGACGGCCGAGCCGTCTCAGAGTTCAGACGTCTGGGCCACGAAAAATTTTGCGCGTACCTCTCGCTCTTACATTGCTCTCGCTCTAACCTTGTTCGTGCACTGATACACATCAAAAGCTGCTCTACTTAACAAAAAAAATTGGGATTGTAATTTTCTGTATATTTATTTTGTTAATAGATATTTGATTAGAATATGGACCGTAAACGCAAAAAATATGCGTGTACAAGAAAATATAAATTGAAGTCAAACGTAGGTGATGAAGAAAAATAGAATTCATAAGTAAGTGATACACAAGAAAAATGTTTTCTTGATAAATTTTAACATTCAGTGGGCGCATTGTTAATGTTATTGGCTAATCTTTTTTTATGTCTGATAGGTTAGCCTTTGACCACTATCTCACCTGATGGTAAGTAATGATGTGGTTGAAGATGTTGTTCGGGCTAACCTAGAATTACTGGCTCTCAAGGACAGCTGCCGAAACACAACGTTTGGTGCTTGGTGACAGACTTCCTACTTGAGGGTGGTAGCTAGCCAGGCGGGCATTTGCAAAATGCCTTACCACCATGTTTATAACCACTGCCATCCTAATACAATAACCGGGACCGAAGACTTAACGTGTCTTAGTCTATTATAATTATACAAATATTTCAAAAGTGTCGTTTGCAATTTCAAAAAACTTATTATATTTTTGCAGTCCTGCAGTTGGTTCTTGTTGACTGTCAGATATTAATAGCAATCTGACAGAAGGGCAAACTATTTCCACCTCTTCTACAATAGAAGCTAAAATTGAAAAAATACAAAGAGCCGTAATGTAAGCTTGGGTCATCCCTTAGTTTCTATACACTACTTTTTAATGCACTTATTTCAACAGACTGAATGTATAAAATATGTGTTCTATAAATATGTCAGACCAAAAAACACCTACGTCTTCTACATTCGAAGTTGGTAATGACACTGAAACTACTGAAAATACACATCCATGTAAGAAAAACAAGCGGAAACGGTTATTTGAGGAGGCTTTTCCGTTTCGCCGAATTCCAGTAAGAAAACGCAACGACCAACTACTCGACCAGCTACAAATTGAAACCGAAATAAAAAAAACGATTGCTGATGAGCGGTTTAGTCTGGAAAGCCGTAGAATCGTTTCAATCAAATATTTTTTGGAAATCTTAGGCAAAATTGCGGATCACAATGTAAAATCTTTCGGGTGCAGATATACAAATTTGAAATGTATCGGCGAGTGACGTACAGGCTTCATATCAAAATTACGTTTCAAGTGTGAACTCTGTGACTCCGAGTTTGACATAAGCACTGAAGATCTTTGTCATACTTGTGATGTTAATAAAGGCATAGTTGCAGGTACCATCAGTATTGTGGTTTATCAAATTTAAATGAATTAACAGACATACCTGGAATGTCTAAAAGTTAATACAGTCAAACAAGCACAAAAGTGTATGAATGCTTCCATGAAACTGCATTAGAAGAGATGGCTAAGGCTGGCGTTGAAGAAGCAAAACATGCGGTTGAAATAGGGAGCGTAGATAGTGAAGGAACACCCATGATTGATGTTGACGGATTTTGGTCCAAAAGATCTTTCCGAAATAATTACTCAGCGTCATCTGGTGCAGCAGCAATCATCGGTGCACATACTGGTAAAATTCTGTATCTGGTGGTGTGAAAAATAAATATTGTATTGTATGCACAAAAACTGAAAAAAAAATCTAAACCACACATGCTACAAGAACTTTTCTGGTAGCTCTTGGAGTCAACATCTCTTGTTGAAGGATTTAATTGCTCCCTTAAAACTCACGGTGTTATTTATGCTAGGCTCATTTCAGACGGTGACTCTAGTACTAACAAAAAAATATTAGAGAGTAATCCGTAAAAACACTGCAAGGTCCAAAAGACCGAATGTAGAAACCATCTACTTCGAAATCTTTGTAACAAATTGAGAGCTGTTACTAAAGATACACATATTCCTATTCAATCCAGGAAACTTCTAATATATTTCAAAATCATGAAGTTACGCAGGTACATAGTACGAGCTATAAAGCAAGGAAACATGTATGGAAGTTTGAGAATTCCTTAGGAACACATCTTCGCAACTTCTGGTATTTTAGATGTTCGTGGGTGACGTTGATCATTTACCACCAGGTGAACCACCTGATCGTTTGCCCTCCTATTTCATAAAAAAAAATATCTAGAAAAGTTGCAACGGTGTCTGTTCTCCACGGATTTAGGAAGGGCTAAATGCCTGGGGTTCCCCGAGGGCTGCTCGTTGTCACAGATGGTACGGGATAGTGTTACATGATGCAGGAATAGTACAAACCCGGAACAAAGTTTACCAGCAACAGTAAAAATCAGGACACGATGTTACAATGAAGTTAACCTTAATACCTCTGTTGTTTTTACAGACAAATGAACATTTTTACATATAAGCTTGACTTTCTTTTATAATTTAAGGAGATAAGTAGGTTAAAATATTATATTATAAGTAAGTAATGAGCACTGCTCGCAATGAGAGCTCAGGTAGGAATGCATCAAACTAGGTAAGTGCGAGTTGCGAATGTTTTGAGTTTGAATTAAGAACCAGTGTATTAAATATGAATGTGTTAATTATGAAATAAGGTGTTGATGTGGTAAAAGAGGATAACTTCATCACAATGAGTATGATTTTTTTTCTGTCTAGAACACTAACATTTTTTATATATAAATATAAAATAAAAGCATCCACGCCTATTTATTTTTAGCAAAATAATTTTCTTTATTGGCAATTTGTTGCCGTCATTATACAATAACAAATATCAGTACGATAAATAAATTTAAAAGTAGAGCAACTTCTTATTCCGCTCATCTCTTGTTAGATGATTGGGGAGAATGAATCTCCATGACGAGGACGCTTATACATTGAGCACTAATACCTATTCTGTGGCATCGCACAGAGCGTGATTTTGTATTTTGCACTGAAAGACTTGGCCCTTAACTCGTGAATATTTTCACTCAATGTGTTTTTTCTATGTGTATTCGTGGTTCGTAGAATGCAGGCGTGGACGTGATCATCTCCATGACGATTTACGTGACGGTCGGCCGGCGACTTCGATTATAGAATCCGATATTGATAACGTTCGATAAATGATTGAAACTCACAAAAAATACTTTTTAGCAAATTGGAACTATACTACGCATTGGAATAAGCCAAGTGAGCAACACTTCGCATGTGCATCTGATGGTTCGGCAGCTTTGCACTCCATGGGTATCGCATGAGTTAACAGAAGACCAGAAGCAGACTGCGTGTCGAGTTGTGCAGTAAAATGATTCAAATACAAATATTTATTTCATACAAATAACATAGCACATTTACAACTATACCTTCATTACAATATTGTTTATACTACACCTGCTCGGAAAGTACCTTGATACTTTATCAAATTTACGGTAGAAAGTACGTCATTGCATATCGAACAAATATGCGGGGAGAAAACGCCATCTGCGCGGGAGAGAAAAGTGTATGAAAATCCATTTCTTACGTGGTTTTTCTTTTTTAATTTTGGGTAAGACTATGCGCTGGTAACCTAAATATCAAAAGCCAAAAAGTTTTTACAGTGAGTTTGTATCTCCAAGTTCGCAAAATGACACGGGCCACTAGCTGTGTGTTGGATGGTGTCAAACAATTTGAAAAAAGAACATGTGAAAATTGCAGACGCCATTGGCGCCATTTTCAATTTGTGTGTTGTTTGAGGATTCAGTTTTCGTAGAAAAGCTAAATAAAAGGTAGGTGTAGTATAAAGCACTATGTATCACTCGAGAGAAAGTGCGATTCCCGATCTCGGGTGTTTTAAAGCCCTCGCCTACGGCTCGTGCTTCAAACGACACCCTCGACGGTAATCGGTCACTTTCTCCTCTCGGTGAACAATGTACTATATTTTGATAGTGATCTAATATTGCAGTACAGTTATTTACATTGCCATATTGTGCTAGGTCGTACCAGTATTACAGTTGTCAATGTTTTTTTTAGTAAGGAAATGGTGCGTCTTTTTTCAGTAAATAAGAACCCTACACAACAGTAACGCTTGAAGACCAAATGACAGTGAACGCAGATTGGTACATCAACACTTGCTTGTCCAGTCTTAGAAAAAGTTCGTGAAAAGCGTCACCGAAGCAATGTCAACCTCACCACGAAAACGCGTCCTTACATTTTGCTAAGGTAACGAAATTGTATTTGAAGGCTTCAAATTTAGATCTGATTACTCATCCGCACAAACCTCGCAAGTTGCGACTTCTTTGTGTTTACATAATTACAAATTTACGAGAGAAAAAATTATAGTCATGTGCGGGATTCTTTGTGTTTTCTAAAATAAAAGGCAAACTTAGAGGCACATGTCTAACTCCTTTAAACAATGGTTTCAGCGAATGAAATTGGGAGGGCATATAACTCGAAGAACAGTAAAAGTCTCATAAGTCTAATATCTTGTCTTATATATCAGAATCTAGAAACTATCAGTGTGAGCTAAGTAGCACGGTACATACCTTGACGAATGAAGAATATTTCTTAAATAACAATTTTATAAAATAAATGTTATAAGCAGTTCATTTATTAATCTAAAAAAGTATGATGCACAAATTAAAAAAAAACAGAACTCGCTCGACAAAAATTGCATACTTGTTTTTAATTATACAATAGAGTGTTAATTTAAAACTGCTTAATCAAAGTTTATGTAATGTACAGTGAGTACTCATTTGGTGATATACCTACTATACTTAACAAATATAATTATCAAGGCCGGATGATCCAATACAACTTTGTGGCCGGATATGCAAAACTCTAAAATTTAATAATAATAATCGTAGCCGACTTACTTTTCTGAAAAGTATTAAAAACTCGTTGAAGTCGGTGTCATGCTGGTTTAAATCACTGAGCTCATATTTTCATAGTCTGAGTTCAGTTACAGATACACTTTGCATTATTACTGATTTATCATTACTGATAAATCAGTAATGATAAATAATACTTACACTTTGCAGTGTTAGTAGAACCAGATACCGTTTTTTATAAAGAAAAAAAACATCCTATATATATACCTACCTATTAATAAATACTGCTTACAAAACCGATTTTCACTTACAATACACAATACAGCCCACCATCGACAATACTTGCAATTACATGTATAGGCGTGTTGGCAAACTTTCTTCTGTTATTTAAGTGTGAGCGTAACTTAAAAACTATTTTACCGATACTGATGAAATTCAAACTACCTCTAAAGTGTGAACTACCAAACATGAATAGAATCATCACAATCAATTCGTAAATGGCGGAGTAATCGCGTAACAAACATAAATCAACTTGCTTGTATTTATTTCTATGTTTGTTAACCTGCTTGTTTTTTGAATTCGAATTGAGCAAAAGTTTAATGAAAGCCTTTGATGGGTAAAAACGAAGTTGATGTATGCATAAAACGAATTTTATTCGTATTATGCATAGTTAAATTTTTTTTGCCGCTCTAGTTTACATGTAAGCTAAACTCTCTAAGAATCCCGAGCCCTGAGTCTTTGATATCTTTAAGACCAAATTGACCCGGATAATTCACTAGCAAATTCCCGAATGATACCGTCGGAAATCCAGTCCCTTTTCGTGAGCTCGATTATTTATATGCTAAGAAGGGTAAGGCGTGCAAGGGGAAGGTATTTACGGGGTAGCAAACCGACTATGTTTCCGTGGAAATTGAAGTGCTTTCATTCATAACGTTAATCCATTAGTGATGCATCTAAAGCATCACCGCAGTTTTACAAAATATATTGTTATACTGTAACATCACTTAGTCTTATCAAAATTTTACAGTATTGTCACATGCTAAGCGGAAACATGGGATTTTTTGGGATAGAAAAGATAACTTCTAGCGGGACGTCCCCGTAACAGTAATACAATAGTGAGTCAGTGTTAGTAGCTAGCTTCTTATATTAAATACATTTCTTTACACACACATGTGCCCATCAATGTTCCATACCATGGCTACTCTAACAAAGGGGTATAAGCACTTCCCTATACATTATTATTAGGTATAAGGTTCATCCCGTTATTATCTTGTCGTTTAACCTGGCCCGGCCGCACATAACTTATAGTTGGGTATGTATTCTCGTAGCCGATTTGGTATGCGGACCAAATCAATTGATCAATTATTTAGAGTTAAACGGTCAAAGGTTTTTTCTTGAACTGATAGGATGCGGTGGCGGTGGCGGTGCTTTGATTTACGCAAGCGGTTAGATATTGGCTATCTGATTTAGTCTGATTGTATCTTAGGCTCGTATTAATAAATGCATGCCAAAGTTGATGTCGACGTTTAATGTATGGAGCAAAAACAGCATCGCAAGATCGATCTCATCATTAAGATGTATTTATTAATATGAGCTTTGGACGATGCCCAGTACTTAGAGTACGCCATAGTTCTGATGACTCTGGCTAGTTAAGTAATTAGTTTTGGGATTCAATAGTCACTCTAATTGATATGTGGTTAGATAGAGTGATGGGCTAGTGGTAGTAGGTGCCAACTGCCGATCGTACTATCTTGGGTTGGAAGTCATAAAAAAGCTTGAGCTCACAGAGTGGTTATAAAGGCAGTGCTGAATGCTTGCCTGTTAGTTACGAGCACGAAAAATGCATTGACTACTTTGAATAGAAACTCAGTCGCCAAGCCTAGAACTTCAGAATATATTTTCGCTAACAACACACAAGACAATACAAGTAGATAATTGTCAAATGGTTCGTTAGCTTCGGTTTCATGGCAATTTGTCTATTTGGCTACATCCTGTGTAGGGTATCTTGTCGTAAGCAAACCTACTAGCGTGTCATAAAATGAAAAATCTGCAAATTAAATAACGCTGGCTAAAGTTTGTCACGTTGTAAGTTCAAATATCCCGGAGACAAGGTCTCAGCGGCTCACAAAGCCGTGAAAATCTGATATATTCCCTGATTAACCCCGGGATTATCGACGCTGGAATCACGAGAAGTCCTACCTACGAGCTTTTACCTACCTACGTAAATTCCTCGGGACAGCTTTGGTAGATGATCCAAGTATTTGAAGTGTTTTTGCACTTTTATGTTAGTATTTTTCCTCTCGTTCAATAACCATTTCGTTAACCATCGTATGGGGATGGAGTGACACCTGTAGTTCAACTTATATTGTACTATTTTCTTCTTTTTCTCCTTTTTTGTTATAATGATCATTAACATCCCTTACCTCCCTGAGCTCCTAGTCAAAGAACATTACTACAACACAGGTGAAAAAATTTTTACTTATGATACACATCTACTGTGATAAGATAGTTGAGCCAAGCAGTTCGAATTTTTCGTCTACTTTACGTTTTTTATACGTGTATCCAGAATAAAAAAAAAAACTTAAATTTTATTTTTCACTACCAGTACATGATCCTCTTTCTTTGAAGTGGAAATCAACTGGAATAATTACTAAAAAATAAATGAGCATTATTTAGTATCTGAAACATAATAAAACAAAAAAAAGAAAATAGAAACGGTTCACATCTATAAATATAGGAGATATGTTAGTATATACTCGTATATGTTAGGACATATATTAATATTATTATTAAGTTTATTAATGAAATTTTTTTAATAATTGCACTTTTTTATGTGATTGTGACGGAACAAGCACGAGGCCTACCTGATGTTAAGCGGATTAACATCTGCCTATAACAAATGCATTTCGTCATGTGACGAAATTACACTGCGCCCGTCACAGTGAGACATACAGTTGTTAAGTCTCATTGTGCCTGTAATTTTTCTGGCTCTCAAGGACTGCTGCCGGAAAACACTGTTCGGCTTGGCGACAGATATTAACTTGTACTCCACGTTAATTAATAAGATGGCATTCCATATCTATAAAGAAAATGATCGATTCACCCAAAACCAAACCGAAAAACAAAAGTAAACGAAACCAAAACCGGACAACATAGTCAAACTTTTAAATTTAACCAACTCCGAGTTTTTTATGTGTTTGTTAGAGTGGATCCCCTAACTTCAATTTAGAGAGTTTTAAATTACGATAGTTACTCACTAGAATCTTCTCTTCATGCTATATTTTCAGCACCTATATCGAACGCTGAAGCCGCCGTAAGCCTAAATTAAACTTTATGAAAAGTCTCGGGGTCTTCCTAAACATAGTCTTATCCCAATTTCAGAACGAGTAAAGAGCAATTCGCGATTTGAAATTTGGTTAGTAAAGTTTTTGAAATGAAAATATACAAACGTCATAAAGCTGGCCCCTTATTGTAGTTATATCGAAGAAGCTACGCAAAATTAAATGAGGAGAAGAAAGTATTTCTTCTGTATCAAATCTATACATCTATACATGCAGGGTACGCTACCAACTAGTAGTGGGCTTGAGCAGTTGGACTGCCTGTAGGCCTGCAATGTTAGTTAGGTTGCCTAAATGTTTTCTTTGAAGTAGCTGTACTTAGTTAGTAGTACTGTAGTGTTTTATTTTGTTATGCAGTGTTTTGTTAATAAAGGGATACTTATGGAAAACAATAGGATAAAAAAATGCCTTGCTAAAGCTTTGGCTGTAACAAGGTCGTGTTGATCGTAAAAAATTACATTTAATTAGAACAGAAATGTAAATATGGTTTATATCTATCTGTATGTATCAATATCTGTTAAAAGTTGGGTGTTCAATTCAGCAGGCTAACTTACCCGCATTAGGTCGGTTTAGGTCGGTGGTGGTAACCGATTGACAACTTAGTTTCAAACACGTCTTATTGAAACCGTAAGGCCCAGAACACACGGTGAAACGCAACTGCAACGAAACCCTTTTGAAATTATTGATTTGCTGCTATCACAATCATTTCGGTTTTCGTTGAGAAAAGACGTCTGCATAAGGAGTTCTTCAAGTGACGAAGAAATTGTTGTTATGAATTTGTATCTTCGACAAAGAAGGCGCAAAAGGAGAACTATGTGGATACATTCCTACATTGAGAAAAATATCAACTGTCGTATGTTTGTGACTGGCAAAGAATTACAAGAAACTGCTAGAAAATTCTTGGATTGTTATCGTATGAGCAAAACTACATATCTTGAGCTTGTTGAAATAATGACACCTCATTAGCAGAAACAGAATATTAATATGAGAGAATGTGTGAGTCCTCAATAAAGGCAAAAAAATATCACTTATGTAAGTATTTTGAAATATTTATTTTACCAATAACTAAAAATTAAATTTTACACTTAAAAATTAAATGAGCTAAGTCAATTAAGATACCTAACAAAGCTTTCATACGAAGTTTCAGAAATTCACATCTTGGTTTACAGGAGTGTATTCTGTGGATATTCCGATATCCGAGATATTCCGTTGAAATCCAGAGGATTAGGTGTTGGTACTGGGTGCACATATGGACTACCATATTCCGTATACTGCGATATTGGAGAATATACTGTTTGATTGTATGTTTCATTACTTAACGTAATAAATTGACCCGTTGCTGCACTTTCAGGCGTAGTAGAAGGTGGATTCAATATGTCATCAATAAGGCTTAGTATACACGTCTCTTGAACATTTTGAATTGTTGGAGATTCATTTCTCTTAACTGGTGCGAGACTATTCAAAAACGACATAATAGAGTCCGTGGAAGTCTGAGATGTAGTCAAGTTATTAGATTTATGTTTTAAAAAATTAATATAATGTTTATCAGTGTCATGAAATGGATACTTCTTCCGTTTTGGATGGGAAGAATGATGAGTTGGATTATCAATATTATCTTGTGTACTAGAAAGAGAAGGCTCTTATATCACAGCGCTCATTAGATTGTTCGGGCTCGGTAGGCACGTCGTCTGACAGATCGTCTGACACATCAGATGTATTCCCTAATAAAGTGGTTCCCTGCCTCAGGCGGATTCATCGGTTTTACATATGGCGTTAAAAAATGCATATGATAGTACGGTTTTTTCTTTTTTCTTCCAGAACCACTTGGCAAAGGTTTAAATGTCTGATATAAACAACACGTAGATTCCCCCATATCTCTTTGCAAGCAGCACCTTTAAAAAAAAGTAAAAAATCTGTCTATATTGCCACTGTTTTTTTTTGTATTTATTTGTTTTACTGATACGTAGCTTTATTTGTTTACAGGTATTTGGGAGGTACATCTAGTCCATAAGTGGCATTGGGCTTATACTTTGATAGAGGAGACTCCGCTATTGCAACGATTGTGACTGATACTACAAAAAAAATTAATTGTTTTAAGGAAGATTTATGCCGGTTCCAGACCAAGATAAGTGGAAGCGAATTGCTAAACGATACTATACTTTGTGGAATATGCCTAATTGTTTAGGCGCGATTGACGGAAAACATTATAGAATAAAAAAGTTCCCGAATACAGGATCTACTAATTTTAATTACAACAATTTTAATAGCATGTGCCGATGCTGATGGTCTGTTTACAATGATAGAAGTTGGATATGCAGGTAGAAATAGTGACGCAGGTATTTTCAGAGTTTCATCTATGAGGCGCCTTATTGAGGAAGATGCACTAAATATTCCTGCACCAGGTCCTTTGCCAATGGATAAAAATAATTATAACTCATTTCCATTTTACTTTGTTAGAGATGAAGCCTTTCCTTTGGAAAATTATTTAATGAGACCTTTTTCAGGAAGAACTGCCACCAACATCTCACGCATCTTTAATTATAGATTATCCCGTGCTAGAAAAAGTGTGGAGTGTGCTTTTGGCATGTTAACAGAAAAAAATATGATATTCGAATCACCAACACGTTGCCGAACCTCTGAAGTGGTCAATAATATAATAAAAAGTGCTGGTGTATTGCACAATTTTTTGAGAATACCTACCGTATCACACAACAAACTTCGGTAACGAAATTTGTCATCGCCCTCCTGATTTTATGCCATATGATCTGCAGCGCAAGTACCGAACTTACCGATCGCTAAATTTGACGTTACAATCGTCTAAATTCGATAAAACGCAACCATTTTATCGAATTTAGACGATTGTAACGTCAAATTTAGCGATCGGTAAGTTCGGTACTTGCGGTGCTGATCCTAGGACCCAATTCTTCACCTTTATCTTTAAGAAAATATTTAAATAATTGCTTTTTGACACCACAGGTATTGCCGTGGCGATGGGTTTCTTGTGTGTAGAATCATTTTATTAAATAAATTAAACAATCAGCTCACCTGTCATTTTCATTTTCTTCCAATTTCTGTCGATGCTTTATCAGTTTCAGTTTCACAAGCAAGGATACTTTTCCACTTCTAACACAAGTTTAATGTTTTTTTGTTCATCGTCAGCCATTTTGTACAAAAGACGCCAAGACAAAAAATGAATGAAACGCAACGCGAGTTTCCTGCACGGCGGTTTCAATGCGACTGATTTGCAACGCGGTTTCAAACCGGTTTCAAACTGGTCGCGTCATGTGTGGTCTCTTATCCGGATCTATGGCAGAAACTTAAATGCAACTCAAAAGTAACTAGTAGTTGCAGTTTCGTTGCATTTGCGTTTCACCGTGTGTTCTGAGCCTAAGGAAACAGAATTGGCACGCATCCCTCTGACGAATAAACAACCAGTGGGGCTTACTGATTGTCTATTTTTTAAGAAAATTCAATAATAACGATATTATGTTTCATATCAGTACTTATCAGTACTAATATTATAAATGCGAAAGTAACTCTGTCTGTCTGTCTGTCTGTTACGCTTTCACGCAAAAACTACTGGACCGATTTGAATGAAATTTGGTATTGAAATAGTTTGAGACCCGGGAAAAAACATAGGATAGTTTTTATCCAACTGCGCAAAAAGTTTTTGCGCGACAACCGACATACGCGCGGGCGGAGCCGCGCCCGGAAAGGTAGTATCTAATAATAGTAATAATATTTCAATATTTTCTGATCAAAACGTATGTATACGGTTCTAATTTGTGTGATGTTTTGAAGGCAAAAATTCTGAGAATATTTTGCAAGGTTAGTTTTGACGTTTAAAACAATACCTACTGTTAGTGAGAGTTCTCATGAAACGTTGGCGCCGAGAAGACGGCGGAAACAGTAAATGATTACAGCTACAACATAAGCTACGAACTGCTACGGCGTAGACGCCTCCGAGGCACAGAAGCAGCGTATTGCTATAGAGAAATTGACAAGTATTGGTATACAACGGGCGGGTACGACGTAAAACGCGAGTGGGTGTTGGATATTAGTAGAAGAATATTTATCAGTATTATTATACAATGTTTTTTTTATATATTATAAATTTTCACTGCATTTGCAAGTGCATGTCTAAATTTCTTGTCCATTTCTAATGTTGAGTTCTAAGTTAAAAGTGAACCTTCCAAATCCCTACGTGTAAACGATTCAATTCTAAGAATATGTACCTATACATACTCGTACTGGTTTCAATACTTTTAATGCTCTCATTGTGCCAACTGAGACTTCTAGAAAAACACCTCAAATCGATCTGTATTCCTGAACACAGATGCGCTCTAAAACAAAGCATTGCTTCGGGTCACAGGGAAAATTTACGGTACTTAGTAGGATATATTTTTAAAAGTAGGTATTTTGCAATATAGGTATTTTAAGAATAAGCCTTCGTGTAACAATCTAATATCATTTTGTATTACATAATATTGTTGCGACACCAGTATTGTAATAGCAGAAAGTAAGATTATTTCCGTGGAATAAACATACATTGGCAAGTTTTATCAAAATAAATTAAATTATAGAATAGGTACCCGAAAGCAACAACATTCGGTTCTTCTTTTGTGCTATTTAACGATCATTAGGGTGAATGGAATTTTAAACACTGCAGTTCTAAACTAAGATCGGGCAAGGATATATTCCATAATGAACCATAATCAGGAAAACACATATTTAATAAATTCTGTACAAATAGCACATATAGGTACATATCTACCTATATATTATTCACATTCAAATATTCATCCGCTGCGAAGGGCCAAAGCGACCAAAATTAATTGGAAGAAAGACTAAGTTAAGCAACTGTATGTCTATTGCACTATGTGAAGCATCAGTTCTAATTTGAAATGCAATAGTCCTGTACCGCCCACAGACCGTGGACACAATCGTCGATGGCAGGTCAGTGTTTAATTTAAATGAGATTGTCCGTACAATTGTCTAGTGACCGGACTGTACTGTTAGCCATTTTACTGGAATGTTGAATTAGGCTTCACATTTATTCGTAGATTGCGGGTGGTTTTCATTATAGCTTGAATTTAATATACATAATTGACATAAGCCTCTAAATGTCTATATGTATTCTAAATTCCGGTTTCAATAATGGATATTTTGTAAGTCAAGTTAAAAAAGTTGCGCATTAATAAACAAAGCCTTGCATAAATTGACGTATATCCAGATGCTAGTCAACCACTACTTGACCAGCGTAATCCTCCACTTGCTCTCTTTTTCTAAGCGTTAAAAAACTTTGCCTTGATGTGTTAAGGTTTTTTTATCTATAGTTAAACTTCTGCGCTTGCATTCTTTTATGAATAGATAACTTATTTTTTAACAAATAACAAGCAGTTAATAATATAATATAAATGTTTCTGGCAATTAGCCGGCCTCTGCCACGGCACACTTGTTTCGCTTGCGTGGCTCGCGCGTTGTGGTTGTGTCACCAATAACAGTAACTTAACAATAATAAATAATAATAACTTAACATTCCTACTCTCTTGGCTCGTTGTCACACATATCGTGACTTTCGTCTGAAGAAATACTTCACATGGTCACTGTGACGTGAACTGCCGAACTATTTACCTACCCAACTGCCCAGTTTAACATTTTACTGCCCATTCATTTATCACACAAATCTATATCTATATCTATACTTATAATAAAACTGTAACAGGACCAATTCTGTACATGGCAGATATTTGAAAAAAAAAATTTACAGTACTCTGTAGCTGATACTGATGCCGAAACTGTATTTTTTTTTATTTTTGTCTGTCTGTCTGTCTGTCTGTCTGTATCCCGGCCGCGCATCACTCCAAAATTACTGGATGGATTTCAATGAAACTTAGCATGGTTTGAGTTCATACTACAAGGTAGGATAATTTAGCTTTTTATCCCCAAATTCAGCATGGTTCCCTTGGGAGAGGGGATGAAAGTCAAAATATACACTTAGTTGTAATTTATTAACGCGTAGTCCGATTTCTTACGTTCTTTTTAGGGTTCCGTACCCAAAGGGTAAAAACGGTCTGTCCGGCTGGCCGTCCGTCTGTCCGTCCATCCGTCCGTCCGTCCGTCTGTCACCAGGCTGTATCTCAAGAACGGTGATAGCTAGACAGTTGAAATTTTCACAGATGATGTATTTCTGTTGCCGCCATAACAACAAATACAAAAAATTGGCCAAGTGCGAGTTGGACTCGCGCACGTTAAAACAAAAAAAGGTTAAAATACGAAGTCTAATGTTGTATAGCTAATGGAACGGAACCCTTCGTGCGCGAGTCCAACTCGCACTTGGCCGATATTTTTGTTAGAATAGTGGTACTTTAAAATTTATCCCGTAAATATTTCAAAGTCATCGGGTTTGAAGTTCAGAAATAACAAACATCACAACCTAAATATTGCGTTCCAAATAGCTTGACATCCAGAATGTACAGGAACCTTTGAACGTACGGCTCATCTTAAGCTGGCATTTGCACTTTATCGTATAGGTATAATAGATAGGTCTGTAGTCGGACCACTCCAAAAGATTCTGATATTTCAAACAATAAAACACAGTTTTTTTTATTACGATAAGCACAATTTCCCTATGAATATTTTTCATAACATGCAATGCTTTAATCAGTCTAATCTATATCTATAACAAGTTGGAGAAGGCAGGTAAGGAAGCGCGAGGGGTAAAACGCTTACATTTATCTATTTATACTCATAATAAAACTTACATACTGTACATTTCAGATATTTTGAAAATATTTTTTCAGAGCAATCTGTAGCTGATACTGATGCAAAAACTGTTTTTTTTTTTCTGTCTGTCTGTCTGTATCCCGGCCGCGCATCACTCCATAATTACTGAATGGATTTAAATGAAACTTAGCACGATTTGAGTTCATACTACGAAGAAGGATATAGAATACTTTTTATCCCGAAATTCAGTACGGTTCCCTTAGGAAAGGGAATGAAAGTCAAAATGTAAAGTGAGTTGTAATTTATTAACGCGTAGTCCGATTTCAATAATAATTTTTTGTTACAATAGTGGTAATTTAATTATTTTCCCGTAAATATTTCAAAGTCTTCAGTTTTGTAGTTCAGAAATTACAGATATCACAAACTAAATATTTCGTTCTAAATAACTTGAACCGCGGAATGTTGAGAAACCCTTAAACGTACGGCTCATCTTAAGCTAGCATTCGCACTTTATCATAAAGGCTTAATAGATATATTATATCAGCCGCATTGTCTACTGCTGAACACAGCCTATACCACTATGGGAGGGTTTGCCATAATCCCCACGCTTGGCAGGCATCTTGGGGATCGCGGTGTGAGATATCAGTTCCTCAGAAAGCGCTGCTGCCCACCCTCTGTAGTGTTACTCTATATCGCCTCTTACGACACCTACTACGGGTAAAGATGGGGGGGTGACATTATAGCCCGGCACTCCAAGGACAGCCCGACAACCCACAGGCAGCCCAGAACCCTACGGGCAGCACGGCACCCTTATTTAGTTTTGCAAGCTTGCTACGATAAAACTCTAAAATGTGGTACATTCACCACAATCAGTTTTTGTAACTACATATCTTTCTTTTGCCGCATACATTTCGGAGACTGCGCAATGGAAGTGCACAATGTTGTCTTAGCTTTTCACGATTGTAACACTTTGTAATTAAACAACTTTAAACGGTTTAAATCGCGTATATTTATCATTATTTTTGTCCCGACGTTTCAAACACTTTGTAGTGATCTTGGTCACGGGGTGACTGTCGGGACAAAAATAACGATAAATATACGTGATTTAATCCGTTTAAAGTTGGAAATGAACAAGTTTAGTAGATTGTGATACAATGGTCGAAAGGAATTGATAACTTTCACCCGCGTTCAGCTCTCTACTTTTCATTTCGAATTTAATAAAGTTAAAAAAGTAGCTTTTCTAAAAATTATTTATTGAAAAAATAACTTACTAAAAAATTATTGAGAGGATAGAACTATTTGTGAAATTTTACGTAAAATTTTGTTTGGAATATTTCCGGCGGCTATTGCCCGAAGAGCAATCTCTCTGCTTTTCACTACTAATATAAGGAATAACGATGTAAAAATAGTATGTTTTTTTATATTATTTATTTTGATTTTAATAACATGAGCAGAACCTATTTAAAATTAATGCGGCTATAGTCCAAGTAGGAATCGATGACTTACATACGTGTTAAGCACTCTACTTTTCATTTAAAATATGAGGACGGTAAAAAAAAATTAGTTTTTCTAAATATTTACTAAAAATAATAAACATGAGTAGAAGATACAAAGATACACTAGGAGTTAGTACAATAAAATTTAGGGACATTTTTAGTTAGTTTTTTTACCTTATATTTAGTTACTACCCTGCCAAACATAGTTGTTATTAATTTTTTTATAACAACAGAGTATTTTACAACGAAAAATCTTAGACATATAACTTTGTTTACACCAATGGTTACAATTTTTACAAGTCATTCCGGCCCAAGAGAAGGAAGCATTTACTATGAGTTTTTCCCGGCCTTAGGTGGGAAGGAGCCTCTCCTACCCGCTACTATCAAACAAACACTACTTTCTGAGAATGAGAAATAAAAAAAATATGTTTGATCTACCGTCAAACAAACCGCCGCTTTAAAATCGAAATTCTAAAGAAACGCACAATGTACTTTGCTTCAACATTTATTGTGCGAACCGGGAAAGAACTCTCTGAGTTACTTAACTACTGTCTTCTGGAAAATACAACCCGGGAGTTTTGAAATCCAAAGTAAAAAGCTCCATTCTGAGCTATGGTTTACTAAAAGAGTACTTCACCGCAGACCACAGTGTTGCTTAATATGGGATAAACAGTGCACAGATGTGAATAATTAGTCTGCAGGTACGGCAATCGCGAACGAAGTCGCGGGTACAGCTAGTACTAAATATTTTTGTGCAGACATTTTAGGATGACCGGCCATTTTCATTTTTTATAGGTAGGTACTGTTCATATTTTACCGACATACTAATTAACCAATAGCCAACTGTCCGTAATTATTTATATCTGATTACAATAACCTCCCTAATGATTGAATAACAGTTGTAAAAATTATCGCTTTGGAATCTCGAGATAGACCTATGACCCATGTTTCGTAAGACATGTTTTGGTATTAAAACATCACATGCATGACGATATGTTCTATTATGTTAACTCGAAACGTATTTTGTGTAGTGTGGTAAAGATCATTGCAATTGCTGTTCAATTATTACCTAAATTTAACATTAATATACTGAGACAGTGATAATTTTATATTCCACCTTTTAGTTTAAGGTAACCAGTAAGAAAATACCGTAGTTCCGATAATGTTACGAAAACAAGCAAAATATTTTATAATTATTAGTTTAGTTTGTAACGTATGAGACCATATAATTTCTTCTTTATAAGTAGTTCCAAAACATAGTACCATGGCGGTAGAAAGTAACAAGTTTGATATGTCATTTTGAGCATTGTACACTTATTATTATCCATCGTGTACATCTAATACTATAATATACACTTTTCCAGCTCCCTCAATACTTTAAGTACATATCATTAAATTTTATTGAATAGATATACCTACGTTCTTATGGTATTTAAAGTAATTATTTTCTAACTCATACTGCAAGCAAAATTATTCCAAGGTGACAAGAGTTGATGAACGAAATTAAACACGAGGATTTCCCGTGTGATAGAGGATAGAGAAGCAGATTATTATGTCCCGACTGACTCCCGAGCTGACCCGAGTGCTATGCGATTAAAAAACGAAACCGATCTTCAAGTATTTCGAGGCGCGATATTCAAGTAGGCACACTACATAATTAATTTTTCAATTATATTTGAAAGAATGAATTAGTTAACTAACTTTATTTTAATTTACCTTAATAAAAAAAATTAAAGATCAAAATCATTAGTCAAACATAAAAATATAGGTAAAAACAAGTATATTTTAAAAGGCGCGAGGCCTCGTATGGGGAAGGAGCGACACCTATAGTTCAACTTACGTCGAACTACAAACAAGACTAATTTTGCAATTAGCTTTAAACTTGTAAATGATGACGCAGCCCTATCATTTATTTTTTTTTATTTTTGCAGTAGTAGATAAAATTACAAATATACGATAGGAAAAATTTTAGTAATGTGCGGGATTCGAACCCGCGTCATCCACCCCTATAGCCGAGATATGCTCTGACCGACTGAGCTAACATGACAATGGTTCCTAACTCATTTTTCCTCTCATTTCTTTACCATCGTATGGGGATAAAGCGACAACTATAGTTCAATGTAGTACGACGTAAGTTGATCGACATAATAGAAAAAAAGCCACTACAGTTACAGTTGCGTCTGCTGAAAGGAGTTTTTTGAGGCTTAAAATTACTAAAACATATTGGAGGAATTCGATGACACAAGATCGGCTTTCGGCCCTTGCTATTCTTTCAATCGAAAATGACGTAGCTCATTCATAAGATTATTGTGCGTGAATTAAAGATTTTAGTATTAGGAATAGCCGCAAACATCAATTTCAAAATTTATCATGTCTGTATATGTTAATTTTGTAAAACTTTCAATGTAAAATAAAATATTTTAAAATTCAAATTATATTTATTTGTAAAACCTTAGCATTTCTCGTCAAACGTGACAAATACCTAAACCAAACAACCAGACCTAGCATCACATACTTTTCACGAAGAACAAAGGGCCTCGCAAAGACCTGCCGCCCGGAGCCTCGCAATGGGTAAGGCCGCCGCTGAGTGAGAGCCTCTTGAGGTGTTGGTCGAGGCTCTTCGCTATTAGGCCGTTCGCTGAAACGACTATCGGGACAATGATCGTCGAGTCAATATTATTATTATTATTTTCTTATATGTTATTTCTCGAAATATTGAACATATTTCGGTTTTATGCATTACACGGGCTTTAGCCAAGTGTGATACATTTTATGTGTTAGCGTGATTGACTGAATCTTCCTGTAAAAATTTTCTAACAATACGGCAGGTGTTTAAAATTGCAGCTTTCTGCATTATTATTATTTTAGTAACATTACGACTTCAACTCAGGTGAATTAGTTGTGAAATGGCGTACATAAAGAGTCTGGCCATAAATTTAAACTGTTAGGAGTGTTAGGTAGGTACATAAATACTTTTCTTCAAATTTTGAAAATTGGAATTTGGAGCGCGTTTATTATTTTAACTTCTTTCGAGTTCTCTTCTTCTTTTCGATTTAAAGAAAATAGTACTGCAGTGATCGTCTTGCACAAAGTGGGTATGAAGCCGTCGTCGGTCATATTCCAGACCCTTCAAAAGCTTGGTATCTGCCGTATGTTCGTATATGGTAGTATCAACAGATACAACAACACTTCCTCTGTCAAAGACCATAAAAGATCGGGGCGGCCTTCTCTAAACATACCTAGTTCATTTACTGATTTCATTAAATGCGTTTAATAGGAAATTATGTTCATTCGATGGTGGTTTTAGCTTAAAATGGACATAAATTTGAATATTGCAAGATCATTATAATATAAGCAAATAAGAACATTTAATTATTTTATAATAGCCAGGTCCATTTGATGGTAATTCCATAATGAATTTTTATTTTAATTCTAAACTCTCGTAGATATTAAATTATTGGTACGTTTACCCCACTTGCTTAGGTATGCCTAATTAAATAAAGGACCTATTACTATGTAACAGGCCGTGCTTGGGTCCGCTGACGGTGCTAATGCATTAAATTTTTACATTGTATCATACAATGGACCAAAAAAAAAAAAAAAAATGGACCAGTTTGATCAAAATGACTTGGCTAGGAACTGGCAATTTCTGGTAGTAAATAGGTCATAACATAAATTGCAGACTTCCCCTAAGGTTTCATACTATGTTTCAGAGCCTGCCTGCCAAGGACTAGTCACGTAGATGTGTATGTTCTTTTGCGTAGGTATGAGTATGTTACATCACAAATACATAACACAATTCCCATAAACCCCACGGGGAATGGGTAATGGGGAGTACAATCTTGCTCTAGATCTAGTATAATTTGCGTTTTGAAGCAGTGATGGCTCAGTGTCATTGGCTATGGATTGCCGCGCAGCAGATCCATGGTTAGATTCCCGCCGCGGGCTTGAGCTTCAACTCAAGGTGGAAGGGCATTTAGCGAATGTCCACCCGGCTAGCGACCACCATCATGTAGAAAATCTGTCGCCAAGCACGTAACGGTGTGTTCTGGCAGCAGTCCTTGAGAGCCAGTGAAATTACAGGCACACGAGACTTAATAACTGTCTCAAGGTGACGAGCGCAGTGCAATTCGTGACTACTGACTGTTATAGGCAAAGGTTAGTTCGCTTAACATCAACTGGGCCTCGAGCTAGTTCTGTCACAATTACATTAAAATAAACCGGTGCGTAAATGTAAATAATCAAAATCAGTTAAACTTTTTTGAAAGCGTTATAATCACGAAAGCACAGACAAACAGTGTCATTTACATATAGTAAAGATATCTGAATGCTAAAATGCTGAATTGTATTAAGCGCTTGCAGTGTAGCTTGCCTAGTCATTCCTAATCATAGAACACTGTTGGTATTTACTACTGAGAGCTTCAGTGCTTAGGAGAGCACGATATCTTAGGATGGCAGTCGTTACCACTATATCGTCAATGCATTGTATCATGATAGCGACAGGGCATTTTGCGAATGCCCGCCTGGCTGGCTACCACCCTCAAGTAGAAAATATGTCGTCAAACTTAAGGGTGTTTCGGCAGCTGTCCTTGGGAGCCAGTAATTGTAAGTTTGCCTGAACACGTCACTGCATCATCACTTACCATCCATTGAGGTAGTGTTCAAAGGCAACTAACAGAAATAAATACACGTATTGTGATATTTTATTGGAAACCTGTGTTAGGACGGACAGACGAGCGTCCGACAAAGCCTTAGAAAAAAAAAATAGTCAAAACTTCTACGTACGTACCCCTATTTTTTACAAGGAACCCAAATAATTACAAACAACAGCAAAATGGTTATAACACCTTTATTACATGTACATAAAAAAAAACATGTGCATACAGCACGCTAATTTATTAAAAATATATTTTTATTTTTGTTTTAAACATTAATCCCATGATTATCATCTAAGTATGTTATACTAACTACATAATAACAATAAGTATTATTCAAGGTATATATATACATTTAAATGCTATCTTTTGTAACTTGGACGTAAAGAGGCACATGGCAACAAGGCTCAAAATTGCTTGGCAAGTTTTTAATTAAGTCTTTTAGTACATACATACTCTAGGTGATTTTTTCTTATAATTACCTATGTGCAAGGATACAGTGAATGTTGAACACTTAAAGAGTTATCACAATGTTAATACATTATTAGACCCGGAATACCATTGTCTGGTTTTCAGTTAATTGTACTTTGAAAGTCATACAAATTCTTATCATGTTAATTTTAAATAAGATCGTAATTTAAAAAAAGTTTTGCTGTTTCTACCTCCATTAACGCGTTACTTCACTAAGAATTTCTTGATATTACATAAGATAGTAACCGCCACGTGCAGCGCGCATCAAGATTAAACTTTATTTGATTATGTTTTGTTTTATTTTCCATCACAAACTCCTAATTGACCAGAATAACCCCCTTGCGGCGTAGTTTGACATTAGGCTAGTGGAGCAGTAGCATTATAATTCTTCAATTATTTGGTAAACCTAGTATTCCTAGATTTTTTTTTATTATTGACAAAAAGATTGAAAGTAATCTAATGGCATGAGGCGGGGCGAACAGCTGTTACATAAGATATATACTCGCTTTTGCGTTTTCTCCACCCAAGAAAGATCTTTAAAATAAGGAATTGGAGTATAAAATACTTTAGAAAAAGTGATTTTCATAACTGATTGGTTTGTTATTAAGTGTGATATTTAGGTATTGACCGCAAAAAAACATATTTAGAGATAATTCTGCCAAAACCATTGTATGTTGTTGGTCCATTTCATCAACAAGTGTATTCATGCATGTACCTATGCGTTTTAACGTTAGTGCACGTGCGAGATTACAACAGTGGCGTCAGTGGCACATGCTTGACATGATATTACACTCATAAACAACCAATCTATGTTACATTGATGTCTTACAGTTATTCATCATATATGTACACCAGACAAAAGTGCATAGAATTGACACAAAATTCATATTTTAAAAACGCTACAAAGCGGTTTTTGTACCTTTATAATTATGATGTGTAAATTAACAATGGTAGGTAGAGTGTCGCACAAAAAAATGTGGGTAGAAAACTTTGTGGCGGCTGGCAGCAGGTTAAATATAAGAATCTAAATATTAAATGGTTAATTCTTGATCACCTCATGTTTATCTATTTGTGCATGTTATAGAAAACTTCTGTTACAGTGAGAATAGAAAAAAGATCATTAGGGAAAAAATACACTGAGAATAGAGAATACTATATAACAAGATCAAGTGATGGTGAAAACAAAAAAAAAATGTGCAATGCATTTGTGCGTGGGCAAATCTAAATTTAATTTGCATTGAATGTTAAATACATGTAAAATATCACAAAAAGGCAAAATAATAGTGTGGCTATGCTATGGCAACTAAAACTTGAACTGAAAAAAATCATCCAGTTTGCATTTTCTCTGAACAAGAGATGTCTACAAAATCTCAACATAGAAGAATTTGACCATGAACAGGATAAATACAGCAGTAAACAGCTTGTTAGTTATAGCTAGCTTCTGGAGCGGTGGGAAAGCAATGTTAAATAATGAGTGAGCATAAGCCATTAACCAGTTATTCTAATTAAGCCTGAATAAAATCTTTGACTACTTCATGACATACTATCAACATAAAAATAAATAAAAATTGGCATAGCAAATCAAAGATTATTGAATAGATTGAATACTATCTGATGTTGGAGTTTTTCAAAATGAGGCTTACCTAATTGTGAACTTAAATTTTATTACTTGAAAGGAGTATTTCTTACTCCATTTGCTTCAGAGTAGATGAATACAATCTGAGATTGCTTATATTAAATGTGTACATGATCTAATCTGACAGAAGTCATCATCAATCAAATAGTCATGATATCACAGAACAAGTGCTTTCAGTTAACCTAAATCAATATTTTTGTAGGTAAATGATCGGATAATAACAATTTTTGTACCATAAAAATATGTCAAGCATACTATCATGTAGACAAACACAATAGTTGCATAATCTTTATACAAGAATATATTTACAACTCTGTATACAGTCTCACAGATTATAAATGTTTAGATTGACTGTCACATTAATTTAGATGATAAATAATTTAATTCTTCATTTAAAATAGCAGCATCTTATTACACATAGTGCAATTTTTTCCTATTTCCAGAGATAGTACATAAAAACTGTACTGAGATCTGGTTTGAACATTGTATAAGTACATACTATGAGCTAGTTAAATAATAAACTAAAACATCTGGCCTTCATGGCAGGCAGACACAATTAAATCTAAAAAATTTACAGTAATTAACATTACTCAGTTGTTTTGTCCATGCCAATGATCTTGAGAATACTGAGGCAATTCCATTGGCAATTTATTGTATGGATTACTGCTAGGACCAGGCTGAGCCATGGCTGGCTTCGGTCCACCTGTTTGTCTAAATTTAGTAGAGTATTTATAAAAATCAGACATCTCAAATGGTTTAGTCTCCTCTCTATATGGTATACATTTACCCTGTTCTATTACAGTCAAATTTTTAGGTGACTCTAAAGAAACTGCACTTGGAGACATCACAGGGGGACTATGAGGCATATGGTTTGGACTCTGCATAGCTGAATGTCTTCCTGAAGATATCATTATTTCATAAGCTTGAGAATTTCCTATACTAGAGGTCCTTTTTAAGCTTGAACTCTTTTTTACCAGAGGTGCTTCAGATTTTGTTGGTGAATCTAATGATGTCTCATACCAGCCTTTCTCTTTTACTTTAATTTCATGTTGAGACAGAGGCGAGAACTTATTAATGCTAACTGAATCAAAATTTGAGTATCCAGATTTCATACTGACAGGACTCATTGCATCAGGGTATGGACGTCTCTCTTCTCTGGGATAATCATCTGTAGAAACTTGTAGTTGTAAATGCATAGGGTGTCTAATCATGTTGTGCTCGCGTAAGGGTAATGTGTTTGGTACAGGTGCAACTCTTTCTATAATGTGTGGAGGCTCTTGGATGTCAGGCTGAGATCGATGTTGATATACAGGTAGAGGAGGTCTATAGTTATCAGTAATGTTTTCTAAATGCTGGCTGTAATCACTGTGTGAAGTTAAGTGATAGGTTTGGGTTCTCTGTAAAGTGTTGCGTCGAACCCCTTCTGGTCTTCGCTTAGACTGTCCCTGCATTTGATGTTGATGAGCTAGTCCTCCTAAATGTTGACTCTGAGCTTTTAAATGTGAAGCATACTGGTATAACAGTGGTGTGTTGCGCATTCCATTTTGCACATGATGTGGTGCAATATTTCCATGGTTATAATGTGTGGTTATATCAGGGTGACTGGAACTAAAATGGGTCTCTCTCAATCGAGAAACATTCTGCGCTTCAGGGGAATTATTACTATAATAAATCTTATTCATATATTCAGTTGTCATGGTGTGGTGTCGATACATTGTCCCAGATGGAACATCATTTTGAATGTTATTCTCATTATTGGACTCAAGCCGACCTGCTAATGCAGGATATGTATGAGATGTATGAATTGAAAATGTGTCTTGATTCCGCTCTTGAGGTGGTGACGGAAAGAAGTTCGAACAACTCGTCTCAGGGCGTCGAATAAATCTTGGCTGACCACTTTTTGCTGACACACCTGATATCGATGGAGTAGACAGCCTATAATTAAGGTTTTTACGCAAACTCTGCTCTGAGTCATGCATTGGTGCGGCTCGGAAGCGTCTGGAGGACGTGTCTGAACCGTCATGAACATCATTGCCGTCAGTAGATCTGTTTTCGCTTCTTACACTGCCTAGTCGTTCTCTTTGAGGTACATCAGGGCTTAGTGGCGCTTCTGGCGGCATAATGCCCGTGAGCTGAACTTCTTGGACACACAGTTTGTAAAGCTCTTCATTTTTAGCTGCCAGCATCAGCTCCAATTCCTTCTTGCGAGCCTGAAGCTTGAGTAGCTTGTCCTGTTTATCAGAATGCAAATCGCTTCCCATTGTGCTAGTACCCATGTTCAATAGTTAAATCAAAATACAAAACACATGAGTGAATAAAACAATCACTGAAATAAACACAAACTCAACGTGAAACGGAAATAAGAATGCAACGAAATCAAATTCTTAAATTAAATACATTTACAAAGACACACGCACATCCGCGCCCATGTTTGTTTTACAGAAAATAGTCTGTTTGGTCTGTCAGTCAATTCAATTCAGTGTCAATGTCCGAGAGAAATTTATGTCAGTGTCAATTCTAAATAAATAAACCTAAAAAAAAAGCTACTGACAAACATACAGTTAAACCAAGTTATCTGTGAAGTGGCAAAAAAAGGAACTGTGAAATTGCTTACGAAAATTAGAAAAACAATTTGGTGTTTCTTAATCGACAGTGCCCTCATAGAGTTTAGCGATGGGCGATTATTACTGAATTTAATCGACTTAGTCGATTGTTTTGATCAGTCGATAAAAGTCGATAACAATCGATGTTAGTAATTGTTATCTACTAGCGGTGTGCGGCGGTGCAATGACTGATCAATTTTTTTAGGGTTCCGTAGTCCTGACAAGGAACCCTTATAGTTTCGTCATGTCCGTCTGTCCGAGGTTTTGCTAAGAGACCGTTAGTACTAGGAAACTGTAATTTCGTATGGATATGTAAATCAATTACGCCGACAAAATGGTAAAATAAAATTTTGAAAATATTTTTTTTAGGGTACCTCCAATACATGTGATGTGGGGATGAAATTTTTTTTATTTCTCTTCGTCTGTGGTATGGTTGAATAGGTCTTCTTAAATAACTTAAGGGTTGCGAATACTGTTTTTCGATTTAATGCTCCATTTACGAAATATTTAACTTTATAGTGCAAATTTTTGTTCCAACAGGGCGTCCCCCCCCCTCTAAAAGCAAAACTGCTGGCTTAAAAAATCTGAAAAAATTCAAGCTGATAGTGCAGTTCATGAACTTTAAAGGAAAAGTATAGTGGTTGAGATAACTTTATTAGTTTAGCAGTTATAGTCGTTGAACTTGGGTGTTGGATAATTTTGTACCAAATATAAAATCTATGGAATAAATCCTTTAAAGTGACTAAGATGAAGTAGTTGGTTGTTTATAAGGGGTAAAAACTGGCATTAAAAACTAAATCTAAAATAAAAAAATCTTCAAACTATAACTATGTCATACATAATAGACTAGCTTTCCAGCCGCGGCTCCACCCACGCGTATTGCGGTTATTGCGCAAAACCATTAACCTCTTTTTGCGCAGTTGGGTAAAAACTATCCTATGTCATCTCCCGGGTCTCAAACTATTTCCATCAGTAAAAATAGATATGACAGTACAAAGATTCGACTTATATAGGTATAAAGTATTTTTTGGACCTCATCTTCGCCGTACACTAGAAGTGTTTGCTGTCTGTACCTGTCGTACCAAGGTCATCGATCACTTCATTTCACACATCATCAATTTACTGATCGTAGTGCTCTTCAATAGTGTAAATTTTTTCATCGGTAAAGAGAATATTTCTGTGCCCTTCACTTGCGTATCACAACGGAAGGCTCTCTATTCAATTTTAAAGATTGATTTAGGGCATGTACTGTATATCTACGATAGGCACCGAGCTTCAGGTCTTGTTTTGTAATACGCGACATTTTCCTTCCTAGCGGGAATCTTCATTTCTCGCAATAAGATTATTGTTGAGTTATCATAATATTTTTACTTCCTAATGGGTTTTCGACCAATTCGGGCTTTAACAGCATTAATTTGTAGTTCTAAGGCATGCGGCTGCCCTGATCTTTTATGGTCAACGACAGAGGAAGTGTTGTTGTATCTGTTGATATTACAATATACGAACATACCTACGGCTGATACCAAGCTTTTGAAGTATCTCGAATACGACCGACGCGACGGCTCAATACCTACTTTGCACAAGGCGAATACTGCTATCCTATTTTTTTTAACACCTCATTTCATATTGTTATTTGATAATGATCATGAAATAATATATGAAATGGCGCAAAATCGAAAGAAAGTTTTAAAGTAATAAACGCGTTCTAAATTCTAAATAATTCTAAAGCTGAAAAGTTTTTTTTACAGTATTTATGGCCAGACTAGTTATATAGTATAATAGCCCATTTATAAGCTTACTTGCATATATCGGTGTATACTTTTTATTTTTCTTTCGTATATATATCAACTTTTTTTTAATAGAATAATTATTTATTCTACAGCAAATAAATTAAATGATATTCAAATTCTTACAATGTAATAACGGATTCTGAATCGCGCCATCGTTACGTTTTCATTTAAGTATCTACCTATAGAATTCACAAACGAATTTTGTTTAATTTTCAAATTACAATAGAAATAATAACTTGGCAGCAATCGTACTCCTATTTCTTAGATTTAGCAGGAAGAAAGTGGAGGAGAATAAAGAACTACAGAATCGTTCTCAATATGATAACGGGGTTCTACGGAACCCTACATTGTGCGTGGCTCGACACGCATTTGACCGTTTATTTACTACTAATTCGATTATAGCGCAGACCAATAACTATAAATTACTATACTCGTGCGTACTACTAAATTAGTATTAACATAACATGGTGCGGTTTACGTACGCTGCGCTGCAAATCAGTAGTTAAAAATCCATGCGGCTCTACTTACGCCTGCAGTTGATGTGTTTGCGATGTGCGTATAATTAGTAGTTCGTCGATTGTTATTCGAATAATCATCGTAAGAAACTACTAAATCGACAATCGAATGCGCAATAGCCTAATTTTCGATTCAGTCGATTGTATTTTTTTCAACAATCGTTCATTGCTTTAATAGAGTTCACACATAAGTTGGTCGAACTGTAGTTGCGTAATTCTCATCGAAGTGGTCACACAGTTATATTTCCTATGCGGTCTAAGAAATTCTTGGACAGGAGGATAAGACATCAATTAAGATACAAAATAAGTTAACTTCGTCATCATAAATGCACATAATACTAACTATTAGCACGAATGGTCTTTTGACCGCAAATAGATATACATTACACCGTATAGTCTAAAAAAATCTTTTTATCGCGGTCACGCGATTTTAGGTGCTCTAAATTTGCGTAGTATCACAGCTGACTGTTGAATTTAACATCAGGGCTACGTTCCGATCGATTTTTGGTGGGGAACTAATAAAAAATGTTCATAGTATTTCAGAAGCAAAATACAACCGTTACTTGCATAATTCAAATATGAGTGGCTATAATTCTTTCATCAACAAATGTCAAGGCCATGTTAGATAAGGATACAACCTTTTAACGACCTACTTTGATAGTTAAAAAGTTGCAACCTTCAAAGGTTCGGAACAGTCAAGTTGTGACAACTGAACGTTCTATTCGAAGCGTCTCGAACTAGGAGGAAGAATCTTCCTCCTAGGTCTCGAAGGTAGTTATGTTCTGTGCTCGAAGGTTGAGAATGACGTTGAGTGAAAAATTGCACTCCGATTGCGCTCTAACTTAGGTTCGGAACTTGCCCCAGTGTCAAACACAGAGTTCGATTCATTCCAACGTCAGTCGTGTTCTGGCATCGCAGAAGTGAGATGGGAATTGTGAAGCCCATTACGTCACTCGTGAGAAGAGATAAAAAGGTATGTTTATATTTATTCACAGGTACACCGATCACTAGCGTGGTCAACATTTTAAAAGTACTTCAGAATGCCGCATCAGAATCATCATCAGAAAAGATTTCGATATAAATTGCCTTCAATCTTTCAAAAGCAATTTATATCGAAATCTGTTCCGATGATGATTCATATTCGAGAGACAATATATTTGATTTACGCAAAAACTTTATCTCTGTCGGAATGTATAATGTTATTAAGAAGAATAAAATCAATCTATATATGAATAAAATAAAATCTCTCAAATGAACTCTTAATTCTGTACATAAATAATGAAATTATATTAGAAAATGCAGAAATTCATTAGCCAAGCTACACAAACACATGTTACCAAAGAGAAAAATCAAAATACCAAGCCTTAACTAACTCCTCGGACTTAACAAAACTATGAACATTACAACCAGCAGAAATATTGTGCCCAGCAATCCGGCTAGCGCCTGGCGTCGGGGGAGTACCGGGTCTCCCGATGTGAAATGTATAACCGGAGAAGAAAATGCGATTACAGAAGCCATGGCATTGTCAAGAAGAATGAAGAACTATTGATAGCCACATGGAACGTAAGAAGTTTTATCAAGGCTGGAAAACTCGAAAACACCATTCAAGAAATGAATAGACTCAAATTGAGTATTCTGGGACTCAGTGAGATCAAATGGTCTGACAATGGTATAATAAATAAAGAAGACGTAATTGTATACTACTCTGGGAAGCCAGCAGCAGAAAAGAACCACCATTACGGTGTCGGAATGATGATAAAGAAGGAACTGTCAAAATTCGTAACCAACTTTGTTCCATACTCGGACAGGTGAATGTTGTTGTAGTTCAATGCCAAGCCTTTCAACTAAAGTATTATTCAGGTATATGCGCCAACAGCTCAAAGCACTGATGAAGAAATAGAATCATTCTATAAAGAAAAAGAAGAAGTAATGGAGGGCATCAAATCCCAAGTCATGATTATTATGATGGGTGATATGAATGCAAAGATTGGTAAAGGAACAGTAGGTAAAACAGTAGGGAACTATGGTCTAGGCGATAGAAACGAAAGGGGCGACAGATTGCTGCAGTTCTGCGTCGAAAGGGACTTAATTATAACTAACACCTGGTATCAACACCCTCCTAGACGGCTATACACGTGGACATCTCCCCAAGACACATCTAACCATATTGTGAGGAATCAAATTGACTTTATAATGATAGAATCACGTTATAGAAACTCAATTGTTAACGTTAAAACGTATCCTGGTGCTGATGTTGGTTCGGACCATAACACATAGTTGCAAAACTAAATCTTAAATTAAAAAAAAGTAAAGAAATCAAATAGTCTCAAGAAAGACATAAAAGTTAAAAAATGAAACTAAAGAAGAATTAAACAAAGAGTTAAGAGATATCACAAATATTGAGTGCGCAGAAAACATTGAGAGCTACTGGAATAAACTTAAAGCAGCAATTATAACGACATCTGAAAAAAATTTGGGATATAAATAAGGATAGAAAATTAAAATGGATTACAGATGAAATTCTTGAACTTATGGAACTGAGAAGACAATTTAAAGAAACAGATAATAATAAATACAAAGAAATAGACAATATGATCCGAACTAAATTCAGAGAAACTAGAAATAAATGCTTAAGTGAAGACTGTAAGGAAATAGAGAAACTACAGCAGAAAAAAGACAACTTTAATTTACACAAGAAAATAAAGAAATATAGATAGAATAGATAGAAAACTCTTTATTGTTACACCACTTTAGAAATATAAAAGATTACACATTAAATTATAATAACATAGTGTTACAATGGGCGGCCTTATCACTAACAGTGATCTCTACCAGGCAACCTTAGGATGGAGTTGAACGAATAAAACAATAGAGGCGGGTGTAGTCCAAATGCATAATCAAATTTCATAAAAACATTTTAAAATAAAACGTATTTTAGTGTAATTTCTAAACAAATATATAAAAATTAGCATACATATAGGTTTTTATAATAATTAAACAAATACAATTATAAACATATATTATATATATATATATATATAAACATATATATATATATATATATATATATAAACATATATATATATATATATATATATATATATATATAAACATATATATATATATATATATATATATATATAACATATACATAGCAACATACTTACATAAATAGATAATGATATATACATATACCTATAAATTATATAAAAATATAGTACATATTATAATATTTTCTCATATATAGCATAGAAATTGACAAAAATATAGTGCAAAATTAATTGGACAAATAAAACCTTTTAACTTGATCCTTGAACATATTGAGAGTCGGTGCTTGACTGATTGATACAGGAAGAGAATTCCACAAGCGGGCAGCCTGAATAGTGAAGGATTTGCTATAAAACGAACTCGTATGAGGATGGATTTCAAGTGTGAGATTTTCTGATGACCTTAACGTGTATGAAGAACAGTGAAGGAAATCGAAGCGTTCCTTGAGATAGCGCGGGGATGTAGGACTGAACAATATTATTATTCAGCCAATTGAGCTTAGAACGAAACTCAGATTACTAAGAAATAATAAGATAACCTTTACGGAACTACAGTTGCCAGAGCTTGTTCGTGGAAATAGCCATGATGTAAATGTAAGAACTGCATATCTTAATAGTCGTGTTAATACTATTGCAGAACTTATTTCACTTTTCACAACATATAGTTAGTCCCCAAAAACGACAGTTTTAATACACTATTAGGCATACTGTTAGATAAAACGACCTATCTGCTAAATTACCTAAAACTGACATTATTGTTCTAAAATTTAATTTATTATTACTTAATTGAAATAATTGCAGTTTATCATCCATATGCCGCTGTAATAATAGCACCTTCCGGTCGTAGACTTCAAAGCGTAGAACTTTTCTCGAACCATATGGGGGTACTTGGTCCTTGTCAAACAACTATATGAACTGAAAGGACACTGAATACCGGCCGTGAAAATGACTGGTTGGATTTTTTTTTATCAGTATCATCATCAATATCATCTTTCTACGATTACATAAGCAGCATAAGAACTGGTAAAGTTTTAGAAGATATGACAAACACTAAACAAAACTAGAAACTACATGAACCAGTCTAATTTACACTTTAACCGAAGATTTCTTTATACTTAGGAAAACTATTTTCAATCGTATAGGGAAATCGATTTATTACACTTGGATTACTTGAAATAGGGTATAACAATATCCTTCTAAATATAGATGAAAAAGATTATATTATTTCGTACCCCAAATCTCGTGACGACCGATAAAGGCTAAAACTTCTCCACTAATGAAGTTCAGTCGTTGAATTTGGTGAGAAATGTATTTAACAGCACACTGTTCCTAATATATTTATTTCTTGTTAGAAATGGCTAGGATAAACGTTACGTGGCTACGGTTAACAAATACGATAGAAAATTCGTCAGAATAGCCAAACGGTCTGTGGCAGATTCAGCGAACACATCACACAACTGTTAAAAAGAAAATTAAGTTTTTCCCTGCAAGACACAATATAGGTACAGCGGGAAATATTCAAATTCATTTGCTTCCAGGAATATAGGTAGTGTTGATACATAGATCTTAGAATTATTTTAATAAATTGTGCCCACCATATTCTACCCTTAATGGGTGTTAATGGATTTGCAAAATTCGGTTTACATGTCAGTGAAAAATACATAATATGAATTAAATTATTTGGAAACTAAATACAACTGTAGTAAAAAAAAAATGGTACTTATATTAGTCATTATTATTCAATATACATATAATGGTACAAAATGTTATTAAATTAATTATACATTTCAATATTCATCACATCAATTAAATATTTACGTGAAAACACTACAAAAAAAAAACACTACACATTTAATAACATTGAACATAAGTTATATAATAACAGTAAACATGGGCCGTGAATTAAATGTCGTATACCTACACACTAACTTCAATATTTTTTTAAACATGGTCAGCTAAAAATTCTACAATTTTGTAATATGATTTATTAATAAATAAAACTTAAAAATTTTCTTTTAAAAAATGGAAAATTAATTGATATCCTTGGGCGATGATGGTAATTGGTTATACATTTTTATGCCTAAGGCAAATACACTTTTTTTTTAATGGGTGGTATTACATCTTATGTTACGTATTGTGGTTTTGTGTGTTCTGCTCAAAAAAGTGTCATAGTTTTGAGTATTTGACCTGATTAAAATCAATGCCTCATAAATGTTTAGCGAAGGAAATATCAGTATCTTAAGATTAGTGAAATAAGGTTCACATGTATATATATACCATCCTGATGGGCTCTGCTGTCTGACGTAGTGGATAAATCTAAAGAAACTATCGTTAATGTACATGCCAATATGATACCAGCAGAGCAATGTTGTGGAAATGTTGCTAAAAAGTTAAAAGAACGTTTTGCCAAGGAAGCCATTCTTACTAGCCCGGTGAATGGGTGGATCAAAACATTTATTTTGAATAAGCTTAGGTAAAGCTGAAATAAATAAATAAAGCAGATGTGATAACATTAATTGGATAGCATACATTAATGTTTGAATTAACCGTGATAGATTATATTTAATGATGTTGTAAAACTTATATATATAAAATTAGGCTAATAATATCACTTGTGTATTTGAAATTATAATCAAAACATTTGAACTAATAATATATACAATGTTGTAATGATAACTCGTAATAAATAAAGCTTATACTTAAAAAAAAATGTATATGTGATAGCAAACATTATATGTGATGGACAAGTATTTCAAGATATTGTGAGTGAACTTCGTGGCGATTTTAAATAATAATAACGAATATTTTGAGAATACATTATATATAAACAGTTAAAAATGTATTATGACTCTATGACGATATGACTATATGACTGACACGCTGGTCGGTCTTTGCCTTTCCATTAGTCCCGGTAATACCACTCGCAGCGTGTGGTAGGACTTATATATGTTGTAGGTCAGAGGCTAAGGGAAAATTCATAACCAAGAACATAATAAATACTTTCCGCTGGTCGATTAATTGCTTGGTACTGGCCTTTCCCACTAGCAGCGGGTGGAGGGAGTCAAGTATGTCTAGGCAATTGATAAAAGTGTAAAATTAAATAAGATACTTTCCGCTGGTCGATTAATTGCTTGGTACTGGCTTTTCTCACTAGCAGCGGGTGGAGGGAGTCAAGTATGTCTAGGCAATTGATAAAAGTATAAAATGTATTATTTAATAAAATAAAATACTTTCCGCTGGTCGATTAATTGCTTGGTACTGGCTTTTCCCACTAGCGGCGGGTGGAGGGAGTCAAGTATGTCTAGGCAATTGATAAAAGTATAAAATGAAATAAAATAATTTCCGCTGGTCGATTAATTGCTTGGTACTGGCTTTTCCCACTAGCGGCGGGTGGAGGGAGTCAAGTATGTCTAGGCAATTGATAAAAGTATAAAATGAAATAAAATAATTTCCGCTGGTCGATTAATTGCTTGGTACTGGCTTTTCCCACCAGCAGCGGGTGGAGGGAGTTAAGTATGTCTAGGCAATTGATAAAAGTATGAAATGAAATGAAATGAAGTGAAATGAAATGAAATGTAATGAAATAAAATGAAATGAGGTGATATGACATAACATGGAATCAATTGAATTGAAATAAAATGAAATGAATTGATATGAAATAAAATGAAATGAATTGAAGTGAAATAAAATGAAATGAAAATTGAGGTTGTACTTCGAGAGCAAAGTACTGGTCAGTATGGCCGTGATAGATTATTTGAAAATTGACTTACTATTTATTGAAATATTTGTTCATTTTCACTTGATTGGCTGTTTTTAAATTTGTCTTAGTAATATTTCCTTTTGTACTTAATTAAATGTAGGGTGCAGAATTTACTTTTACATCCGTAAGCTATGTATGATTAGAACAACTGGTTTAATATGGTGTTTTAATTTAGTTTTCGAAATACTCTGTGTACGTTCCACAGACGAAAATAAGTAATAGTTTAATTATCTGTCTGTATATTTTATCTGTGGTTTGAAGTTAATACTCTGGACTGTGACTGCTGTCGCTTGGTTTAATATGACGTTTTAGTTTAGTTTTCGAAATACTCTGTGTACCTTCCACAGATGAATATAAGTAATAGTTTAATTATCTCTGTATATTTTATCTGTGGCTTAAATGTAATACTCTGGACTGTGACGCTGTCGCTCAGTCACCTTGTTTGTTCCCTCCTATAAAAGGAGTAGCCTAGGGCGAGTTAGTTTGACTTTTCTGCCCGACTGCCGCGCCGAGCAGACCTCCTGAAGTGTTATATAGTATAGTCAAAGTGTTGGCATTAAATTGCCTTAAAAACAACGAAGTGCTGCCCGATCAAGATTTGGTAAAGTTAAGTAATTTATTATTCTCTTTTCTGATATTGCATAACGACAAACCTCGTTTATATGTAAAGTAATGGTTCTTAAAATGATTTGTAAAAAGGTTCTTGACAATTATTATATATTAAATAAGAAAATATCTGTTTATGTAAACCATGACTTTATATGTTAATTGATAGTTAATAAACCAGTGAAAGTGTAAATAAAATGTATATAGTAAGTATGTAACAATTTGTTGAAAGACGTTTAAAAGAATGGCCCCGAGTTTCTTGCCCGTTCTTCTCGCAGAGGCTCTATACAATTTTGTTTGCTGAACGTGGCAGTACAATGTAGAATATTACAATATTAAAATTTGTAATTGACCTTGATAAGAGCGTCGCAGACGCTTAAATTGAATAAATGATTTTGACTTTAACTTTGTTGTTTTAATCTAACTAACACCTGCATATCGGGATAATGTGCCGGAATACTCTGCGCGTTGATATGAATCACGTTAAAATTTTTCGGTACATCAGAAAACTGTGCGTCGAGAGTATCGTTGAGCGTTGGGATGCTTTCGAAACTCTGGTCACTGAGGGAACTGTTAGAAGACAATGACAAATACTCTTCACTATCAGTATTATCTGCATTGTTAAATAGGTTTAACATAGTTTGTAATATGAGATATAAATATTATAATATAATAGAATAATAAATACCTACTATTTATACTTATAAATAATATATATATATATATATAGATAAAAATATAAAAGAGGTTTTTTATAACTCTCCACCTGCCAGTTGGGTATCAGTAATTCAAAAAATACAAAACACACAATATACACACGTACAAATTTTCGTTTTTACCCAGGGACAAAAAAGATAAAAAAAAAAAAAATACTAACACATAGACATAAACTAACCACATCAAATATAATATACACATATTACATTTTAAGTTACCATAATGACAATATGAGTGAATTCACATCCTGATCCACATTTATGATAATTATGTCACCAGGTTTGAACGGAATAAACTATAGTGATAAACTCTATGGTTTGATGTGAAGTTAAAATAATAACGTCAACGTCAAAACAAATTGAAAGTGTCAAAGCAAAAGAGTAGTAGGTAACCGTCTTTCGTCCAACATTTGCCAATACCATATCTTTGACGAGCCACCATAAATGTATGATGCCGCGGCTTCGTTAAAAACTCAGATAGTGTTATACCTGATCCCTTGAAACCCGTCTTTGCGAACCAGATCTTATTTCTCATTTCCGACGTACGTAATTTGAACAGGATCGGTCTGGGTTTGTCTGGAGTGGACGCACGACCCATTCGGTGACAGCGGCTGATGTCCTCGACAGTTACTCTCAATTTCGTGTGAGTTGCCACGGCCCTAGCTACCACTGATGAAGTCTCTTCGTCCTTAGATTCCACAAGGCCATGAAGCAGCAAGATCTTACGACGACTACGCATTTCCATCGAATCCTGCTGATGTACAAGCATGCCCACCTGATCCTGAAGGCACTGAATAGCTGTCATAATAAAGGAGCGGAATGCAGCAAACTCTGATGCCAAGTTGCTCACATTGGTTGAAGGAGTTGCAACTTGAAGCTCAACTTCATAAGCATCCATCCGCTGCATAAATAACTGCTGGAGTTGGGCCATTGACTGTTGTACTGCCTCCATGTTGAAACAAATGTGTGTGCAATCAATACCTGTATATCTCACTTTAATTATGTGTATAGTGACTTTGTGATAAGGATAACACCCACTGGCAGGTATTTTGTACTAGATTTTAATTAAACATACAATTTAGACATATAGGAGAAGATTTACTTATTATTTTATAATAAATTAACTCAGACAAAATTTGATTCATGTTTTACAATCTCCTACCCGCGCAGAAAAAAAAAACTCATAGAAAACAAATAAAAAGTAAACTTAAAGACTCAAAAAACAAGCTAGTAATCGATAACGAAAAACAATGTAAAACATGACAACTGTACATTGAACAACTGTTCGAGTATGACAGAGAAACTTTAGACACAAAATTGTTGGAAACGCAATGCGATTTGGATGGACCACCAATACTCCAAACAGAAATCGAAAAGGCAATAAAATCTATGAAGGACGGAAAAGCTGCGGGCCCCGATAGGATACATATAGAAATGCTAAAACTATTGAATGACGACAGCTTGAAATTATTAGTTAAAATGTTTAATGAAATTTATGATAAGGGGACATTACCAGAAGACTGGCTTAAATCCACATTCCTCCCGCTCCCTAACAAAGTAAACGCAAAAACATGCAATGAACACAGGCTTATCAGCCAAATGTGTCACGCCTTGAAAGTATTTCTAAAGGTAATTCACATGAGAATTTATAACGAAATAGATAATATCATATCAGATACCCCTATTCAGATTCAGAAATGGTTTAGGAACACATGAAGCGCTAGTAGCAGTTCAAGTTTTAGTGCAGAATAGCTTAGAATTTAACAAAGATGTATATGCATATTTCATTGATTTTGAGAAAGCATTTGACAACGTAAAACATGACAAATTAATGCATATACTGAGCAAGACCGAAATACACAGCAAAGATCAAATAATTATCAGAAACCTGTACTAGAATCAGTCAGCACACATTAAAGTCGGCACATCGGACACTGATGATATTCAGATTCGTGAAGGAGTGAGACAAGGATGTATCCTTTCACCATTATTGTTTAATCTGTTTTCTGAAACTATATTCCAAGAAGCTTTTGATGGCGTTGAAACTGGTATCAGAGTGAATGGTACAATAATAAATAATCTCCGTTATGCCGATGATACCATTATCTTAACTCACTCTCTACAAGATCTCCAATAACTCTTAAACCACATAAATACTGTTGTGGAAGACTACGGCCTAAGAATGAACATAGCGAAAACCAAGTACATGATAATTAGCAAGAATGCTGTAGAAGCGAGCACGCTGTAAGAGTAAAACAATATAAGTATTTAGGGAGCTCTCTTAATGAAAAATGGGACCCACAGAAGGAGATACGTACAAGGATAGAGATAGCAAGAAGTACATTCATGAAAATGAACAGGCTATTCACTAACAAAGACATTAACCTAAAACTCAGATGGAGAATGGTCAAGTGTTACGTGTTGTCTATATTCATGTACGGCGCCGAAGGCTGGACTGTTAAGAATGTAGAGGTTACAACGTTTACTCTTTGGATTGTCACCATAAACATTATTGTTGATAAATTGACGTTGTCATTCTAGACACATATGAAAAATATTGCTTACGATATATATTCTTTCCATTATGTAAATTTCCTATTAATTCTAATAAAACAATGTAGCGCCATCTTATTTAAACGGGCCTATCACTACTCGTAACACTCTTTCCCGCGGCTATTCCAACCAATGGGACTCAACCGCCAGTACCGCCGTTCGCTCCCGCGCGGATTTCGAAACGAACAGCGCCCTCTCGCAGAACAACACACGGCGTTACCGCTCGAGGCGCACAGTAACTATTCCGGCGCGCTACCGCGATTAAGCACATAACCGCATATTTGTTATTGTTATTTATTTTGTAAACGCCTAAAGTACTTGTATGTGTTAACTTTTATACCATTAAAGCATTATACCTAACTCCACAGTGCTAAGTGAACAAAAATATATTCGCAAAATGACGCGTACGCGTAGACAATCGCGACGCCAATCCGACTTCGACGATGCCGTCGATCAGCCGGAACCTCAAGCCGCAGCAAATAACTTCTCCCGTGACGACATTGCCGCCATGATGGCGACACTCCAGCGCTCGCAAACGGAGACTTTACAACAACTGTTCGATCACGTTATGCAGCGCCAAAACTCTCCATCTCCATCGTTGTCAGCACCCGTGCAACCAATGTCTGGCAACTTCACCGCGTGCACGGCACGGTTCAGCGGAACTCCTGGTGACTCGCTCGACTCATTCCTGGATGCCGTCGAAGCGTACAAGGAGTGTGCCGACGTTAACGAAGCAAACGCCCTTCGCGGTCTTTCTATGTTGCTCGTAAGTGATGCCGCGACCTGGTGGCAGGGGGTGAAGGCAACTATAACGACGTGGACTGCCGCAGTTCAAAGATTACGCAGCGCCTTCGGTGACACTCGCCCTCCGCATCGCATATATCGGGAGTTATTCAGTCGATCACAGGAAAATGAAAAAACTGAATTGTTCATAGCAAAAGCACGATCGTTACTATCAAGGTTACCTAGTGGAGATTTATCTGAAAAAGTGGAATTAGATATGGTTTACGGCTTGCTTCATCAAAGAATCCGAAAACGTCTACGGCGAGATGAATTTCATACATTTAACGTCCTTCAACGTAAAGTACGAGAAATTGAGGACGCCGCCGCCGAAGATTTTCATGATGAGCGCCCTACTACACGCTTTCGACATGCAGACGCAGCGCCCTCACACGGAGCTGCAGTACCCGCGCTAGAGTCATCTTCGCGTTCGCCTCCGGCGCCGCGCCCGCCCGCGCTTCGCCCTCCAGGGCCGCGCTCGATGGCCGCGCCGCGCCCGGCCGCGCCAAGGACGTCTGTGCCATCGACATCCGTCGACGGGTACCCAGCTGCTAGTCGACCTACGCGAATTAACTCGGAGCCTACGCCACAACCCTCGAGTTCATCATCATTCTGCGTCTACTGCAAAAGTAGAGGTCATAAGCGAGAACAATGTCAAAAGCTAGCCGCGAAAACATACAATAACAATGTCAGTGCAAGTGTAGTGCCTAGTTGCTATGAATGTGGTGAAAAAGGAGTTACTCGATCTCAATGTTCTAAGTGGAATTCGCGATATTACGCCATAGATTACGTTGACGGCCACGGAGTTCCATTGGTTGGATCGAGTTCAATGACCCCTTACCTACACCGCACTCGTAATTCATATCCCGGTAAGACAGAAACTCAGGTGAGTCCTTTCAACAATAATAACTTTCATTCTGTCATTACTAGCGGGCCTACAGATTCTCTTTCCATCGGAGAGCCTACTATAACTATAAAAGCTCATTATCCAAAATGTAAACAAACAATAAGTCCGTTCAGAGAATCTAAAAATAGAACTTACCTACCTACCGACTTTAAGGCCGCAATACCACAGCTGTTTTGTGCATGGCAGTATAATAGTCATATAAGTATGTATTATCCTGCTGATTTTAAAGCTGTTATGCCGAAATCGTATTTTGGTTTTAGTAAACGCGCGTCTGTGTCTCGTAGGTTACCTGAATTACCTATTTCATGCGATTTAGATAAAAATGATTTTTATTTTATGCCGCGTGATTTTATCAATGTTTTACCAAAAGATTTTATGTCTGATCTGTGTGTTTTAACCAAGGACAAATCATCTCAATGTTGCGGTTCTGATAAGAATAGTAGGGTGACCATGATGTCGAACGGACATGCACCTCTTGTTGCGGATAACTGTTTATTTTGCAATTATGCCGCCACAGGTGATCGTTCCGAAGGCATACTTGATAGTAGGGTAACCATGATATTGGGCGGACATGCACCTGTTGTTGCGGAAAGTTGTTCCAACCACCACGATGCATTTACAGGTGATCGTACCGAAGACCTACTTCATAATGGGGTGACCATGACCACTCTTGGGGACAAATTTTGTAACTCTTCTTTTTCCAGGTTTGAGTCAAAATGTTCAGTTGCACCAGCCTTTGATGCCGCCGGGGCGAGTAGGGTGTCCACGACTTCAGTGGAAGGCATCCTTGACTCTTCTTCATCTCCACTTTGTGAGTTTCCTGTCGGTGATCCAGGTATGTGCACACCTTTTGTCAACAACACTAGGGTGACCATGAATCATGACGTTGATGATTTTCATGAAATAAATATTGGTGACCATCCACCTTCGTCACCTACTAGTATGAGTAGGGTGACCATGTCACCGACTGTCTCTTTATCTACGTTAGGGGCATCAAATGATATTTGTCTTCAAGATAGTAAACATCATGACAATCGAAGGCCTATATTGGGTATAGAAATTTTAGGAACCAGAGGTATAGCTTTGTTAGATACTGGTGCGCGTGGCTGTGTGGCCGGCTCGTCACTTCATAGCCTTCTTGTTGAGAAAAATCAACCTTGCCATGAGGTGACTAAAAGAATAAAATTAGCTGATGGTTCTACGCAAAGTCGCCAGGTTCTTGTTGCTAACCTCCAAGTCTTATTAAAGGAAAATAAATCTATTATGGCGGAATTTATTATATTCCCTGACGCCACAGGAAATGAAACTCTTCTTGGCGTCGACTTTATTAACGCTGCGGGTCTTGTGATTGACTTTGCTGCTTCCAAATGGAGCTTTTCGGGTGGTAGGCATGTTTACCCATTAGAGTATGAAGCTCAAAAGTCATGCACGACGGTCTCCACTGCTGACTTCTTGAGAGAAGATGAAGGTTTGATGCTTAGTCCTGAACAACGACTGCAACTTTCTGATCTTCTTCAGGAAAATGAGGATATCTTCCAAGCAGGGGGAGCCCCGACACCTTTCGCAGAACATCGTATTGATACCGGCAACCATCCGCCGATTTCTGTTCCGCCGTATCGGCTGACTCCTGCTAAAAAGGAGTTGATGAAGATAGAGCTGGACAAAATGCTCAATGATGGCATAATTGAAGAATGTGAATCTGCTTGGACTTCACCTGCAGTGCTGGTTCCGAAGAAGGATGGAGGGGTAAGGTTCTGCGTTGACTATAGGCGTCTTAACGCGATCACGAAAACCGATGTTTACCCGATCCCACTCATCGACGAACTTATTCAGCTGACCAAGCGTGATTGTTTTATGTCCACCATTGACCTTAAAGCTGGCTACTGGCAGGTCCAGGTGGCTCCAGAAGACCAGGACAAGACCAGCTTCGTCACACCTTTTGGAACTTATCGTTTTCGTCGTATGAGTTTTGGTCTCAAAAACGCGCCATCTACGTTTCAGAGATTGATAGATCGCTTCCGTTCTGGTGCTGCTCTCCAGGATGTGACGCTCCTGGCGTATCTTGACGATTTAATGACCATAACTCAAGGGACCTTCGAGGATCATCTGCGTGATCTTCAAAAGGTGTTCGATCGACTGCGTCATTTCGGCCTCGTAGCAAATCGAGAAAAGTGCTTCTTTGCCCGGCAGGAAGTGACATATCTAGGTCATACTATCACACCTCAAGGTATTCGACCAGACTCCTCAAAAATTGAGGCAATCCTGAAACGGGGTGCCCCTGGTAACGTTAAACATCTTAAATCGTTCCTTCAAACCTGCTCTTGGTTTAGGAAATTTATTCAAGATTTCTCCAAAATCGCGGAGCCCCTCACCAAACTCACTCGCAAAAATGAGCCTTGGCGATGGGATAATCCGCAACAGTGTGCTTTTGACACGCTCAAATCTAAATTGTGTCAAACACCTATATTGATTCAAGCCGATTACAATCAGCCTTTCCTGCTGCGTACGGATGCCAGCAATTATGCTATAGGTGCTGCATTGCTTCAAGGAGTAGGCCATGATGAAAGGCCTATAGAGTACGCTAGCCGTCTTCTCACTTCAGCTGAAAGGAACTACTCTACAACCGAGCGCGAAGCTCTTGCAGTTGTGTGGGCTGTTGAAAAGTTCAGAGGTTATATTGATGGACATACTTGTATCGTTAAAAGTGACCACCAGCCTCTGCGATGGCTTTTCACCATTAAAACTCCCACCGGTCGTCTTGTTAGATGGGCTCTCAAGCTTCAGTCTTACGACCTTCGCATAGAGTATGAGCCAGGTAAAGTTAACGTTCTTGCAGACACGCTGAGTAGACCTGATTGTGATGATGTTGCTGCTTGCAATCTCTGTTCCGTCTCGCTTGATCTTCCTCAGGTCTCTGCAACGGATCTACGAGCGGCACAGCTAGAAGATCCTGAAGTGCTGAAAATCATACAGGACCTGGAAGATGCTGACGAACTTACCTCTACACGATGGCTGGAACGTGGGTATGTCATGTCACAGGGTGTTTTGTACCGGTACGACCCTGATGCTGACTGTGAAGAAGCTCAACTTGTCGTTCCAAACTCTAAAAGAGAAGAAATTCTCAAAGAACTGCACGATTCGCCTACAGCTGGTCATCAAGGAATAGAGAGGACTTTACACCGACTTCGTGAAAGGTATTTCTTTCCAGGAATGCGTAGGTACGTTACAGAGTACTTGAAAAATTGTATTGACTGCCAACGCTTCCAATCAGAAGCCCGCTGGGCTATTGCAAACTCCGGTGTTACAACAAAGATCTGAGGTTCTTGCTGTAGATTTTTTTGGTCCATTGCCTGAAGGAGACTTGGGGGAGCGCTGGGTTCTTCTAGTGGAAGACGTAGCTACTAGGTGGGTCGAATTATTCGCCTTAAAGGACGCCACCGCTGAGATTTGCTCCCGTGTCCTCATCGAGGAATATTTCCTTCGATATGGTTTACCGCGACGAGTGATCTCAGACAATGGACCTCAGTTCATCTCGGCTGTGATGCAGCAATGTATGTTTGTTCTTGATGTCAAACAGGAACTGATTCCTGTGTACCACCCTGAAGCAAATCCTGCTGAGCGCAAGAATAGGGATTTGAAGGTTCAGCTGTCCATGCTAGTCAAAGCAGAGCATAATAATTGGCCTAAATATTTGGCTCATGTCCGTTTTTCTATGAATAGTGCTGTTTGTAGCACAACTGGTAAAACTCCTGCTTATCTGACCTTTGCTAGGGAAATGCGTACACCTTTTGACATCCGCCATGATATTCGTGGCATTATGGAGAAGGAAAATTTTATGCCACAAGCGACACCTTACTTGCGGTGGTTTGTTAATAGCATGCATGACATTCGTGAACGCGTTGAAAAGTGTCAAGACCAACGACTTATAAGGTAGGTGATTTGGTCTTGGTTAAAACACACGATCTAAGCAACGCTTCTAAAGGTGTTACTAGAAAGTTTATGCCTAAACGTGACGGACCCTACAGTATAAAGCGAATTGTTAACCCCTACAACATTTATTCTGGTAGATTCCGCGAATACTGTCATAGGGAAATATCACTCTACAGACTTAACGCCTTTAACAATTGCACAATCTCATCACGATATTATACCTGTCATGCCCAAAAGAGTTCGTGGTAGGCCGCGTCAACTAGGTCCTTCCACAAGTAATTTGAATCCCAGGTCCGAAACGGGACGTTCTTCCGACCTGGAGGGGGAGTCTGTAGCGCCATCTTATTTAAACGGGCCTATCACTACTCGTAACACTCTTTCCCGCGGCTATTCCAACCAATGGGACTCAACCGCCAGTACCGCCGTTCGCTCCCGCGCGGATTTCGAAACGAACAGCGCCCTCTCGCAGAACAACACACGGCGTTACCGCTCGAGGCGCACAGTAACTATTCCGGCGCGCTACCGCGATTAAGCACATAACCGCATATTTGTTATTGTTATTTATTTTGTAAACGCCTAAAGTACTTGTATGTGTTAACTTTTATACCATTAAACTAGTGCGTTTTACTATAGACTTGTGTTCTCACTTATATATCCGTAAAAACAACAAGTTAATTCAGCTTCAACGTTTATTTCACAAACCACATCTTCTAAATAATTTAACATGGTAGCAGAGCGTTAAAAATTCGACACGTGAAACCCAGTGATAAGAAAAATGTCGAGTATTAAAATTGAACCCCTTACTAGGGAAAACTACGACACATGGGTCATACAAGCTGAAGCTGTTCTTGTAAGAAATAAATTATGGAAATTTATCGAGGCTGATGGTGCTGCAGATGACAAAGAAGGAGACAGACAGGCAAGATCTGAACTTATTCTAATAATCGCTCCTTCTGAGCTGAAACAAATAAAAATTGCACAACTGCTAAAGCATTATGGAATAAATTAAAAGATACATACGCCAGTAAAGGACCTGCACGAAAGGCATCTTTATTGAAGCAACTGATTCTTACTAAATTGGAAGGTGATGACGTGCGTGGCCATCTCAATAAATACCTGGATACGGTTGACAAGTTGGCTGACATGGACGTTATCATCAACGAAGAATTATTAACAATTATGATGCTGTACAGTCTATCACCAGAATACGAGAGTTTCAGAGTCGCAATTGAAACGCGAGACACTCTTCCAAAGCCAGATGAGCTAAAAACAAAAATTATAGAAGAGTGTGAAGCACGTCATATCAAAAACATGACCAATTATGACCAACCTGAAACCCCTTTTCACGAAGAAGCATTGTATGCTTCATGTAAAATTTGCAAACGAAGAGGTAACATTTTCAAACGCAAAACACACAAAATATGTACGAGCTGCTGGAAGAAAAGTCATGAGAAACCCCACAAAGACAACGACGGTTCTCATAAGAACAATTTTGCTACGAAGTGCCTCCTCACAAGGAATAAAAAGCCAGATGACAACATTTGGGTTCTGGACAGCGGTTGTACGGCTCATATGACCTACAATAAAGATCTTTTTAAGAAAATAGAGAGTACATCTGGAAAATTAAACTTTGCAACAGAAAAACACACTGCAGAGATAACAGGAAAAGGTACAGTCTCTTTTATATCTAAAAATGGTGATGGTTTTGCACAAACTCACCTAATAGACACACTATATGTACCTAGTCTATGCACTAATCTGATGTCCGTTGGAAAGATGACAGACGCTGGATATTCTGTCCTTTTTACTAAGAATAAAGCGACAATAAGAAATCCTAAGCGCGGTATTACTCTCACCGCATACAGACATGAAGATGGACTGTATTATATCAAACCAAACAAATGTGAAGAGCGCAACAACTTGGCAGACACAGTTCCTACAAAAACGAACTCTTCAAACATTCATGACTGGCATAGAAAACTTGGCCACATGAACGCCAATGATCTAAAACTTGCACTCAAAAATAATACATTACTTGGCCTAAATTTCGATAGCTCTGAAAGTTTAAACGAATGTGAAACATGCATTCAAGCGAAACTTCATCGAGTACCTGCCCCCCGTGAAAAAACGACTCACCGGACTACAAAACTCTTGGAAATCATTCACAGCGATATATGTGGACCTATAAGAACGCCTACTCTTAGCGGCAACAAGTACTTTGTCACATTCATTGATGATTTTAGCCGATACAGCAGAGTTTATTTTATGAAAAACAAGAATGAAGTCTTAGAGAAGTTTAAAGAATATAAAGAGGCAGCGGAAAGGCACACAGAGAACAAAATTAAGTTCTTACAATCAGACAATGGCACCGAATACATAAATAAAGAGTTCAGCTCTTTTCTAAAACAATGTGGAATAGAACGAAGGCTCTCTGCGCCATACACCCCGAATCAAAATGGTGTTGCGGAAAGAAAGAATCGCACACTGGTGGAGAAAGCGAGAGCTATGATGATAGATGCTAGGGCACCATTTAAATGCTGGGGCGAGGCAATATTCACTGCCAACTACCTATCCAACAGGAGTTTAAACAGCGCAATTCAGCACCAAACACCATTCGAACGATGGATTGGAAGAAAGCCATGCATTAATCATCTCTACACATTTGGATGCAAAACATATGTTCTGTTAAAAGGTTCAAATGGTCACAAATTTGCAACAAAAGCAATACCTGGAATGTTTGTAGGGTATTCTGAAACTTCCAAAGCATTCAGAATCTTTGTACCATCGAAAAATACCATCATTATATCAAAAGACGTTCGAGTAATGAAAACAATGTTCTATGATATACAGAACAAAAATGAATGCTTAAAATCTTTAAAAGATTTAATGTTACCACAAGATCAACTTAATCAAACATCATCACAACAAACACCTCAAAAACAAGTGGAGATTACGTTTAATGATGATAGTGAAGGAGATGAACGACACGAAAGTGAAAGTGACACAGAAGATCATGATGAAACGCTTCAACAAAGTATAATTGAAAATGTTAATCAAGAAGTAGCTAATGATGAGAGTGATTATGATTACGAATCTTTTTCTGATGCTGATGCAGAGGAAAATCCTATAAATACGAGAATGTTGAGGGATAGATCTAACATTACTGCTCCTAAGCGCTACGATGATTTTATTTTGGCTGCAGCAGAGGAAATAGAAAATCTTCGTAAGCCAATAGAACCTGTCACTTTCAAACATGCTATAGAATCTATTGAAAAGGAAAAATGGCTCGAAGCCATGAATAATGAGATATCTGCCTTGATTGATAATCAAACATGGGACCTAGTGGATTTGCCCAAGGGAAGGAAAGCCTTACCAAGTAAATGGGTATTTAAAGTAAAAATGAACCCTGATGGTACTGTTGAGAGATACAAGGCCAGAATGGTTGTCAAAAGTTATTCTCAAAAACCTGGAGTCGATTACGATAAAACATTTAGTCCGGTTGTTCGTCTAAGCACCGTACGAACTTTACTTGCCATTACTGCTCGAGAAAATTTAAATTTACTTCAGTTTGATGTGTCAACTGCATTTCTAAACGGAATCGTAGATGAAGAAATTTATATGAAACAGCCTGATGGCTACCAGGATGGAACAAAACGAGTCTGTAAGCTTAAACGCAGTCTTTATGGGCTAAAACAAGCACCAAGGTGCTGGAACACCTGCATTGCTAATTTTTTAAAACAGTCTGGTTTCCAACAGAGTGAAGCTGATCCATGTTTGTATGTACGAGTGAGAGGTCAATCAAAAGTTTTTATTGGACTGTATGTTGACGATGGACTCGTAGCATATAATACGACTAAAGAGAAGACGAGTTTATTGATGAATTGAAAACAAGATTCAAGATAACTACTAAACCAGCGTCGTATTTTCTTGGTATGGAAATTAACTTGCAAAAAGATCAGACAATTACACTTTGTCAAAAAGCCTACACCAAGAAAGTATTACAAAAGTATGGAATGTCTAATTGCAAGCCAGCACCAACTCCAATCATTAGAGAAAATGAGAAGGAAGTGGAAGAGAGTGCCTCTGAGTCTTTTCCATATAGACAAGCCGTGGGTGCTTTGGCATATTTATCAGTAGGCACAAGGCCTGATATTTCGTATGCTGTGGGTGTTGCATCTAGAAATCTCGCTACACCTACTAAGAATGATGTCATGCTAGTCAAGCGCATATTCCGGTATCTCAAAGGAACTCAACAGAATGGACTTACCTTCACGAAAAAGTCACCTCCTCAGTTAGTCTGTTACAGCGACGCAAACCATGCAGGAGATCAAACTTCTGGGAGATCCACATCTGGAATGGTGTGCTTATTTTCTGGAGCAGCTATTAGCTGGAGAAGCCAAAAGCAAGCGATGGTTTCCATATCCTCAACTGAAGCGGAAGTTATAGCAGCAAGTGAGACTGCCCAAGAAATTTTGTGGTTGAATCGTCTTCTTAACAACTTAATTGAAACGAAGAAACCAATTTTGAAACTGGACAATGAATCGGCTATAAAACTTGCACATAACCCAAAGTAGGAATACCACAAGCGTACCAAACACATCAAGCTAAAACATTTCTTTGTTAGAGAATGTGTTAACAATGGAGACTTCAATGTTGAACATGTCTCCTCGGAACTACAGTTGGCCGACATGCTGACTAAGCCCATGTTCGGCCCCAGGCTGCAAGATTTAAGTTACAGAATGGGATTGAAGAATTTATCCATAAATTCTTGAAACTTCCGAAGATGTTAAGAATGTAGAGGTTACAACGTTTACTCTTTGGATTGTCACCATAAACATTATTGTTGATAAATTGACGTTGTCATTCTAGACACATATGAAAAATATTGCTTACGATATATATTCTTTCCATTATGTAAATTTCCTATGAATTCTAATAAAACAACAAGTTAATTCAGCTTCAACGTTTATTTCACAAACCACATCTTCTAAATAATTTAACATGGACCATAAACAGAATGATGGAGGAAAAAATAAACGCATTTGAAATGTGGCTTTACAGAAGAATGCTAAAAATATCATGGAGAGACCGAATAACTAATATAGAAGTTTTACAAAGAATGAAGAAAAATTTAGAACTTTTAGAAACAGTAAAGAAAACTAAAATTTGATATTTTGGACATATTTTGGACACCGTAATAATAAATATCACATTTTAAGGAAATTACTGGAAGGAAAAATAGAGGGACACAGAAGTAGAGGAAGAAGAAAGCTGACCTGGATGGACCATATTAAAAACTGGACAAATATTAAGGACATTGCCGACCTGAGTAGGGTGGCACAAGATAGGAATAAGTTCCGAGAGATGGTCGCCGACGTCCAATGAGGACAGGGTACACAAAGAAGAAGTACACAAAGAACTAACCTCTGAAGTTTATCAATGACTATTCAATTTGACCTGGTAAAAAGCCTGGAAATCAAACAGTATCTGATGTAAAATAGTTAAATTTTGACGCTAGATAATTTGTAAACTATTACCTTTTTTCTGACGAGCTTCAAGAATTGCCTTCCAGACCAAAACTAAACATTAGGGAGTCGACCCACGCAGAAAAGGTTCCCTCGAAACAAATTTTAAATTGAAAAATAACTTTTCATATGGACTGTATTTATTTTGCAAGGATACATATTTAATTTTTGGTCAAAGCGTTTGCAGTTTGATCGTATAAAACTTTCTTTCTTCTGTGGTTTTACTCTAGTCTAGTACTCATTAATACTATTTAAAAATTCTCAAAATATTCTGTTATTTAAAAATAAACGTTGAATATATATTTAGCTGAAGATAGTTTTATTTTTTATAACTATTAAAAACTCATAATATGTTGATATTTTTTTTGTTTTTGTTTCAGTCTCTGACCAAATCTTATTAATTTCTCTGAGGTTTCAGTATACAGAATTAAGTCACATAAAAGTAAACGCCAATACGGCTTTAGCAAATTTTGATAAATCTAAAAGTGTTTTAAATAATTAAACCCAAATATATAATAAAATTTATAATAACCCTATTATATAATAATATACAATACAAGCAGAATCTGTACTGTATCAGACGGATCGTCCACTGCAGAACAAAAACCTCCCCTATTTAGGAGGTTTTTGCCATAATCGCCACCCTATGCAGGCGGCTTGGGGATCGCAGTGTAAGATGTTCTTTAGTAGGCGCTGCTGCCCACCTTCCAGTATTTTTACCTTAGTTGCCTCTTACGACGCCCACGGTAAGACATGGCGAGGTGCAATTCTAACCCGGCACCCCACGGGGGAATCTATTAACGATACTTTCATTGGAAATTAATTTTAAGTTTCCTTACAAGATCAAACTATGATGATAATTCTCTTGATTACAATTATGGATATTTTGAGTACCTATCAATAACGACAGTATCAATGAATTTCCTGAATAAACATTGTTAAACGCCTTTCTCCACAATACCTAATAGCGTATGCTGCGGAAGAACAGACATCAACCACGTTAACAAATACTTCTACTCATTTTATAATTAAAGCTGAGACTAAGGCGGATCGTACTAAAAATAAAAAGTAATGAATGAGATGGTCCTTTTGATAGCTTGGTACTTTTAACTACCCGAACTGTTATTTGGTCAACGATTTATAAAATGTTTATCGATGATATAAAATAATTGAATTAGGACCCGTTTCAGAATGACCTAATAAAGTTTCGGGTTGCTATGCAACACATAAAGTAACTGAATGATAAGAATGACAGTTGACATGCAGCGCGTTTATAGTTTTAACCGATGGATAGGCTAAATCGATGACTGTGAAACGCGAAGATAGTATTTTGTTTAATAAATATGTTCTGGGTAGTAAAACCGGAACTTACTGGAACATTCTGAAACAGGCCCTTAGAGTTATAAATACGTACTGTTCCAAATAACCCCGCAATATTATGATTTCATACAATATAATATTGAAGCTAGTAAAACTATGGAAGTAATAAGTACTACGTACAACAGGAATGAGCTCTAACTGTGCATCATGCAGCTAAAATAAACAAAATAAAACCTTATAATAAGGTCATAAGAGTCTTGTTGCGCGCAAAATAAAAATGAAGCCGAGTGAGAAGGCTACCACTGAACCCTGTGTCTCGTTCTAACAGTGACCTAGAGTTGCCAGAGATAAGTCTATTTCAATCCTTTCGTAGTTTGGCGAAAAATATGCGATTGATGTAATGTAATGAAGTAAAAACATATACTTCTAAAATGTTTCTAAACGTAAATAATAATTTTGTACCAACATTTCAAAGCAATATTATTTGTTGCTACGTGTAAAGCCCTACTAACGCAAAAATTTTGCGATTGGCGTATAGGTTTTCTTTTATTTGTATGAAATACGGACACCTGACTTGACAACCCCACATGAAATTGCCGACTCGGGCGTTAATAAATAATAACGGAGTGTTTTTGATTTCGTGATATTTTTAAAAAATGTTAGTAAAAATGGGGAGAATATGTGTCGTGGAGGCTTGCGGTAGCGAGTATTATTCTGATTGTGGTTTATCTTTTCACAGGTAATAGTTTTTAACATAATTTGTTATTGAGGAATTACGGTGACCATGCATGACTATCCAATTCTAGTTTAAGAACAAATAAATTAAATACCTATGTATATTTTATTCCTTTCTCGATTAAATTTACTTTTTTTCAATTTCAGATTTCCTAAAGATCGTTATGTTAGTTAAACTCATAATGCAAAATTAGAAACAATGACACATAAAAGGAATAAGCTTGGTTTGCGGCAGAAACTTCACAAGATTATTTTATTTAACAATATCTGATTTAGAATTACACTTAAATGTAAAGTTAACTGTTTTTTCTTACCTAATTAATGAAATATACCACAATAGGTAGTTTATCGTAATTTTATCTCATTCCAACTGCATGTCGCGTACCACAAGCACCAGTAGGTAGGTAAGTACCTACCTATATGACGCGAGTGTGAAAATCAAGCAAAAACAGGAAATGTACAGTGCCGCAAAGGGCAAGTTTATCATTAGCATCTTCGATTAAAATCCATCTGAAGCAATGATCTGCTGACGTCAGGTCACAAATCATTTTTTATAAAAAAATATTGTCCTTAAATCATATTTCAATATTGTCACCATTGCCAGAGAGGGATAAGAGGTACAGTTACTGAGCTCTCGTTCGGCTTCAATTTTGCGACAACAGCTCATTCCTGTTGTACGTGGTACTTATTACTTTCATGAGTAAAATCAATATAATGCATCGCAATCAATAAAATCAAAATAATGCATCGCAAGGGTGTATAAAAATAAATATCGATAACAACTAATGCACATACTATTCTGTAGAACTGCCTAGAGAGCGATGTTCAGAAAAACACGTCGCAGTTTATGTAAATTGGTTATGTACAAATCATACATAGTTAACAAACGAATGTAAACCAAAAAAAAACATATTTTACTTTCAGCTTGACAGTGACAACCATAATTAAAACGTCATTCTTATCTTATCAAAATCAAGGTTTCATTTCATCTTGTTGTTGGGCTTAGTTAGTTTCGTTTCATGCAAGTGGTAATGTAAATTCTAAGTAAATTACTTCCTGCCACGACCTTCCTTCCATCCTCCCCAGTTAAAAGCAAGACCAAAGATAAATATTTATAGAAAATGTCTCGCATCTATAAAACCCTTGTCGTGGCTGCCGACAGATATGTACCTTCAAAGCTCCGTCCGCTTTGGGAACATGAAGCTGGTAAGTACTGAAAAATACATTAAATAAATAACTTAATCGGAATATATTAAGTCAATAATTTTTTATACATTTCCAGGTCCTAAAACGGTATTTTTCTGGGCTCCTGCTTTCAAATGGGTAAGTGCGGATGTTGTCATCAAGGTCAACCTATTTATACTAAGACCTCGTCTGAGGCCAATGTTATACTTACAACGCAATCTATCTCTATCGTCTATTATGATTTATGCTTATTATTAAAATTAAACTGAATAAATCATCTGTTACAAATTACTACTGACCAGTATTAGTATCTGGTATCTTAAATTGCTGTGGTTACTGAGTAGATAAACATGTATTTTGTTTATTGTACTGGACTCAGTATGTGGTATGCACGATTTTAAATTGGATATTTTGTAATCCAATGCATGAAATTTGTTATGAAATAATAGGATTCAAGGGCAATGAAATAATAAAACATACAAAAGCATTCCTCATTGTATTCAATTTCCCATTCTATGGATTCATTTTGTGTGGTGAACAAAATTTATATTTCTTAACAGAAATTTCCAGAAAAGGTCTTTCATATCTAGTAAAGTATTAACTGTCTGACATTGGTAAAGTGTGTTAGAGTAAGATCATAGAATGACTAAGACTAGGTAAATCATATTTCTGATAACTTAGGTGATATTTTTACATGTTGGCAAAATAATAGCCTCAAGCTCAATTTTGCCACAATTGTCACAATAGCCTCCATCTGTTGAATAGTACTCTATTCTTAAGCAAATTCTCAGACTTATTTTTATATAAATACATATGTTTTTACTTTTATGGGCAAGAACAAATATTTTTATGTAATCTCTACATTAACAGAGGTGAATTTAAAAGGTAGTCTGGTATTTCCTATCAGTTTCTTTCTTTACCTTGACATTTTGAATAGTTATACTATTTTTCATCTAATATAAAATACCAACCATTATGTTTACAAAGCATCAGTACTAATATTATAAATGAGAAAGTAACTGTCTGTCTGTCTGTTACACTTTCACGCCAAAACTACTGGACTGGTTTGAATGAAATTTGGTATGGAAATAGTTTGAGATCCGGGAAAAACATAGGATAGTTTTTATCTGCAACTGCGCAAAAAGAGGTTAATGTTTTCGCGCGATAACCAACATACGCACGGGCGGAGACGCGCCCGGAAAGCTAGTAACAAATAAGAAACAAAACTTGTCTTTTTGCATTTGGTCACTTATTAGTTGTGAAAAAAAAATGTATTGTGACACCATTTTGGTTTTCAAAAAACTGTCTAATCTTACCATGATGCACTTTATCAAAATTATTATTAGTTATTTCATCATATAAGTGTGTATATACAATAAATAAACTACAATGTTTCTGGGGATTCCTTGAAATCATAATTTTGTTCACAAAAACATACAAACATGGTATTTCACATACTTACATCATGTTAACACTTTCAGGGTTTGGTGTTAGCAGGTTTGGGTGACATAAATCGACCCGTTGAAAGCTTATCTCTCCCACAATCTGTGTCTCTTGCTGCTACTGGTATTATCTGGTCTCGTTATTCACTTGTTATCATCCCGAAAAACTACAGTCTGTTTGCTGTGAATGTATTTGTAGCTATGACTAGCCTTTATCAGATAAGTAGAGCAGTTAAGTATCACCAGAGTCTTAAGAATAAGGAAAAACAATAATATAAAGATTGTCAATTAATAGTAGAATTTTAATAAATTATGTATACTCTTAATAGTTTGCACAAAATTAAAATGCTGGTTGAAGGTATGTCATAGCTATCTAGCTCAGGTTTATTCATTTAGTATTTTGTCTCGAAATAGGAGTTTATAGAAGAAAAGATGTTGCAGGCTCAGCCCTAGCTAATCCAATAGGCTCATTTATCAATAAGAAGTTTTAAGTGACAGTTTCATTAAAGTTATTAAAGGTTGGTGTAATAACAAGAATTTATTGTGTATGGATTCAGTGGTCTTGTGATGCTACAATTCTGCCAATGTCACATTCTAGGAAGACCTCTTTGGAAAGTTTATTTTCATTGGTCTTGCCATACCATAATAATAATTATGGTATGGCAAGACCACACAGGCTGTACTGAAGAAGTTATGTCTATGGGGAATAATATATAGCAATACACACCACATTGACCCAAAAAGGTTGTGCTGTAATTCTACTGACAGAAGACATAAAACATTAATTGTCACAGAAATTTATGAAAAGGAAACCAATTTAAAAGGTAGAAGTTAATTATTATCTATACATTTAGTAGAATTCAGTTCCATACCTGGATAAATAGCAACAGAAAAAGGCAAGGGAATGTCTAGAATCTACAAAGGCATGGTCTCTGTTGCTGATAAGTTTGTGCCTTCATCACTTCGCCCTCTTTGGGACCATCCAGCTGGTAAGAAGCTATTTTTATTTTCAATTTACTATGCGCCTACCCAAATGCATATACTTTATTATTTAGCCATGCCCATACTTCATAGAATCGTTCTTACTTGTCATCGTCCTGCTTTCTCAGGTCCTAAAACAATATTCTTCTGGGCCCCTGCCTTTAAATGGGTAAGTATGTTTATTACCTACTAATAAACCTTACCTGCTTGCAAAACTGTTGTTATAGCATAATAAAACCAAGTTTTATGTGCATAGTTACAATATAAAATATATGGTCTTCATTGACCTGACACTAAGTAAATACTTTCAGGGTTTAGTTATAGCAGGTCTGGGTGACATAAATCGGCCTGTCGAAACTTTGTCGCTTCCCCAGTCTGCATCTCTTGCTGCTACAGGTATGATCTGGTCGCGTTATTCCCTTGTCATTATACCGAAAAATTCGAGCCTTTTCTATGTGAATGTCTTTGTAGCACTGATTAACACATACCAGATGGCCAGAGTGATTATTTATCAGCAGAGCTTGAAGAGTAAGAAGTAATGTTTTGCATCAAAGAAACTAAATATTTATTAATATAATTAGATTCCTACCTTTTAAAATTGCAGAGCCAAATAGACAACTAGTGTTTTATGCAATCCTTTTTTCTTAGGAAAATTAAGTTTTCACATAATTAATTATGCAATTTTATAGTTCAACTAGCGGCCCGCCTCGGCTTAGCACGGGTAATTGCGACTATAAATTGAGATGTAAGCTATCCTATCTTTCAATTTGGATCAAATTGCGCACGATGTGCGAATCAAATTTAAAATCGGTTTATTAGTTTAGGAGTCCATCCAGACAAACAACGTGACACGTCATTATTATACATATAAGATTTAAACGGACTATTATGTCAGTAAAATTACACAGGCTGATATTTCAAATTATTTTGGGTATACCTTCTGGCGTCCATATCATTATGTCATGTTCTATTTAACTAAAGACTACTTTTAAAATATCTGCCTGCAACAGCAAAACTATTATGTGTTTACTTAGATGAATCTATTGTTATAGTTATAGAAGTAGTATCTTGGAGTATCTAGCAGAACTTTATTTATCATAAGATATGATGGTAACTTTTGAAACTTATAATATTGTAGAATCACGGAAGCATGTTTCAATGGACCTGCAATGCAATCACGAAATATGTAATAGGTACATGCATGAAATGGGGCTTACACATAAATTAAGCGCATTTTATAAGTAAATTCGTGGCAAATTTGCAAACTACAATATAATAGCTGGCATAGTAATTAAACAAGTTTAAACGGTTTAAATCGCATATATTTACCATTATATTGTCCCGACGTTTCAAACATTTTGCTGTGATCGTAGTCACGGTGTGAAAGAAAGAAATATACGCGATTTAAACCGTTTAAAGTTGTAAATTTACTATGTGTAACAATCGCGGAAACCTAAGACACACTTAAACAAATTTAAGCCATTTAAACTCATGGCCAAGGCATCTTTTGTGGCTGTATACCAAGGTTCATTGTTTAATGCACCTTATCATAGCTTATCTAATCCTATACTGTACAATTATTATAAACACTTGGTGCCAATAGGTGCTCTAAAATTGTATGAGATTGTAGAATGGCCCACATCTGTGATAATCACTGGTAGTATGTACAAGGATTTTTGTCTAATATGTGTAGATGATTCGATTTGTATGTTTGTCTACTGTCTTCCTACCTATATTTAAAATAATTTTATGACGCCAATTTCGTGTTTCTGATGCCTTGAATCGCATATCTGATATAAATTCAAAAAGCAATATTAAACTTGAGTAAGCACTTTATATGTGAGAAAATCTGTAAACATCAGCAGGGTAAACATGGGTTGGTGGTTAACTAGTTTGGCCTATTCCAAATTAGTTATTCTCATATGTATCCCTACCCAGAACTGTCATGTTCACTGGCTGTTCTTGAACCTGAACTGGTTAAGGCCATTATCATGAATTCAGTAAGTGTGAGTATGGAAAGGCATGACTTAAAATCTATAATATGAAAATGTTGCCTACATCTGACTAAGAAACTCCCATTACTTCTTTTCGAACAAGTTTTGATACTGAATTCTAATGATCATCTTACATAGTTGAAGGACATACATTTTAAATTCTGAATTGCTTAAAAAGTAGACAAACAATGTCGCAGGCGACACCAAACATCAAATTATTTATAACTGTTTCATTACCATTATTTGTAAGCAATGTTTGTTATTAAATAATTTATTTTGAAATTGATATCGTCTATTTTTGTATAAACCTTTTCTGGCAAATATATTTATAATTGTTTAACATTTCTATTATTTCTATCTTCTTTATGTCTCTCGTTATCTTACTTTCACGGCACTCTGTTGTTAATAATTTAAATGTTCACATATTCATATTTTACTTCTCATCATTTTTCTGGTTTCATCGGTGTTGGCTGGCAGACCCAGCGTGGGACTTTGGAATGTGTAGACCAACATAAATATGAAGATGAAGGTATTGTTTATATATTTAACATATTTCCACTACATAGGTAACGAAACTTTAAAATAGCCATGCAATATGTTACTTTTATTTGACGCAACTTGTTACTGTCTATATTAGCGTCTATAGTCTTTATATTTATTTACATCCTTATAATTTCATACTTGCTTCTGCTTGGAATTTGATTACACGCTCTCTGGGGAGCTAATCAGTTCAGTGCAAACAAACACGTATTCTATGCATTAACTATTGCAGAATTCCTTGATTCTGTATACCAAAAGACTGTTGAGTCGTTTCATGGGCAACAAACATTGACATTTATAACATTGCCCAGATTGTCTATACATACCTGTGTCTAAAAGGCAGACACAGTAGCGGTCTGTCACTAGTGCAGTAAGGCATTTTTCTCGTGGTCCCACTGGTAGGATTCGAGGTATGCGTATGCCCTGCAGGACCCTATATCGCAGCAGTTTCAGACTCTGTGTGGTGATTGGTGTGTATTAGTACCTTACGAATTTAATACGTTTATTTCTAGTACCCATTAGTTTATAGAATAAAATGCAAAAAACCAATCGTGCTCTCCAGCGGGACCCTATAGGTTAATATGAATCCTTCAGTTCGGATACCTATATTCTCAAGTAGAACTGTATTAGTACCTACCAAAACAGTCATTATTAAAAATAAAACTGAATAGTATTCTTAGTTTTTTTAGGTACAAAACTACCTGTGAGCCAGCGGGACCCTCGGCTATATTGGCATTTACGGACAACATTTTATGTTTTCAGCTGGCATTATATTAGTACCTTCTAAATATATATACATATGGTCACTTACAGTCACACACGTTATTTACTCAGTCAACATGTGCTATCAATGGTTTACTCTCAAAAATATTTATATTTTCGACAGTCGGTGACATAAATGAGTTGTTCTGAAGTCTTTCCAAGTACCAGGCTGGTATTTGGAAAGACAATTTTGGACAGTCAGTGACATAAATGAGTTGTTCTGTAGTCTTTCCAAGTACCAGGCTGGTACTTGGAAAGACTTTAGAAACCAGGCAACATTTATCAGTAAGAAGATTAAAGTGGTTATACATATTTTATATCCAACGCCATATATAGGGCTTACTGACAAATGTTGTAATAAGGCTTATTTATAAAAACTATTACTGCTTTCTGGCAGCATGGCAGTTGCAATTACATTTAATAAAAACTCAAAAAAGAAATGTTAAATCATCTCTTGTGCATTTCTGCCAGCCTGGTACTTGGAAAGACTTTAGAACAACTCATTTATGTCACCGACTGTCCAAAATATAAATATTTTTGAGAGTAAACCATTGATAGCACATGTTGACTGAGTAAATAACGTGTGTGACTGTAAGTGGCCATATGTATATATATTTAGAAGGTACTAATATAATGCCAGCTGTAAACATAAAATGTTGTCCGTAAATGCCAATATAGCCGAGGGTCCCGCTGGCTCACAGGTAGTTTTGTACCTAAAAAAACTAAGAATACTATTCAGTTTTATTTTTAATAATGACTGTTTTGGTAGGTACTAATACAGTTCTACTTGAGAATATAGGTATCCGAACTGAAGGATTCATATTAACCTAGGGTCCCGCTGGAGAGCACGATTGGTTTTTTGCATTTTATTCTATAACCTAATGGGTACTAGAAATAAACGTATTAAATTCGTAAGGTACTAATACACACAAATCACCACACAGTCTGAAACTGCTGTGATAAAGGGTCCTGCAGGGTATACGCATACGGATTCGAGGGAATCTTCTGTACGTCATCTTAATGTATAGAAGCAAAAACATAACTCCTGCATTAAACAGGCCTCACTGATCTGGCCCATATGACTTTATCCAGATGGAGGGACCTGAGAGAAATAATATGAATGTCCAATACGTTAATAAGATTAAAATCTCCAATGAACAGAATTGAATAACAAACAGAAGAAAGTATCCCATGATCTAATAGAGGTATTATGATATGTTCTATGACTAGAGGACTAATTAGTAGTACTGCAAGCAGGACCTACCTGCCGCGTTCCTGCACCTTTGCACGAATTCAAAAAAGGCCTGCATTGCACTGCATGAGGCTATGTCAGATCCCCTCTTCTCATTCTGGGCGAGGTTATTTACTATGGCTAGCAGTGGGTGTGGCTACATGCATGTAAAGTCTATAAACAATTCAACTGAGGTGAAAAATCGGACCGAAGCGAAGATCACATCGTTTATAGAAACTGCATTTGTGTATTATTTGTTTATAACGCTGCTGTTTTATGCGAAGACGTTGATGGCACGCATGCAGTGCATGAAAGAAAATATAGGAGGATTTAAGTATGTATGCTATGTAAGAATTATTAAATATTGCATGCAGCACCTATCTCAAAATATATGTACACGCAAAAAGCTAAAATCCTTTTGCATCTTTAGTACTTAGTTCTTTTGAAGCAGTCGGCATTTTAATAAAATTTCTTTAGAAACAGCCTCTGTCCTAGCTATCCTACTGTTTGGTAACTTGAGCGTTAAAAATGCTTAACGTGAATCTATTTCTGAGGCCTTACCTATATCCACAGGGACTGGTAGCTACTTCAATTGATGAATTTCGGAGACCGCTTGATACCGTATCGCCTACGACATCGGCATCGTTGGCTGTCACTGGACTAATCTGGACTCGCTACTGCTTTGTTATCAAGCCTGTTAACTACGCTCTGTCTCTTTGCAACTTTACTCTTGGTGTTGCTAATGCTGTACAATGCTACAGGGCATATAGCTTCCAGCAGAAGAATATGAAGACGGCCTAAGTTTTGGATTTGAGTTTTGGCTTGTGGTGGTTCCATATTTATAAAATAGATGACGCTGTCTTCTCTAAGAAACTCTTGAGAGCGTCCCTGCAAAACTTATCAATGCCACATTGTTAGGCGTTATTTGTTTACCTATTCGAATTTAATATGATTTAATTTTAAGAATCTGATCAAATCTACTAGTCGAAGATTTAAAATCTTGCCAAAATCCCAAAGACATTATAGTCAAAGTCTTGCCACCGAGCTAGCCTATATGTATATATTGAGATATTTACCTTAATTTTATTGTAGGTACATTGTGTTTTACTAACTCTGAATACAAATTAAGAGTATTTATATAAGCTCTTCCATATTACACAATATGGTTTCTTAGGGCTGCAAAGACTCTGTCAACAACTCAATGATTGCAGCTATGACATAATAGATTTGTATTTGAAAACAAATACTGTATCCGAAAAAGTCAGCTCTTTTTGCTCTGGAAGCATCCAGAGCTAACTTGTTACTTGTCGTCTAGGTCTAGAAATCCTAGAATGCACGAGGAAGAGTGTTTAGAATTCACAAATACTATGCACTAACAAAACTATAGATTAGAAAATAAAACTAACAAAATTCTAAATTGTTAAATAATTTTGCATAAACAAACCATAAACAAAATATAAAACTTCGAATAATTCTACATTTGATATATTTTCGAATATTTGGTTTTATAGATCTTAATATTTTAGTATGCTTTTAGAATATTTACTAACAGATTAGTGGCATGTTTTAGTTTACTATTGTTATTTTGTGTTACTAATAAATTGTTGCAAGTTGTATATTATTTCGGTGTTTATCCTTTTTATATAATTAAACTACAAAAAAGGATGAGATAGTCAATTTAATTCATTCTATATGTTTACGTGATTACTCGCCACCTATGTTGAGGAGGCTCGAGCGGTGAAAGTTAGCATTGATGTCATCATAAAGGCCCTTAAAATTACTCCTTGGGTTGCAAGTCCCAGGCACCTTGACTTGGGCCTCTTCCACTGCAACGCTATGGACCCGGCACCTTCACGGTGAATTCATGGAATGCTAAGTAAATTCGTCTATAATTTTGAGTATTATTTTTTAACCGACTTCCAAAAAAGGAGGAGGTTCTCAATTCGTCAGTTTTTTTTTTTTTTTTTATGTTTGTTACCTCAGATCTCTTGACTGGGTGAACCGATTTTGAAAATTCTTTTTTTGTTTGATAGCTGATGCTTGTCGTTTGGTCCCATTTTAAATTTCATCAACATCGGTCAAGCCGTTTTAGATTTACACTAAAAAGATTGAAAAAAATTTTAAAAAAAAATATGGAACCGACTTCAACACCCAAAAGTGTGAAATAACTTGTCGAAGTCGGTACCATGCGCAATATTGTGATAATAGCTACTTTTGAACCATCATGGTACCGACTTCAAGTTATTTCACACTTTTGGGTGTTGAAGTCGGTTCCATTTTTTGTTAAAAATTTTTTTGTTTGGTAGGTTAAAACACTTTTCAGAGGCGGTACCATTTAAATGTCATCAACATTAGCTATGTAGTTTTTTTATTTTTTCACCCTTTTTAGTGACCCTTGCTACTTACAGAATCTATTGTCAGTCACTGTCAATAACTATATAATTCAAAAACTTTTCAGTTATCGGAGTGTAACTCAAAAACAGCTGAACCAATTTTGATAAAATTTCAATGGGACCACAAGGGAAGCATCAGCTTTCAAATAAAAAAAAGGATCATCAAAATCGGTTTACCCAGTCAAAAAAGATCGGAGGTAACATATACAAAACCAAGTGCGAGTTGGACTCGCGCACGAAGGGTTCCGTACCATTAGCTATACAACATTAGACTTCATATTTTAACCTTTTTTTGTTTTAACGTGCGCGAGTCCGACTCGCACTTGGCCAGCTATACAGTTATAGCGGCAACAGAAATACATCATCTGTGAAAATGTCAACTGTCTAGCTATCACCGTTCTTGAGATACATCCTGACAGACGGACTGACAGCGAAGTCTCAGTAATAGGGTCCCGGTTTTACCCTTGGGGTACGGAACCCTAAAAATAGTCAAATTTCCTTTTCCTACTCCTTTTTTTGAAGTCGGTCGTCAAAAAAGTATTTGCCATTACGCCTTTACATCGATGACCAGTGTTGTGTGTTGTGGGATTTGTGGGTGAGTGAAAATCTATTATGTAAGCAGTATGGGGCAAAGGGTAATTTTTTTTTGTTAATAAAATCGGAACCGACTTCTAACACTGAAAAGTATGAAATAACTTGTGAAAGTTGGACCATGAAAATGGAGCTTAGAGATTTGAACCAGCATGGTACCGTTTTTTTTTTTTTTAATAATCTTCATTTATAGTGGTGAAAAATTGTTGGTTCTACCTATACTTTCCTGTCAAACATTTGTAGTTGAAGAAGAAGTTCGTCCGTTAGTATAGGCGATACGACCATACATCGGGTCATCTAGTATCAAAAGAACTACCTACCATTTATCAATGATGTCACATTTTTTGACTCAATGAACTAGTCTTTGCCCGCTATATCACTTAGTAGTAAGTGATGATTTTGTACACATTATAGTATTCAATTAGTAATATTGTTAGATATATAATATTACTAATCTTCCTAGGAACATGGACAACTAATCCATTTCTTATGTCAGATGGATACTATTATCCACGTTATAACAGAGACATATACGGAAAAAGTAAAAACGATATAGTTATATTTGCCTTGGTAGACAATTTTGTCTCTGAAATAAGGATAAAATCAAGGGATATTTTTTTTTAAACTCCAGTCTAGGCCCGCTGTAAAGCTAGCTGGAGAACAAAGTCAGTGATGAAGCCTATAATTAAAAAAATCTGTATCACTATGTTGCAAGGGAAACTAAGAATTATGTTCACAATTATATAATTTTTTAATCTTCGACAAGGTTCAACAATCTATCCATGCTTATCGGAGAGAAATTTCTACCGCCATCATTAGAATACATAATCACATTCCTTATAACATAGCACTGCAGGTCTCCAATCTTGTATATGGGCCGGCCTTCTCTGTTCTTCCCGGCGATTGGTACGAAAGTGATGCCCTTTTCAACACACCGCGATTCCAGCAGTTCGGAGAAGCTTTTCTGTTGTGTAGCTGAAAGAAAAAATATTAAGTATGTATCAGCGCTCTTTAACTACATTTGAATGCGTTCGGAACAAGTTCCGTCAACTCTTTAAGGCTGAAGTCTAAACGAAATTATATAACATTTGTGTAATGGACAAAAATTTGTTAATTTTGTATTCATTACCAATTCACAAGAGGAAAGATTATAGTCATGTACGGGATTCGAAGTAAGCAACTTGTCGAAGTATTGAACTGTCGAAATCAGTATGACACCCGCTTTTGAGTGTTTACACTTAGTGGTAATTGGCAAATACCCAGGGTTGATAGATAATACAAGTTGCAACTTTATTATGTAACATAATATATAGAGAGACGAACGGTACCAAATTTGGAGTGACCTCAATATCTTAGAATAATTAGTGTACAAGAACAGCTACATAGTAAAATAATCTAACTAACAATCTACACAGTAGAATAGTCGATTAAATGCATAGCAAATTAAGAAATACAGAGTTTAAAGTTTACATAAATAAAAGGTATAGGATACCTGAGGCCAAAGCGTCTGCAATGCGTGAAGTATCCTTGATCTCTATAGGCGTGGCGGGGGTGAAGCGGGGCGGCGGCGGGGGCTCCACGCACTCGAGGTCGGTGCTGCGGTTCATCATGTCCAGGGCCTTGCGGAACGCGTCCCGGACACCGGGCTCCTTCAGCACCTCCTCGGGAAACATTTTCTAGAAAAACATAACATAAATATGATCAGGTCTCGCCACACGCCACACCTGTATTCCCCGAAGGGGTAGTCAGAAGTGTCTTAAACACCCACGATTCACTATACATGTTTTGGTTCCATATGAAGCGAAACTACTGCTCATTTTCTGTATGTTACATTGAATTTAGTATAAGTAAGCGGCCCGCGGTTTCACCCAGTTAGACAACGATAAAACGTGATGAAGATGATTTAAAAGTATCCCTTGTCGATTTAAAATATCTATATTTGAAGTTTCATTGCCATCGGTGCAGTCGTTTCATGTAGAGTAGATACAAACATACACCCTTACATCCTCACTCATTCATAAAATTTCACATTGATAAGATTAGTGTGATGTTTGTTTTTTCAGCTGGTAAGTTTGTCTTTTACTTCTATCTCACCTGATGGTGAGTGATGAGAGATGATGATCCAGTCGCAGACGTTGCTCAGGCTAACCTAAAATTATGGGCCCTCAAGGACAGCTGCCAGAACGCATCGTCAGGTGTTAGATTGGTTTGGTGATAGATTTTCTACTTGAGGATGGTAGCCAGCCAGGCGGGCATTCGCAAAATGCTTCACAACACTACGCTATTACGACTGCCATCCTAAAACTACAACCGGGACCGACCGCTTAATGTGCCCTCCGTAGTCATGCTACTGCTACTTACCCGTGCAAGTCATAAGACAAACAAAAAAAAATCCACCAAGAAGTGGAACCGACTTCAACACCCAAAAGTGTGAAATAACATGTGTCTGTACGATGATAGTTCAAAAGTACCTATTATTACAATATTGTGCGCATGGTACCAACTTCGACAAGTTATTTCACGCTTTGGGTGTTGGAGTCGGTTCCATTTTTTTGGTAAATAAAATGTTTTCAATCATTTTAATGACCCAAATGTTCATTGTCAAAGACTATACGGTATATATTTTTCAGTTATAGTATCTCAAAAACGACTAGACCGATTTTTATAAATTTAAATGGAACCAAACGACAAGCATCAGCGTTCAAATATAAAAAGAATTATCAAAATCGGTTCTCTCAGTCAAAAGTTCTGAAACAACAAACAAAAAAACTGTCGATTTTAAAACCTCCACCTTTTTTTGAAGTCGGTTAAGAACGTGTAAGAGTTTGAGTGTAGTTAGTAGTTCTACATGAAACTAACTGCATGAACTATGAAGTACTTGGAATACCCATTTATTCTTTAGTAATTATCATATCTACAAGTCTTGGTTACAAACCCGCTCACTCAGAAAGCACACCATGCTTGGTACACACAGTAAAACAATGAAATATAAACTACGATCCCGTGGGTAGATGGTAATAGTATTTAAAACAATAGGCATAGCCGCCTTCGGAGCGAGAGTCTGCACCGTGCTAATGGTGGCTGGATATAGGCGCGGCTACAACTGCAGCCATTGTTCACCACGCCCTGAATAGTTACCTTGAACTCTGTGTACGAGTTGAGTACGGTGGCGTGTGTCGGGTTGGTGTTGAGCCACGCGGCGAGGGCGGCCAGCCAGCGCGGCAGCAGCGCGCGGCTCGCTATGGCCGCCACTGTCGGGGCACCCAGCAGCTCCAGCCATTCCACGCACCAGAGCCACGCGGCTGGGGATGATATACATGATAAGGTTAAACAGTCTTCCATACAGGGTTTTTTTGAAAAATGCTCACAACATCTCGTGGATTGTCTCCGTTTGACACAATAAATAACCTCCCACAAGCTTAGAGCCATCGCCGTGGCACCACTGGGATGCGCCACGCGACGTTTTTATAAATTTAGATCGAGCACATTAATTATTTTATGGAAATAATAAAACATCTAAATAATAATAAACATACAACTAAAGATGTTTTAATAGAAGGTTATATAATATTAGATTAATAGAAGTCAACCATAAGAGGTTGTTAGCATTTTTCCAATAACCCTGTAAATTTATTTTATTTGAAATTGTCACTGAACAAGTACGACGCTCATCTGGTGTTTAGCAGTAACCTTATCCTACAGATGCAGTTCGTCACAAGTGATGCACTGCGCCCATCACCCTGTGACATAAAGTTGATAAGTCTCATGTGCCTATAACTTTACTGGCACCCACACCCTTCAAACCGGAACACAGTAATTCGAATATTACTGCTTGACCGAAGAAATAGGCATGGTGGCAATCCTTCCATGAGTGCATATGCAGTTAGTAATATAAGACAGTTAACAGACGTAGCTATAGCTAGGCTAGTTTATTTCGCTATGATATTTTGACATGACCCAAATCTTTAGACATAACATGACAAATTATTTGAAAATATTATATATGTTCGTAATCATTTTGTAATTTTTATTTAAACAGTGACAATCACGATTAATACTCAAAGTATACAAATAAGTTTCTAAAGAAATTGTGTGCGGTTTTATAATAAAGTTCCAATAGATATTATAAACGCTCATAGAAGGAAAATTGAAGTTGCATGTGAAAAATATTTTAATTAAAGAATCCTACAACACCGTTCGTTATTACATAAACGACAAAAATGGTTGGACAAGAATTGCGCATCTGCTAAGCTTTCGCCTGTCACCAAAGTAATTTAAACAAATGTTGTAATATAATATACTAATGGTCCGTTTCAGAATGTTCTTATAAAGTTTCTGGTTGCTAACCAACACATAAAATAACTGAATGATAAAAATGACAGTAAAAATGATAACCTATGGATAGGCTAAATCGATGACTGTGAAACGCAAAGATGGTGTTTTGTTTAATAAATATGTTCTGGGTAGTATAACCGGTACTTGCTCGAACATTCTGAAACAGGCCCTTAGTAACACGTTTTAAAAGATGTATAAAAATAATGGCCCCAAATTTCTTGCCCATTCTTCTCTCAGTGTTCTTATAATTTATATTTGCTGAACGCGGTGGTAGAATGTATAATATTTCAATATTAAAATTTGTAATGTAATTTATCTTCATAAGGGCTTAGTAGACGCCACAATTGAATAAATGATTTTGACTTTGCCTTCCCCGAACGAAATCATTTTCAAAGAGTTCTACTGATACTAAATTGGGAGTCACAAATTGTAATAATCAGTATTCGATGATAACGATGTATTTTATTGAATGTCAAAATAACTTGATAGGCAACATAAAATTTATTTTAAATGAAAATTCATAATCATTCTCTTGTAAAAAAAACATCTATACACAAAGGGTTATCATGGTAACCATAATAAAGAGATTGGCTTAGTGGCGTCAAATCCAAGAGATACCTACTGTTGATTTATGCCTAAAGAACATATACTATGAAAGGTCAAAAATGTATTTAGCTGTTTTTCAAAACCTCTATTAGAGTTAAAGAACTTTTTCACACGAATACACCATTTTTGCCACTCCTCTGTGTTTTTTTTTTTTTTATTGTTGATAGGTAAGCCTTTGACCACAATCTCACGTGCTGATAAGTGATGATGTGGTCGAAGGTGTTAACAGGCTTAACCTAGAATGACTGGCTCTCAATGACAGCTGCAGGAACACACCGTTAGGTGCTTGGCGACACATTTTCAACTTGAGGGTGGTCGCTAGCCAGGCGGGCATTCACAAAAATGCCCTTCCACCATGCGGTGAAGCTCAAGCCCGCGGCGAGATTCGAATCATGGACCTGCTGCGCGACAGTCCATAGCGAAAGCCACTGAGCTATCACTGCTTCAAAACCTAGATCGTGTGGTTACCTAGAAAACATGTTTTTCATACACTTGACAGCCTCTTCAGCTGATGAAATCGTTGATCACGTAATTGGCTCTAATTTTTTCAAACAAATAGAAGTCACAAAATGCCAGGTCAGGTCTGTGTATTTGAAAACGAAAGTACTAGGCTCTTCAACTCAAAACATTCGTTTATCTCTCTGGCCGTAAGCGAGCGCATTGTAATGGTGCAAGATATGGCAGCGTATACGGTTATATTTACGGAGTTCGTTAATAGCTTTCGGCAAACAAATCGTCGTAGCAATCAATATTAATTTAACTACGATTTAACAAAGCAAGAGAAGCAACGTGTCCAAAATTATTAAAATGAGAAGCTATCGCTTTGCAGTTTTAGCCCTTTTCCCACTCGGCACTTGAGCTGGATTCGGCTAAATCTTGAAAGATACTACCAGCGGTCTCTTTGTTTTGGAGTCGTAACTATAAGCCCATATTCGTCACCTGTTACCATGCCCCAACACCAAATTTGGATCTCCGTCGTTGAATTAGCACCAAGCGCCGCTATCCGTTTTTCGAACCACATTTAAATTGTGAGGAATCCATCGCAAACAAAACTTTTTCTCACCTAAATGTGTGTGTAAGATTGATTGAATCTGACTCGTACCTATATGCCTTAGGATCTCGTTCACCAAAAATAATTGCAGTATATATGCTGTCTATGTAGGTTGAAACTATGTCAATCGTATTTTTGAGAAAAACAAATATATATCGAAAATTATGTTGTGGTGTTTATGTCTATGGTATTATTATTTAATTGGTTTGTTGCAAGATCGTCTAACTATTATACTCGATCACTTAACACACAATATTCTGAGATTTTCATTTTATAATAATGATTTTCGGCAATCATAAAATTGATTACATTTATTACAGGTAACATATGTGCATGGTCTGTCCTTTTCAAGATAATACCAGCAATATTATTTAAACTCGCGACGGTTACCAAATTTAGGTACAAACGCCATAATACTGTATAAAACTTGAATTTCCCGCCAAAGACATTCATCCATCGTAAATCTGAACTGATGAATCAACAATTCTAGAATATTGGACGTACGAGCCGAGAACTGCACTGGATATTCGTAATTCGGCTTCCATCAGTGGACATAACACATAGGCTAATGATTTGGCTGTAGGAACCTAGATGCCAAGTAAAAAGCAGGACGCCTACGCAGGATTGGGTAGTATGTATTGAATTACTTGTAATTAAAATACGTAATTGAAATACAAATACGTATTTGCCATTTGTATTACGAGGAGAGTGTAATGATTGCAAAGCAGCTATTAGAGTTGGCAACAGTTTTATTTACTCTCCAACAAGAGACTGTTTGACAGACATATAAAAATCTAGTGTTCATGAAAAGAAACTCTGGTTTTACTGATAAATTAATCTTGTTTTTAGCCCGTGCTGGTCTCGATTACTTATTTAGTTTATTATTTCTATTTCAATTAAAAATAGCTAAAATACTGTATTTTGTATTTTTCAAATACCTGACTTAAAGATATTTTGTATTTCGTATTTTAATTACTTGCGATACAGTATTTTTTTATTTGTATTCCAATTACAGCGAAGCATGTATTTTGCCCAGCCCTGTCTCTACGACACGACGAGCCTAGAGGTTGGCTCTTCCGCAACACAAACCAAGAGTGTAAACATGTATGAGATAGGCACTTTTTATCAAAAAGTTCGGTCACTGTGCGTTTATAAAACACGGGTGAATTCGCGGCGTGTAGCTAGTAAGCAAGTAAATATGTGCTTCATGCATATAAACAAGTATCATGGCCACGTAAAAAATTATAATAATGTACAAATAAAATATACCGCATACATAAGCCCATACGATATCACCTAAATGCCATGGACCTGTGACCCACAATGAGAATGTCTGATAGCGTATCACTTGCCAATAATATAATGGCAGTCCCTATTTTATCAACGTTAAAATTCAAATTCGTATAACGCTTGCGCATAGCGGCCCTTGTGTTCGCGCTAAACGCAAATTTCAACATAATTAATCTGTCTAAGAATATCTTCATGAAAAATGGACTATGATATAACTTTTCATTCAAGATTTAGAACATTGAAAACATATGGGGAGATTTTGAGATTAGGTACACTTCCCATATGAAATATTAAAAGAAATGGTATCGGATAATTATGGATACTGCGCATTAGTGTAGAGTGGCGGTGATCAAAGAAAAAAATATTTTTTATAACATTTCTGAATAAATTTTCACAACGTTTTATATATTTTTTTCATTATTCTTTTTAGATAAACTATATCTTCAGAGTTGTTTATATGTGCCATGCTACAAGGAGTTGCTTACCACATTACCCCCTAATAGGCAGTGTCATGTACATGGACACAATTTAATTTAATAAATTAAGATTTTTTGAACTAAATATAAGTTTTCATGGACAAGTGGTTTATTTATAATAAGCATTCCAACGCACCAGTAATGCTGCGGATATTACAGGTATTCAAAGGCAGCGGTAAACACTTACTATCAGGTGCACCTTCTGCTTGTTAGTCAACTTTTGTATAAAAAAAATGGATTCACCATGTGGGTGCCGGGTCCAGTGTTGCAGAGGAAGAGGCCCAAGTCACACGTGCCTGGGAGTTGCAACACAGACAGAAGGGTTAAAGGGCCCATTACGTAAGCATCAATGCTCTCCCTTACCGCTCAAGCCCTTTGCTAACCAAATTTGGTAAGATCCCACTAATGCCGCCTTGGATACACATTCAAGGATGGGTTGTTCTTGACAGGCCAAGTGATTTTAGTAGGTTATATAGGGATTTCGCTTATACCCCATGCTCTGACTCCAACAGAATATAAATTAACTACATAACCGTTTGTAAAGTCATAATATTTGTTTGTTTTTATTGTATAATCTTTAGGTATGTTTGTTTCGTAGGGCAAAGTAAATTCTGTAAGTACTACGCGTTTGAAATTTTTTGAGTATAGAAATATATCTGGTCTGCATGACGAAACATCGTCAGGAATTTTATATTTTTTTTTATAATGTGTAATTCCACTTCCGAAGTTATCCAACAGTAACCTCTGTAATATGTGCAATGGCAGACAACTCACTGTTTTCCCTCCCGACCAGTTCAACAGGCGAGTGATGCAGACAATGCTCCAGCTTGGGCACGATGTGATGATGCAGCAGCGCAGTGAGCGCAGAGCCCCACGCGCCTCGCCATGCGCCCAGCACGCCTCGCGCCGACCCATCCGCCGGGTGCCACGCAGAGAGGGCTGACGCGAGGCGCGACCGGATTAGCGGGTATACTGCTGTTGCCAACGAGTCACCTACGAACAAATTATTTTATTTTACATGGTCACCTACAAACAAATTATTTTATTTTACATGGAAAACGAATAGCTTAAACAAATGGCTATAAGTTCAAGATAATAAATTTATATATAATTTTCAATAATAGAGACGAATTACTTAGCGTTCCATGGATTCACCACCGTGCGGGTGCCGGGTGCATAGCGTTGCAGTGGAAGAGGCCCAAGTCGAGGTGCCTAGGACTTGCAACCCAAGGAGCAGGGTTAAGAGGCCTATTTACGATATATCAATGCTCCCCTTCACCGCTCGAGCCTCCTCCCCTGCCTAACCAACATTTGGTAAGATCCTAAGTGAGATTGTATGACTGCCCCGTAAGAACATCAACAAGGGTCAACGCTCATTATGAGATACAATTATTAAAAATTAAAAGTCTATCATTTAAGATAGGGTAAGATTTTGATTGTTGTTCATATATAAATTTATAAAGTTCAGAAAATATTGTATTTTTCATGTTATAACGATCATGTTTAGCAATAAAACTGTTTGTGAAAGAGTTAGTCCAGGGAGATACTGCCTCCTTACCTATCTCTGCCGCCAAAAAGTAATGTTTGCATTACTGTGTACCGATTTAAAGGGTATGGATATCGAATCATGCACCTGAGACTTAGCAACTTTATATCTCAAGGTGAAAGGCGCAAGCAGTTTGTCACTTATGACGAAATGCATGTTATATGCTTGCCGCTTCAACCGGTGGGCTTAGTGCTTGTTCCATCACAATACCAATAAAACACTTTTAAAATAATAATAATAATACAAATAGCTAAGAATGCTATTGTCCAGTTTTTTTTTTATAAAAACAAACTTTTGTACATTATCAATTGTTGCAACATTAAACGTCTGAACTTTGGCTTCAAGACGATGATTTCCTTTTAATTGCTTGTGTCACAATATAATAAAACAGTATGGTATGGTATGTTTTACTCCGGATAACGTCAATGAACTTAAGGTATATTTTAAACATTTCTTTAATACTTCTTCCGGGTCTTAAGCTATTTTTACCAAAGACCCGGAAGAAGTATTGCCATTTATTCCAACCTTCTGTAACCTGTCTGACTCTTTAGATGGTTAAACGATAGGAGCGAAAGGATTAATTTGAGCTATAACATCATTTGAGCTCATAATGAAGAGGATGTCCGTGCTAAAGGGACGGATAGTAGCGTATACGAATCCCATTCGTAGTTCAAATATTTTCTTTCGTTGTATAATTGTAAACTCAACAGTGTGTTATGGCGGTGTTCCTGGAGAGCCAGTAATTCTAAGTTAGCCTGAAAAACATCTTCAATCGCTTGACATCAGTGTAGAATGCATACAAGGCTAACCTATAAGATAAAAAAAACTAGAATAGTTTACCAGCAAGTTCATGCCAAGGTAGCACCCAGCTATGCACTGGCTGGGTATCGTGTGTAGGGTCCCAGCCGCGCGCCGCCTCTAGAAGCCTCGGCACGATGCATCGGGTAGCACATTGCTTCACCAACCAGCCTGGGCTGGCCTCTGCCCACGCGCTGAGGGCACGCACCATTGGTACTGGATTGCGGGGATTCCATTTCCTGTAAGCAATATTAATAATTTGGTTGGTAATGTGAAATAACTTAAAACGCTGATAAATGATAACTTGCATCACTATCGGACAGCGTAGGGGTGAAAGAGAGGCAGCAATGGTGAAATCGCGATCAATTTGGGTGAAATACGAAATAAAGCTTATTCACACAAAACTAGTAGCTTAAATCGAAAATATGAATTCTCTTATCCCTCGTGTTAAAGTTTTGCTATTTTATTGTTTGTACACATACATAAACAATTAAGATATTTTTGTTACAAGTGTCATTTAAAGTCAACTTTACAATTTTATTATATCTAGATCATTTTAAAGAAATGTGTTTCGGAATTAACTTTGCTTTAGCGGGTATGATCAAGATTTATATATTATTTTCTTACGGCTACTAACTATACACATTTTATTACAAAATTACAAATTTACCCCGAAGGGGTGGATGGACGCGGGTTCGAATCCCGCACATGACTATAATTTTTTCTCTCGTAAATTTGTAATTTTGTAATGTGATTCGCTTAGCAGGCGTTATTGCAAACTTAACAATATTAAAAATATACACATTTTGTTAAAAACCTGTTCAAGTAAACCTATTTAGCACATTTCAGAGCCTGGTGTCGATGTGTGTAGGTTATTTGTGTAGGGTTTAGTGGTTCATGTTATGCCCATACCCTTCCACCCTCGAAGGCACACCCCTCCATACTTTTTAAGTGAATTGAAGACATTTATTCAGGGTCGGCAACCCGCGAGTGATACCCCTGGTGATGCAAGCGTCCATAGGCTACGGTAACTACTTACCATCAGGCTCGCCGTAAACTTATTTGCCATCTTAGTGGTATGAAAAAAAAACGTACTAATACTTAACAACGCTAACATTTTTAACATTTTTATTTACTATTAACGTTTACACCCCACACTAAGATGTAGTGTACAAATTTAGCCTAGCATCAATTCAGTGGGGTGCCTTCGTAAGTAAACTATAAGTGGCTTCCTTGTACACGCTTGCAAGGGTTGCAAGGTAATGGGCTAAAAAATCAGGTTGTATAATGATGGCAATACTTACTCAGAAGCAGTAGTTATATGAGGCACATAGTGTTGCCACAGCAAACTATTGTAGGCTTCCTCACTGAGCAGTTTCCTCCATTTGAGGAAGATGGATATAGGTTCTTCGGGAGCTTCTAATGGTTCCCATGTCGCGAGTAAAGCGCTCAGTAATGGACTGACAATGTTGCCAGCTATAGTCCCAAGGCCGAACATCTCGTATTCCAAAGGGAAGGTTTCCTGTGGACAAATTGTTTAGCTGTGAATACAATTATAGGCGCAAATATATTACATATTAAAATTGAGGACTTTAAAAAAACAATTCTATAAATATAACTTGCAGTTTTGATTTCAAAGGAACAATAAAACGTTTCTACTTCTCTTCTTCAGGTGCCTCTCCATTACTGGAGATTGGCCGTCTTTTTAGGGTCCCGTACCTAAAGGGTGAAAACGGGACCCTATTACTGAGACTTCGCTGTCCATCCGTCCGTCCGTCCGTCTGTCACCAGTCTCAAGAATGGTGATAGCTAGACAGTTGAAATATTCACAGATGATGTATTTCTGTTGCCGCTATAACTGTATAGCTGGCCAAGTGCGAGTCGGACTCGCGCACGTTTAAACAAAAAAAGGTTAAAATATCAAGTCTAATGTTGTATAGCTAATGGTACGGAACCCTTCGTGCGCGAGTCCGACTCGCACTTGGCCGATTTTTTAATTAATTTATACTTGTTACCGCAATGATCAGAAGGCCAACAGACAAATTATCAGTTGTTAATATAAAAGAAAAAAATAAGAGGGAATATACTCATTCTTAAATTCTTAATGTGAAGAAATATTGGATAACTCAGTTTTGAACTACAAAATCGGCTAATGAAAAAATTCGATCTCGAATGTTCTTTGAATTTCTCACGCAAATTGTTCTGTCTTAAGGTGGAAATTATTCTCCGAATCTCACCTAACACGTGGTCAAGTATATTGTAATTCTAATAAAATATGTAAATGTTGAGTTTTCGACGCTAGCGTTCACCCTAAGCGACGTGGTTTTCGAAACATTCAACACTTAATACTTTGAACACATCAATAATACTTTGCTTCGTTCGCGCAATTAATGCCCGCCTGGCTAGCTACCAGCCTCAAGTAGAAAATCAGTCGCCAAGCATCTGTGTCTTACGGCAGCTGTGCTTGAAAGCCAGTAATTCTAGGTTAGTCTGAACAACATCTTCGACCACACCATCACTTAACATCAAGTAAGCAAGTGGTCAAAGCTAACCTATCAGCAATAAATAAAAAATCCAATGGCCTACACACAATACTTTGTTTCTGACACATTGTACATTTTCTTTGGTTCAAATGCCCCATAGCCCACTAAGGTGTGTAAATATTTCGATGCTTTCCAGAAAGCATGAAAACAATTTTGTTTCGACCAAAGGGAAAACATTCGCAGCGGGCGCGCTAATGAAAACAGTACAGGAGATGATGTTGATACCTTCAAATCAGCCAGCACTTCGTATGCTGCCTCCAGTGATATATCAGGCTTGTTCAGCTCCTCAACGCGCGCCAGTATCTCCTCAACTTTGCCGATGACGTTGTCGTGTTCTTTCAGTTTAACGTTGCAATCTTCTAGGTCCCTCTCCAGGACCACGATCTCGTCTTCTGCGGTTTGGAGCTCGCGGGCGTTTTGGATTATGTCCTGTCAAGAAATAATAATATTTATTTATTTTAGAATTAAAGTACAATTGTTATTTATCAGTACTAATATTATAAATGCGAAAGTAACTCTGTCTGTCTGTCTGTTACGCTTTCACGCCAAAACTACTGGACGGATTTGAATGAAATTTGGTATGGAAACTAATATTATAAATGCGAAAGTAACTCTGTCTGTCTGTTACGCTTTCACGCCAAAACTACTGGACCGATTTGAATGAAATTTGGTTTAGGAAATAGTTTGAGACCCGGGAAAAAACATAGAGACAGTTTTTATCCAACTGCGCAAAAAGAGGTTAATGTTTTTGCGCGATAACCGACATACGCGTGGGCGGAGCCGCGCCCAGAAAGTTAGTATTAAATATTTTATCAAAGATCTCTCAGATATCTTAACTCTGATACTTTCAAACTCAATATCTCTCTATATACAGACAAGTGACGGAGTGCACTGCGCCCATCACCAGTTGTTAAGTCTCATGTGCCTGTAATTTGATCGGCACCCATGCCCTTCAAACTGGAACAGTAATGCGAACATTCGAGTGCTTGACAGTAGAAATAGGTATGGCAGCAGTTCCATGGATGATCTCGTCTAAAAAGAATTCTACTGTTACTAGGTATGATTGAAAATGATAGTCACCTGTTCACAACAATCGACCATAAGTGCAAGGTTGTGCGCCAACTCGGGTGCAGCGAAGTTTTCACACTTTCTCCTCGGCTCGTGTTCGAAGCGAGGCGCGGCCGCCCGCAGAGCGTGGTACCCACTTAGTACGCGTTTCTCTTTACCTGTCATATCGATAACTGGCACGCGGGATAGCTCGCTGCTGTAATGTGACAAACATTTGAAAATGGTTAATAATCGAAGAATTGCTCATGTTATTATTTTATATGTTATGTCAGGTAAGTTAAACTTTAGACAGAACGCATTACACATATTATGTGTTTACCAAAACTTCTGGTTCTTTTTTCCCTATTTTATTGCAAATGTTCATCTTCCAGGGAAGACACTGTCTTTTGCAATACAACAATTTTGTGCTCCAACAATTGGTATATGTTAATTTCGTTTAACACGCAATAGTGCTTGTATCATATTTTAAACATATGTAAGTTTTAGTTCAAGGCAATAATTACAAAAAATAAAAGGTAAAATTGTATAGTCTTCCTTTTTTTTATGATTCAATGTTATTTCAGAAAAAATATTCTTAGGCTCCGCTCAGACGACGCGACGCCACGGCCGCGCCGCAATCATCGCTGTTCGAGCTCGGTTGAAGCGGGGCGCGGGCCTGTCGTCCATTCGGTCGCGGACAAAGCTGAGATCAGCTTTGAGACCACGACTAGGATTAGTTTAGCTAAGGCTTCATTAGTTACAGGTAAGATAGTGGTTTAGAGGTAGCCGCATGGTATGTTTAGCTTTCCTGGATTTGCGGAAGAGAATCTTAAAAAATATATTCTACACCACACGCGGGCAAAGAGAGAGCTTTTCTCGCGATAAGCCGCGAGGGCGAAACGCGCATACGGCCAAATCCTTGATTTATTAACGCGCCGCCAGTGGCCTTTTCAAAACTGCCTAAGCGCACTTACTGCGTCTCGTAAGAAAAACTGTCAATAAGCCCTGCACTTGTTCAGTAGGTATGTTTAAGTCTCTTGTACATAACAGATGTCGCTAGTTTCAGCCTTATGGCGATAATTTTGCATTGTAGTATAACTTGGACATGTCGAGGTTGTAACATCTTGGAATCTTATTTCCTATATAAGGTTTATCCTATATACCTGGCAACAGTATGCATCGTGGGTTTACCCTCTTGTATGACGTCAGCTGCATCCCGATAGAAATAGCGGCCTTTGTGAGACTTCTTCCAGTTGTATGATTTTTCGGTTGGCCCTTTCTCCTGTTCTTCTTTCTCTTTCAGACGTTTCTCTTCTTCACGTTTGGCTTTTTGCTAGAAATTGAAATATTTTGTTTTTAATATTACAGCGACGGAATTTCAAGTAGTTTAAATTACACCTAACAATAGCATAATTTTCAGAATGGCTGTTATATGTATTTCAAGCACATCACATCACACATCAACAGCCATAACATCCACCAATGAACATGAACCTCCCACATTAGGGTAGGTTTGGAATAATCCCCACCTGTGGCAGGAATCTTGGGAATTGCAGTATAGGATGGCAGACCTCCAGAGGGTGATACTGCCCACCTTCTGGTATTTTTCCTTAGATATGGAGGTTGCAATTCTGGCTTTTATTACATAATATTGTATGTATTCCCCATATACTGGTACATATTATGTTATATAAGGTATATTATAATATATAACATGATATATTCGCGCCTCTATATCCCGAAATAATTTTAAACACCCATGTATTGGCAGTTGTTACTATTGTTTTTTTATAGGGGTGATTTGAGTCTTATCCATTGGACGCAGTTCCAGCAAACACAATAGTTATGTGACCCCAGGGAATGGGTCTCGAGTATCCCCTGCAAGAATTTACTCCAATCAACTAAACAAAGTCATTTACTAAACCGTATCAATAAATATTACCATATCTGAATATATAACAAATATTAAGGTTTTTACATGGTACAAGCAACTGCTGTTAATTATTGCCACTACAATAGTCAGCAACAAAAGTGTTACTTTTAAGTCTGATATTAGAGGTAGAGTATTTATCTAGTATTATTATTATTTATACAACTCATTGTGATATCATCTAGCACCATCCTCAGATAGAAAACCTGTTATCAAGTTTCAAATGCTGTGTTTTGACAGCTGTCCTTGAAAGTTGCAAACAAGCGTGGACCGCTTATGATGCAGGTCAAAGCTGATTAGCAAGTGAGATGGCGGTTAAAGGCTGAACAAATTAGAAAAAAAAGGTAAACTTACAGCAGCTTTTTCAGGTCCATAAGCACCAATAGCACCTCGGCCTTTCCTCACGGTTGCTTCCACAGGAGCTGATATACCTTGAAGGTCTTTGCCCAGACCTTTACCTGGTTGGTAACCCATCTGCAAGATAATGTTCATGATGTAGGAAATTCTTTGTATGGTTTCCGTAACAGTTGTAAATTCATAAAAAAGTTAAATGTACTCTTTCTATTTTGTATGATTTAAATAGGCGGTTGTATTTGCTTTAATATTATTTTATATGTTATTTTGAAAGGCTTTATCAACAATAGTTTTATATACTTGTAACATATATTCCAACATAATATATATTTTACCAATAAAATTGGTTAGCATTCATGTATACATTAAAATTCATCAATTCTCACACAAACAACACCTTCGAGATAATTATTATAAGGAGATGTGTTGTTAACAAAACATACTATCTCATCTCATCATCTACAATATAAAGGAATTATCATCAGGCTCATATCAAGCATCTAGTTCATTACTTTTTATGGCTCTATCTGACAACTTTAATAAAACCAATTTGAGCATTGTGAAGTAACTCACAAATCAAACTTCCACATTTATGTTATTTATTATTATAATGGATGAATGGGATTAACAAATTACAATATAACTAACCTGTAACAGCAGTTTAGCACCAATACCTTTGGTATGTCTCTCCCAATTCCCCATACTGCCTCCTAGATTGGCAGACCTCATGCCCTGTCCCTTCCGCCTAATGCCTGCTGTCTCGCTTTCATCAGGCATAGGTGGCTTCTCGTCTTCATCTGAACTGTCTGCTGCAAACTTGGCACGAGATGTGGATGCTTCTGTTAATTTTAGTTCTGTTAGAAATAACAATAAAGAGAACAACTGTTACTTCCATATAATAAAGTGTGTAATCCAAAGCGGGTTTGCCATCATGTTTGGCAGATATCATGAAGATTGCAGTGTAAGATGGCAGTTCTTCGGAAGATGCTGCTGTCCACCGCCTGGTTATTTTTACTCCAACAGAAATATATGTTGAGGTGCAATTCTAGCCTGGCAAAACGCTGGGAGTGCCATTAGTTGGTTCTCATCGAGTTTGGCTAGAGGAAGTCTAATGGGAGGGGGTAAAATTGGCATACATCCAATTCAGGGGGACAAGGGCCCTCTTAACCATATACAGTAGAAGGACGATTATCCGAAAGCCGATTAACCGGATTGCCAATCCTCCGAATCGGCTTAAGCGTAATATAAAAAATTAAAACTATGTAAATATGTAATTTTTGTTTTGTTTTGTTGTAACAAGTTAGAACTCGCTGGAGTCGATATAGTTCAACTGAGAGTTGAAAGCTAGACTGTTCTTATTTTTGTTTTTTTTTTTTGCTACTTTTTTTTTTTTTTTTTTTATTGCTGATAGGTAAGCCTTTGACCACAATCTCACCTGATGGTAAGTGATGATGTGGTCGAAGGTGATAGCAGGCTTAACCTAGAATTACTGGCTCTCAAGGACAGCTGCCGGAACACACCGTTAGGTGCTTGGCGACAGATTTTCGACTTGAGGGTGGTCGCTAGCCAGGCGGGCATTCGCAAAAATGCCCTTCCACCATGCGGTGAAGCTCAAGCCCGCAGCGGGATTCGAACCATGGACCTGCTGCGTGGCAGTCCATAGCCAAAGCCACTGAGCTATCACTGCTTCAATGTACTTCTATTATTGTTTAGAGTTTTTATACTTTGTATTTTTGTTTGCATTGAGGTAGCAACTTACTCTGATCAAGATGTTCACTTGAGTGTTATAGTAGAACTGAGTTTGTTACAGTTAATAAAGTTTATTCTAAGTGTGACAGTCGGAATCGACCCCCGTATCAATAAATTCAGATAATCGGCATTCTGCTGTACTTTTGTTTTGCAGATATAACCCTCCATTCTTAGTTGGTAAGTTTTTTTCAATGAGTCAAGTACCTATATTCTAATTTAAATGTGAATTATAATAGCAAATATTATAAACATATTCTACTAAATGTATTAATTCTGTGTTTATTATTATTTCAATAAACTTTGTAATAGAACAATGTAATAAAACTAAATTCCATGCATGCCTTAGGATAGATATGAAGAGATTATTTCATTTGTCACCTTTGTTTTACTAGGTTCTGTACATTGCCTGTGTGGTATATGAGTTGACTTCTATAAATTGGTAATTCATTAAATAAATAAAATATTTCAATATCCTGTGAATATATTGTGCCAATGTTTAGAGGTTAACATACATATTCCCTTTAGAATTGTCAGTAAATTAGGGTAAAGTGTCCTATGAATCCAGGACCTAAGTATTATATGTAAGATATTTCATTAGCACTCCAGTAGTGGCATGTTCTACCATTGTAGAATGTACATGCATTTCATGGAATTTCAGCACAAATTGAAGGTCACTTGTGAACAAATTTAAATTATTCCTCTACAACTAGCTAAAGAACATAATTAGTGTCTTTGCGGCGACTGAAGCATAAGAAAATTTTGCGCCAAAATTGAATTTCTACAACAGTAGAGCGCTTCAAACTTTAGCCATTTCTTTTCAGTCTGATTTATAGTTCCTAATATGCTTAAATTAATTATGTATTGTCTGATTTAATTTCATATTAAAACCTACATGAACATATTTCTACTTAATAAAACTTTCCTACAAAAACTATGATTTTAAATGTTCTACATATGTATAGGGCGCGCCAACTAATGTCCCAAGTAAACGCACCTACTTGAGTGTTAGAAAATATTCAGCCATTTTGGAAGCAAATAGTTTTAAATTAAGACACACACTATATTTGTATTATTTTAATAATATACGCAGGATGTAGGATTGTATTGTCGATCACAAATGCAACACGAATATGAATAGAAATTCGTACTTATTATTTGTCACAAATTCAACTTAAGCGTGGTATACTATTTCAGGATCTTATAGTGGAGAAACTTGGACTTATTAAAGAAGTTAATCGTATGAAACAACTGAACACGCATTTGGAGAACCGATTGCAAGAACAAGAAAATAGACTTTGTCTTGTTACTACAGAACTTGGAAAAACTTGGCACGTAGTTGGAAAATTACGTCGTCATCACTATCAACTACACACTCATGAAAAAATACTGAAATATGAGTTGCAGCAAAAGAGAAAGTTACTAAATCTACTAATACTAGGATTGTTTTGCAACAATGCTTACCTTTCTTTTGCTTTTCTTCCTTTTTCTTGCCAGCCTGTTGCACTCCACCAGCCACAAAACCAATAGGTGCAGAAAAGTCTTTTGGCTTACGAGTTCTTTGTCTAACGTTATCTTCATTATCCTCTTCATCACTGTCCTTAGCCCACACACCTGCAATGCATTATATTTTCAGACTATTTTCAGAAAAAAAAATTTTTTTTTTTCATACCCTAGCATATGTGGGAGTATCACTACCTAGCTAGAGCTTATAGAGTTGAGAAGAAATACTCAAATTATCTTTTAATAAAATATGTCCACATATTTAAATTAATTAAAATGTCAACAATACATAACAATTATAATTTCATACAATAATTATAGTAATTTAAATTCTGATTTACATAAAATATACGTTATTATTATTAGTCCCATATAGATAAATTTCATAATTTGTACCACAAGGCTTATAGTTTCGTCATGTCCGTCTGTCTGTCCGTCTGTCCGAAGTTTTGTTAAGAGACCGTTAGTACTAGGAAGCTGTAATTTCGTATGAATATGTAAATCAATTACGCCGACAAAGTGGTAAAATAAAATTTTGAAAAATATTTTTTTTAGGGTACCTCCCATACATGTGATGTGGGGTGGAAATTTTTTTTCGTCGTCTATCTCTTCGTGTTTGGTATGGTTGAATAGGTTTTCTTAAATTACTTAGGGGTTGCTAATACTGTTTTTCGATTTAATGCTCCATTTACGAAATATTAAACCTTAAAGTGCAAATTTTTGTTCCAGCAGGGCGTCCCCCCCCCTCTAAAAGCTAAACCACGGGCTTGAACAATCTGAAAAAATTCAAGCTGATAGTGCATTTTATGAGCTTTAAAGGAAAAGTATAGCGGTTGACATAGCTTAATTAGTTTAGCAGTAATAGTCGTTGAACTTGGGTGTTAGATAATTTTGTACCAAACATAAAATTCAAAGTGACTAAGATGAAGTAGTTGGTTGTTTATAAGGGATAAGGACTGGTATTGAAAACATAGTCTAAAATAAAAAATCTTAACTATAACTATGCCCTATGTCATACCACTAGGTGAACTGACGATATCGTGAAAGTCGCGGGTAGCCAATGGCAACAAGTGGCTAATAGCTGTTCTTTATGGCGATCTATGGTGGAGGCATTTGTTCAGCAGTGGACGTCTTCCGGCTGGTGATGATGATGATGTCATAAATAATAGACTAGCTTTCCAGCTGCGGCTTCACCCCCGCGTATTGCGGTTATCGCGCAAAACTATTAACTTCTTTTTGCGCAGTTGGATAAAAACTATCCTATGTTCTTTCCCGGGTCTCAAACTTTTCCATTAGTATAGATATAGATATGGCAGTACAAAGATTAGACTTTTATAAGTATAATATACTTTTTGGACTTCATCTTCGCCGTACACTAGAAGTGTTTGCTGTCTGTACCTGTCGTACCAAGGTCATCGATCACTTCATTTCACACATCATCAATTTGCTGATTGTATTGCTCATCAATAGTGTAAATTTTTTCATCAGTTAAGAGAATATTTCTGTACCCTTCACTTGCGTATCGCAACGGAAAGCACTCTTTTTAATTTTAAAGATTGATTTAGGACATGTACTGTATATCGACGATAAGCACCGAGCTGGTCTTATTTTATAATACGCGACATTTTCCTAGCGGAAATCTTCACATTTCTCGCAATAAGATTATTGTTGAGTTATCATATTATTTTTACTTCCTAATGGGATTTCGACCAATTCTGGCCTTAACAGCATTAATTTGTAGTTCTAAGACACGCGGCTGCCCTGATTTTTTATGGTCTTCGACAGAGGAAGTGTTGTATCTGTTGACATTACGATATACGAACATACCTACGGCTGATACCAAGCTTTTGAGGTGTCTGGAATATGGACGGCTCAATACCTACTTTACACAAGGCGAATACTAGGTACTATCCTATTTTCTTTAACACCTCATTTCATATTTTTATTTGATAATGAACTCTAAATAATATATGAAATGGAAAAAAAATTTAAAGTAATAAACGCGTTCCAAATTCTAAATAATTCTAAAGCTGAAAAGTTTTTATGTTACAGTATTTATGGCCAGACTAGTTATATAGTATAATAGCCCATTTATAAGCTTACTTCCATATTATTTATGCTACAGCAAATAAATGAAATGACATTCAAATTCTTACAATGTACCAACGGATTCTGAATCGCGCTATCGTTACGTTTTCATTTGAGTAAGTATCTACCTATAGAATTCACAAACGAATTTTGTTTAATTTTCGAATTACAATTGAAATAATAGCTTGGTTGCAATCGTACTCTTATTTCTTAGATTTAGCAGGAAGAAAGTGGAGGAGAATAAAGAACGACAGAATCGTTCTATATTATGAGAACGTTCTTCTACGGAACCCTACATTGTGCGTGGCTCGACACGCATTTGACCGTTTTTATTACTTTTACTAATCTAGTACTGGGTTTAGATAGATTCTCTTTGTTTCGTAGGTCATATGTATGTACTTCTTTGTTTTTTGTCAAATTAGCATCATATATTTCAAGTAGACAGTTGTATATATACATCGATATTACTGTCATGATTTTGTTATTTTTAGTGTTCTCTCACTGATGTGCGTTTCCTTAAGCCCAGCATTATTCTTAATGCCCTTTTTTGAGATCTTAATACTCTTTTTATGCCTGCCCCATTACCCCAGACTGTGACAGCATATTTTATTATTGAATGTACATATGCAAAATAGACAGATTTAATAGCTTTTTTATCTATTAAAGGTTTCAGTTTCAGAAGTGCATAATCGGCACTGGCAATTTTTTTACACAATTTTCAATGTGAGTTGTATGACTGATTGTGTGGTCTATTTTATAGCCCAAGAATACCTTTTCTTTAATATCAGCTTCACAGTTCAGAATCTTTCGCGTTTGATAATATATGATGACACTTTTGCTATCGTTGAGAATTATCCCGTTTGCATTGAACCATTCTTTTAGAGCATGCATTGCGTCATTCATTTTTATTTTTAAATTGTCTTTAGATTTGTCATTAACTCCTACATGTGTGTCATCGGCAAATAAGTTAATGTAAGTCCAGTCTGGCATAGATTTCACAAGGTCATTTATGTAAATTAGAAACAAAACTGATCCCAACACTGAACCTTGGGGTACCCCTATATCAACATAGCCCAGAGATGATTGAGCTTGATTTACTGATACAATTTGACATCGATTCTGCAGATATGTACGCATCATATTTAGTTCAGGCCCTTCAAAGCCATAATATTGTAATTTTAAAATTAGTATATAGTGTCTTAGACAATCAAAAGCTTTGGACAAATCGCAGAAAACACTTGTGCATTTTTGCGATTTGTCCATTGATTCAAGGATGTAGTAAATAACTTTTCTGATTGCCATTTCCGTCGATCGACCTGGACGGAAACCAAATTGAGAGGCAGTAAATAGATTGTTACGTTCAAAGTAATCTAGAATCCTCTTTTTAATAATAGATTCGAATATTTTTGACATAGTCGTTAATATGCAGATGGGTCTATAGTTATCGAGTTCATTACTATCCCCTTTCTTGTATATCGGGATAACTCTTCCTGTTTTAAGGCAGTTAGGAAATACTCTTTTTTCAATACAATAATTTATAATTTCATAAAGCAGTTCAATAATGTGTTTGTTTGATAGAATTAATTCTTTTAATGTCATGGAGTTCATATCATAAATGTCAGGTGTACTATTTTGTTTCATGTGTCGTATAATGGTCAGTAATTCGTTAATACTATATGGTCAAATTTAATTTTATTGTCATTCTTAATTCCTATATTTAAATATTGTAAACATTTTAAGGTATCAATCTTGTTATTGGTATAGGTCCAATTATGGGCAATGTTTCTAAAAAAATTATTAAATGTGTCAGCTTCAATTGGCACAACACTTCTTCAGTATGAAACTACCACAAAAATGACGAACAGATATACAGACTGGGAATCCTTCAGAAAGCTATTTGAAAATTGATTAGAACTAAAGATTGCTCTGAAGACTCCCGAAGACATCGAAGTGGGTGCAACCGAGTTTACCAACCTAATCCAAGTGGCCTGCTGGTCAAATACACCTCAAACTTCAGCTCAGAAACATCGCCATAACTCTGTCCCACATGAAATTAGAGCTAAAATCCAAGAGAAGCGGAGACTTCGCAGTGTGGCATTCTAGCCAACATGATGATGTTAAAAAAGCGTTAAATAAAGCCATAGTCAAACTTAAAGATCTCATAAGCGATGCAAAAAATGCAACCCTAGAACTGCACTTGGAATCACTTACAGCCACAAAATCTACTAACTACTCTCTCTGGAAAGCCACATCAAAATTAAACCAACCAAAGAGTACTCGGCCACCTCTGAGGCTTGCTGATGACACAAGGGCCAGAACGGCACAACATAGAGTTAATACCTTCGCGAAACACCTGGCAGAGGTGTTCAAGCCTAATAGTGCAGACACCACAATCAGAGATGAAGACATAGAAATAGACGCCATTATAAATCAGGACCTCCAGCTGGCCTTACCCCTTAAACCGACCAACCCTAGAGAAATAGTACGACATTTGACAAAGCTCGATACCAAAAAGGCTCCAGGATTTGACCAAATCACCAAAGAGATCCTTTTGCATCTACCAAAGAAAGGAGTAGTTTTTCTCACCATGTTATTCAACGGAATCACGAGAGTTGGTCATTACCCAAGTTTTTGAAAAATCTCACAAATAGTCATGATCCATAAAGAAGGGAAATCTGTGAATGAGGTTGGATCTTATAGACCCATAAGCCTGCTACCAGTAATTCCCAAACTATTTGAAAAGATCCTGCTGACACGGATGCTCAAATCTTTGACTGAAAAATCCATAATCCCAGACCATCAGTTTGGATTTAGACAAGAACATGGAACAGTTGAACAAGTTCACAGAGTTGTTGATCAGATCAGAAAATCCCTAGAGTTGAAAGAGTACTGCTCAGCAGCCTTCCTGGACATACAACAGGCCTTCAACAAGGTTTGGCATAAGGGGCTCCTTTGTAAAATTAAGAACCTGCTGCCACACCCTTTCTTTGGAATACTTAAGTCATACCTCTCGGAAAGAATGTTCCAGGTAAAGGACGGAGAGTATACTTCCAACCTTCAAGAAATACAAGCAGCAGTACCACAGGGATCAGTCCTTGGCCCTGTCTTATACACCATCTTCACCTCCGACTTCCCTGAAACACCTAGACGATACTGCCATCCTCTCTAGTAGCAAGGACCCAAGCGTGGCATCACAGACTTTGCAAAGGGGGCTGGATAAAATAGAGCAGTGGTTGACAAAGTGGAGGATTAAAGCCAGCATCTCAAAATCAACACAAGCTACATTCACCCTTCGCAAAGAAAATTGCCCACCCGCTAACCTGGGAGCAAATACCTTACCACATAGTGACACGGTCAAATATCTAGGAATGCATCTAGATCGTCGACTGACATGGAGAACACACCTACAGAAAAAAAGGGATGAACTTAACTTCCGGTACCGAAACCTCTTGTGGTTGATAGGTAGAAAATCAGTCCTAAGTAAAGATAACAAGCTATTAATCTACAAAGTCATACTAAAGCCCATCTGGAGTTATGGCATTCAGCTATGGGGATCAGCCTGCAATACAAACATCTCTATCATACAAAGAGCTCAGAACAACATCCTAAGAAACATATCAAATGCTCCATGGTTCCTGAGGACTACAGAGTTGCATGAAGAACTGGAAATTAAAACAGTCAATGATGAAATAAGGCATTTTTCAGCACATTATAAAAAGCGACTGACCATGCACCCGAACCCCTTAGCCACACAGCTAACTGCCATCAGCTATCCAAAGAGACTACGGAGACAACACATCATGGAATTGGACGGAAATGATGAATAAAATAAAAGAGATATGGTCATTGGATCACTTCTCCTACATGTCAAAAATCTTAAAACAAACCTGCTCATAGTCTGGGGACTGATCGCAGATTAAAATAGAACAAAAAAAAATGTGTCAGCTATTATTTTAGAGTCTGTTATTTCTTTTCCTTCTGATTTGATTTTACTTATGTTTTGCTTATTATTCGATTTTTTGTTTTATTTTGCCTGTTCATTAATAATATTCAAGGTTTCCTTTATTCTATTTTTTGAAGCATGTATTCTTTCACCATATTTTATTTTTTTAGCTGCTATGAAAACCTTTCTTAAAATTTTTTTATACTTCCGTATATGTTCCACTCTTTGTTCGTTAGGATTGATCTCTTGCAACATCTCCATTTAAGCTAAATTATTTTTAGATATTGCTATACCTTCTGTTGTCCACTTTTTAGAAACATTCTGTTCAACGTATATTTTCCTAGGAAATGCTGTGTTATAGTAAAATTTGATTGCATCATGTCAAATATTCATTTTCGCATTTGCATCCTCACTTGCCATAATTTGAGTTTTTATGTTTATATAATCTTTGTCAAAAAGGTAATGAAAATAGTTTTTGTTATTCACTGACATATTTCGCCTATAGGATGAGGGTTTATTTTGACTGTCCTTGTTTGTTATATTGTCATTATATATAATTAGCTTAATTACTTTATGGTCAGATAGCCTACGATCTAATACAATGCCTTTGCAGTTGTCAAAATTCACAATAAAATTATCCAAACAAGTGGCAGTCGTGCCTTGTAGCTTGTAGGTATTCGAGTTGGCTCATTAATTACAAAATTAAAGTTATAATTATTTATAATTTTTAACAGTCGCTTGATACACTTACTTAGTTGAAATTGAAGATGTTCAAATTGAAATCTCCTGCTAGTACGACTTGTTTACCTTCACGAATAAGTTTTAGTAACAATTTATTGAATAACGCAAAGAAGAGGTCATTGTCAGGTCTATATACTACTATTATGATAAGCTTAGATTTTAATTCTATTGCTGCTACTTCAAAATTCATTACAAAAGAAATTTTATTAATTTTTTTTATTTTTATTTATTTATTTGTTTATAGACGAGCAGCATAATTGCTGATATGTCTATATCACACAGTATCGAAAGTCATTAAGTTCACTTTGGATGTTCACTTATTAAGGTTAGTTTGTTGGTTCGTAGTCAGTTATCGAGCCGGTTTTTAAAACAGTTCACAGTATTGGCAGACACAATTTCATTTGGCAATCGGTTCCAATTGAGCACCACTCTGTTGCTAAGAAAGTTGTGTGCAATTGTCGTACTTGAAAGTGTTCGAGCTATTTTATTCTGGTTTCCTCTGGTTGACCTTATTATTTCTTTGACTACATACATTTCGTGAATACATGGCAAGTTGTATTTGTGCGTGATTATCTAGTATGTTTCAATAAGGTCACCACGAAGACGTCTTTCTTCTAGTGTAGTGAGGCGCAATGCGTGAAGTCTGTCCGAGTAAGATTTTCTTCTTAAAGGTTGTGGTATCTTCGTGGCTTTCCTTTGCACACTTTCTAACAAATTTATGTCCTTATGGAAGTGGGGACTCCATATCTGAAAGGCATAATCAAGCAGAGGTCTTATGTAGGTTTTGTAGATCTTAAGAAATACTTCCAGTCATTATTTGAAATGATTTTCGTATAACATATACAAGTGAGTTAGCTTTCTTAACTGTTGCGGTGATGTGTTCTTCCCATTTTAAGTTACCAGTGATAAGTACTCCCAAATCTTTTTGTATAGTAACTGGTTCAATTGCTTTGCCTTCTAGGTAGTATGCGACTCTGGGATTAAAAATGCCCAGGTGCAAGACACTGCATTTTGCTGAGTTCAGACTAATGATCCAGTCTTTGGTCCAACCCTGTATTCTGTTAAGGTCTTCTTGTAACTGACCAGAGCTGACTAGTGGGTTAGCGAAGAATTTTCCATCATCAGCAAAGAAGGCAGATTCAGAATTTATCAGTTTAATTAGGTCAGTTACAAAAATTCCAAACAGAGTCGGAGCGAGCACTGTGCCCTGCGGTACACCACTTAGGACTTTTTTCTCATATGATAAGAAGTTACCAACTCTAACTTGGAATGTTCTGTCTGAAAGGTAGTTTTCTATCCAGGTGAGTAAGGCACCACGTATTCCAAAGTGCTCCAATTATAAGTCGTTTATGGGGAACTTTGTCAAAAGCACGTTCAAAATCCAAGTATATAACATCGACAGGCTTTTTTTTTATCTAATTCTTTCGCCCATGAATGTACACAGGACAGTAAATTTGTAACAGTTGACCTTTTAGTCACAAATCCATGTTGTTTTACCGATATTATACATTCTTTGTTAAGAAATTCAGTCAGCCTATTATTTATGATCTTTTCCATAATTTTAATAACTATGCTAGTGAGGCTAATAGGGCGAAAGTTACTAGGTTGGATCTTGTCTCCTTTTTTGTAGATAGGGGTCACTATGGCATGTTTCCAGTCTTGTGGTAGGTACCCATTTTCAAAGGAGTTATTCATTAAGATGGCGAGGGCTGGAGCAAGGACCTTAACACAATTTTTTAAAATGCAGCTTGGTATTTTGTCTGGTCCAGGGGAAGAGTGACCTTTCAGGTTCAGAATGGTTTTTTCAACATCTTTAACAGTAAATGATATATTGGATAAGCTTTCTTCTACGCGGGCAGCAGCAGTTATGTCAATATGTTGAGTAATGACTGGCTCTTCTGAGTATGCTTTTTGGAATTCATCAGCGAATACATTGGCTATATCATCAGGTTTAGCTACAAGGTCTCCATTAGGACTTCTAATGGCTGGTGGAATGCTGACTTTAGATCTACACCGACGTATGCAAGAAAAAAAACGGTTAAATGCGTGTCGAGCCACGCACAATGTAGGGTTCCGTAGAAGAACGTTATCATAATATAGAACGATTCTGTCGTTCTTTATTCTCCTCCACTTTCTTCCTGCTAAATCTAATAAATAAGAGTACGATTGCAACCAAGCTATTATTTCAATTGTAATTCGAAAATTAAACAAAATTCGTTTGTGAATTCTATAGGTAGATACTTACTCAAATGAAAACGTAACGATAGCGCGATTCAGAATCCGTTGGTACATTGTAAGAATTTGAATGTCATTTCATTTATTTGCTGTAGCATAAATAATATGGAAGTAAGCTTATAAATGGGCTATTATACTATATAACTAGTCTGGCCATAAATACTGTAACATAAAAACTTTTCAGCTTTAGAATTATTTAGAATTTGGAACGCGTTTATTACTTTAATTTTTTTTTCCATTTCATATATTATTTCGAGTTCATTATCAAATAAAAATATGAAATGAGGTGTTAAAGAAAATAGGATAGTACCTAATATTCGCCTTGTGTAAAGTAGGTATTGAGCCGTCCATATTCCAGACACTTCAAAAGCTTGGTATCAGCCGTAGGTATGTTCGTATATCGTAATGTCAACAGATACAACACTTCCTCTGTCGAAGACCATAAAAAATCAGGGCAGCCGCGTGTCTTAGAACTACAAATTAATGCTGTTAAGGCCAGAATTGGTCGAAATCCCATTAGGAAGTAAAAATAATATGATAACTCAACAATAATCTTATTGCGAGAAATGTGAAGATTCCCGCTAGGAAAATGTCGCGTATTATAAAACAAGACCAGCTCGGTGCTTATCGTCGATATACAGTACATGTCCTAAATCAATCTTTAAAATTAAAAAGAGTGCTTTCCGTTGCGATACGCAAGTGAAGGGTTCAGAAATATTCTCTTTACTGATGAAAAAATTTACACTATTGATGAGCAATACAATCAGCAAATTGATGATGTGTGAAATGAAGTGACCGATGACCTTGGTATGACAGGTACAGACAGCAAACACTTCTAGTGTACGGCGAAGATGAGGTCCAAAAAGTATATTATACTTATATAAGTCTAATCTTTGTACTGCCATATCTATAAATATACTAATGGAAAAGTTTGAGACCCGGGAAAGAACATAGGATAGTTTTTATCCAACTGCGCAAAAAGAAGTTAATAGTTTTGCGCGATAACCGCAATACGCGGGGGTGAAGCCGCAGCTGGAAAGCTAGTCTATTATTTATGACATCATCATCATCATCATCATCACCAGCCGGAAGACGTCCACTGCTGAACAAATTCCTCCACCATAGATCGCCATAAAGAACAGCTATTAGCCACTTGTTGCCATTGGCTACCCGCGACTTTCACGATATCGTCAGTTCACCTAGTGGTATGACATAGGGCATAGTTATAGTTTAAGATTTTTTATTTTAGATTATGTTTTCAATACCAGTCCTTATCCCTTATAAACAACCAACTACTTCATCTTAGTCACTTTGAATTTTATGTTTGGTACAAAATTATCTAACACCCAAGTTTAACGACTATTACTGCTAAACTAATTAAGCTATGTCAACCGCTATACTTTTCCTTTAAAGCTCATAAAATGCACTATCAGCTTGAATTTTTTCAGATTTTTAAGCCCGTGGTTTAGCTTTTAGAGGGGGGGGGGACGCCCTGCTGGAACAAAAATTTGCACTTTAAGGTTTAATATTTCGTAAATGGAGCATTAAATCGAAAAACAGTATTAGCAACCCCTAAGTAATTTAAGAAAACCTATTCAACCATACCACACACGAAGAGATAGACGACGAAAAAAAATTTCCACGTCACATCACATGTATGGGAGGTACCCTAAAAAAAAATATTTTTCAAAATTTTATTTTACCACTTTGTCGGCGTAATTGATTTACATATTCATACAAAATTACAGCTTCCTAGTACTAACGGTCTCTTAACAAAACCTCGGACAGACGGACAGACAGACGGACATGACGAAACTATAAGGGTTCCTTGTCAGGACTACGGAGCCCTAAAAAGCTTTTTCACCATATACTAATATTTGAGCTTCGCATGTGCTTCTCTGTTGCCTAGTTAGTGCAACACATCTATTGTTTACTTCACGATATTTTTTGTAGTCTTCTTCTAAGCCAGAAGTTCTGTATATATTTATATTTAATAGGGAGAAAAATGGTGAACATAAAGCCCTGGATCACTCCAGGACTCATTAGATGTATGCATCATCGCGACAAATTGCATCGCGATTGTAGAGCTTTTCCTGGTGACATTAATCGGCATAGGATTTACACTAGGTACAGGAACTTCTGCAATAAACTTCTCCGTAAAATTAAAGATCAATATAATAGTCAGCTACTTGACCAGAACAAAGATGACACAAAAAAGCTGTGGAGGACAATAAAAACCATTTGCTATAACTCAAACTGCAACGTGCCATCTGAACTGTTTAACTACTCAGTAAATTCAAATAACCCACTAAATCACTGTAATGTAATGAGCATTTTGTTGCCGTGGGTAAACTACTTACTGACAATATTTGGAAAAAGTTAGCTGTTACCGAGATATCTCTTATTGATTCATACATGCCCTTTTCATCCACTCCACACTCGTTGTTTCTCTACCCCACCGACCCAAATGAAATAGCCAAAATTATAAGCAGGTTTAAAATCGACAGTGCCTCTGGTCCCGACCTTATTTCTGTTGCTCTCATCAAAAAATGTGCTCAAGCTATACTAATTCCACTAACTTTTATAGGTAATTTTAGTATTGAGTCTGGTGTATTTCCAGAGTACTGGAAGATAGCTGCCATAACTCCAATACACAAAAACGGTCCGAAAAGTACACCTGATAACTACAGGCCTATTGCACTTCTCAGCGTTTTCTCTAAGATTCTGGAAAAAATTGTAAATGACAGACTTATAAAATATCTGGAGGAATATAGCCTTATCTCTGAAAAACAGTATGGTTTCCGCAGGGGTAAGTCGACTGAAGACGCTGTTACACTGCTAGATAACTTGGTCTCATCATATGTTGAACAAGGAAGCAAATGTATCGGTGTATTTCTTGATTTAGCGCAAGCTTTTGACACAGTCTCGGTTGGCTTGCTTCTGAGGAAACTAGAATCCATTGGTGTCAGAGGGATTCCGTTGCGGTGGTTCTCAAGTTATCTAAAAAATTGCGAACAGTTTGTAAAAGTGCTAAACCACTCTAGCGACCACCATCTAATAAACTGTGGTGTTCCTCAGGGTAGCATCCTCGGTCCTACACTTTTCCTAATTTATATCAACAATATCCTTAACATTCAGCTAAACAATACTGAAATAATTGCACATGCTGACGACACTGCGATTTTGATTAATGGTGAAGCGTGGGACCTTGTGTACAATCTTGCAGAAAACAGTCTTTCCCAAATTGCCAAAGCTCTGGACAGGAATTTACTTACTCTAAACTTGAAAACAACTAAATATATTGCTTTTGCAAAGACCGTCATCTCTATGCCACCACCCAAATTTGTCCTGAAAATTCATCACTGTTCAAAGGATGATAGAAGCTTAGATCATACTACGTGCACTTGTAAATTCATAGACCGCGTTCCTGTCATAAAATATCTAGGTGTATCAATTGATGAAAATTTATCCTACAGACACCATATAGCAGATTTGTCATCAAAAACACGTAAATTAATCCATGTTATGAAAAACCTTCGCGACTGTGCTCCGGTTCCACTGCTACGTCAAGTGTATTTTGCCTTATGTCAGTCTATCATCCAGTACTGTGTAACGGTGTGGGGTGCTGCTGGTATAACTCATTTTATGAAAATCGAAAGATCACAATGTGCGCTTATAAAAGTCACACTCCGGAAGCCTTTCCGTTATCCAACAGATGCTCTTTACAATTAATTTCAAGTTTTACGTGTTCGCCAGCTCTTTATTTTCAGGGCTACAATAAAAACTCACATTGATCTAAGAAGTCATTTAGACAATGAAAAAATCATGACAAGACGTGCTTCTAGAATTCCAAAACCGTTTGTTACATCTTTATTAGCTAAACGCTGCCCTTCTTTTTCACACCCCCATACGTACAACAAAGTGGCAAAAAGGTGTGATATAAAAAATCTCCCAGTCAATGCCTGCAAAAGAACTGTTAAGGATTGGCTGCTCAAACTCTCCCACAAAGAAACAGAAGAATAAATATGAAACCGCTACTGCTCAGCACACTCGCTCAATATATAGGTATCACACGCAAAGAACGTATGAAACCAATAAATGGACGAGTGAACGAGTATATATGAGTCCACTCACTTCAGGCACATACGCGCACAGCGTCTCACTCTCCCATACACACTCTCTTACACACATCCAAGACACACATATACACATACATTCTACACTTTACATCTTTATTATAAGTAATTAGTTAAATAAAAATTATTACTAGTAAACTGCTTCAAGGAAATTCCCATTCACCTAATTAAAGATAAGGGGCACATATTATGCAGTCTCATTTTAAAAAATAGTTATAAAAATATATATATTTAAACTTTTACTTTGGTATTGCAACGCATTGTACTTAAATTTAAACTTAATTTTACATTGCCACTGTATCAATTTTAATTCTGTCATGAACAACACAATGAACTTTTGAAATACGCACTCGATCCCCAAGATACAGGCTTAGTGCTTAGTTTGGGGCTTGCTGTCAATCTATTAGTCAATAAGAATTTTAGTTATTGTAGAATCTAAGTTAACCATTGTATTTACTTATATATCTTTTTAGCAATAAAAATTACCTTATCTATCTTAAAAAAAAAAAAAAAAAAATAAGACTCCTTTTCCACCGGGATCCGAACCCGGTGTACTGGCTGTCTTAAGGATTACAATCAATGTCGACAACCTTCGAGCTACAAAGCTAATTAGACGTTACGACGAAATTGCCAGTCGGTTCCATATCATGCCTACTCAGGTCGGTATTATGATAAACTGTGAGCCGTTGAACCAGACTGTTAAGAGTCCAAAAGTCAACTTAGTATAAATAATGCGGTAGGAGAATAACGTGTTGTTTATTTGCGATTAACACTAGAAATCCGGGATATTTTTCACTAGAATTTACCATATTTCACATTCTGTAAGTGACATTGTTGTTTAGCGATATATTTATAAAACTTGTTATGAATTTGACAGTAATTGTAACTGTTGTGTATTTTGATTTTGATTTCAAGTCACCTCTTGTTATTTCACTTTGATAACACTTCCGTCACTGAATTGGCCTATTATGAGCACGTTTAGCTTAGTTTTGACTTATATTGTGCACGGAAATATTTTAAATTAATTTTTAAATGTGGAACTAGTGTTGACTGTGGATGTCATTAATTCATGGGTTGTACCAATGTGGAACCCCAACAGTGTGAGGACTGATGCCTTAGCTGACGTTTTACATCTGTTAGAACATACTTTGACTACCATCTTTCTTAATCGTGATTTGGTGAAAGATGGTAGCAGGCTAGACCTAAAACAGGAAGAATTACACTTACAGCTGACGATCATACCTCCAGAAAGAACTGGGTTTTTTAATAGGTACTGCCTACAATGACATAAAATAAAAGCTTGATATCATTTACACTTGATTAATATATAAAAATATCTAAAAATTTATTATTATTGAACTAACTGTAAAAAGAATATTTAGTAAACAAATATTACCATAAATTTGTTGCTCTTTTTTAGGTTTCCTACCCCTGTTGAAGTTAAATTCATTATCCAAATCATAGTCAGTGATTTCGAACCGTATAACTTCGTCGTCCGACATTATTATGGATGTTTTACTGTACACTTTTGGATTTATACACTAGGAGCAATAGTTTGTCAGAGTTTACACACTAACACAGACCACAGACTAAGTAGGTACACGGTTTACTTACAATTACAACTTTACACTCAAGGAAGACAGACAGATGAGTCAAGACAGATGAGTCAGAATGAGTCAGAAATTTCAGAAAATGGATAAGTTTCTTGTTTGAAGACCGCAATAATATGTATTCTGTGCCAAGCAAGAGGCAGAGTAAGATAATTATTTTAAAATTTAAGTTGTCTCTGGTTGTATAAGTCGGATTTTTAATCAGACGGAGTAAAGTGACATTAGGTTAGGAGTGCTGCCACTTTTTGACGATACAAAAATAGTGCTGTGGTAAAATAATTTAGTTCTTTCACTTCTTCACTTCAGAGAGCTTATATTTTTTTCATATTCTTATATATATTCGTAAAAGTTCTTGCCTTAAAAGTGTTATTTTTATTACCAGCATAAAAATAAAGACTAAAATCTACTATACAGATATAATTTGTAAAATTACAAAGATTTATAAATGTTTAAAAAACTATAACTCCGATCGCGCTCAAACCAACGGGAAACGATCGGAGATCGCGACCCGCGTGTATTGATTCGCGGAGCTATTGAAAACTATTGAAATTGAAAATATAACAAAAAGACACGAAATTTTGACATAAACGACAATTAAACTTGAATAACTTTGTGACTATTGACTCTATGAACCAGTGCAGAACGGACCGCTACCAGCGGTCGCAATTCACTAAACACAAAAAGTACATATACTAAGGAAACAAACAAAGATAACACAAAAATCGATAAATACAGAGAAAGTAATTTCCGGAAACTGCTGGTTATCTGATTCCTCGTAAACGGCGATGAGACGTTTCTTCAACACGTTGTAGGTACTGGTCTGTTTCGCGTGAACGCATGTAGTTCCACGTTACTTTTTCTCACTTCCTTTACTTCGGAGAGAACTTTCACCAATAGCGCCATAATTTCTTCCTGCTTATGATATTCAATGATGATGGTGTAGGAGGCGAGTTATTCGGGCGCTGGCGTTGAGTGCGTACAGGAGGAGTAATTAAAGGAGAACCTTGTGCTGGTGAATGTTTTGGTGGAGTACGCTGCATGTTTTAGAAGATAATGTAGCAAGAGAACAGAAGTATCGAAGAGGTGTTTAAAATCCAAATATTATGTGTAAGCGGCAAATGATGCGTACGTACAACTTAACAATTTGTCTTAGCGGGTGAAGTACCAAGCGCTCATAGATTATTAGATGGTAGCCAGTAATAACGAGTATAGTTGGACGGTGATTGGTTGCTTTAGAACAATGGAGGCGTGTGCGCAGGCAAAATGTGGGAGGAGTTTCTTACTTCACAAGATGGCGGCGCTGATGTGGGCGGAGCCGGGTGGGTGGGTCCCTCTTATTATCAAAATGGCCGCAAAACTGACGTCTGTTTGTAGTCACACTCGTACCTCTTCTATTATATGCACTCCTATTTTTTACTTTCGATTTAAATTGAGTTTAATTTTGATAAAATTGTGAAAAATAAATTAATATAGCTCTGGGGACGACTACTCGCTATCGAGGTCCGGAGGGAAGCGGAATTAATTATAGTAGCGAAAATGATTGATTAAAATAAATGAATTTTAAATTTATTATAGTGCGTTGTATTCTACTTGTTAAAACCACCCTAGCCTATTTTCCTTTTTTAGGCCTATTCCCATCAAGTAGAAAATCTGTCGCCAAGCACCTAACGGTGTGTCCGGCAGCAGTCCTTGAGAGCTAGTGAAATTACAGGTACAGAGACTTAACATCTATGTCTACTGGTGACAGGCGCAGTGCAATTCGTGACTTGTGACGAAATGCATCTGTTATAGGCAGAGGTTAGTCTGCTTAACATCAGGTGGGGTGGGCCTCGAGCTTGTTCCGTCACACCTGGCGTAATATATTATTAATGATGAAACGAACTTACCTGTACGTGAAGTTCTATCATAATTATACGAAGTGCTTCGTCCGCAGAGATTAGTACTAAGAGAATATTATTGAACACAATGTAGTAACGCACACGCGACACCACTTCTTCACTATAGTTTAGAAAAATTTGCCCTTCCTAAGATGGCAACACAAAAAAAGAAGTTTCAAACCACATTCCATACAGTCTGCCTGCTCTGTCCTTCAGTCGGCAGCTCTTCATTTAGTTAAGAGAATTCTGGATATTTCCTCCACCGTTCATGAGGGCTGCTTAGGGAGGGTGGGTGATTTATACTAATCTCTGCGGACGAAGCACTTCGTATAATTATGATAGAACTTCACGTACAGGTAAGAACGTTTAATCATTAATTATACTCGTGCTTCGTCCTTGAGATTAGTACTAAGAGAATATTATTGAACACAATGTAGATGTTGAGAGCATGTGGAGGGAATATTGTAAAAGAAAATAATGACAGAGTTCATTTGTTTTTTACATATTTTTTTTAATTATTTCTTATAAGAAAATTGAAACTAAGCATATTCCAAAAAAGCACAATTCTTTTGTATTCATTTATAATAAGCATCAGATACATTAATCAAAGAGAACATAATGTTCGCGCTAATGCCATGTTATCTTCGTTTTGGATAACAGGTCTGTTGTAAAATTTGGCAAAGGAGAAATTGCCTCTCCATCCGGCAGTTTGTCTAATAACATCTAGACTGACTCCAAGTTTATTCGCAATAGATTTTGAAGCATGCCTTGTGCTATGCGAAGTAAACACAGATACGTCAATACCACTATCTTTCAAGGTGGACTTAATCCAGCGACTAGGCGTTAGTGTTGAGTTGAAACACATGTGAGAGGCTTACGAACGCTAAAAAAAAGAAGAAGCCAAGAGTATCTCTAAAGCGGATGTTGGGACGCATCGGACCAGTTTAAAGTGAAGGCGTCAAAAGCATAAGCTTCGGGGTCTCAATGCCAAAAGGCATAATACATTTTTTACTAAGACGAGTGGCCAATAAATTGTGGAGCTTTTAAAATTGTCTATTACTTTTTGGAAACCTGTGTTAGAAAGTTCCCATTCGACATCAGGATGGGTCCTGATGACTTTATGTATGAACCTACGATAAATATTTTGCGAGCTTCCCACCCCTGTCATAAGTCTTTTGTGACTTTGTTCAGGTGGGGATATTGAACACCACCCATGCGGTTTATATAGCTTACAGCAGTGGTATTGTCAGTACGCAGTAATATTTGACAGTTGAAATAGTTTTATGCAAATACTTTTACGGCAAAGTAAGCTGCTAGAAGTTCTAGTTCATTAATATGCAGTAATGCCTCGCTATCCTACCAGCGACGACTAGCTGTTTGCCCTTTATAAGCCACACCCCACCCAGAAGTTGTGGCGTCAGAGAATATCTGCAAGGCATAATTATCATTCCTAATTCTATGTACTGAAACATCAATATTATTGAGCCACCAGTTTATGTCGGGCAGCAATGACGGTGTTATTGTCATGTATTTATCATAAGTAAAGAAACCAAGAAAATGCCTCCAAAGTAAATAAATTTAATGCGTTCTAGTTGCTTAGTATATAACCATCCATCCAGAAACCACAAAAAAGAAAAATCAATTTTATATCTCTATGGCAGAAACTAACAAACCCACACGACCGTAACAAGATTATGAGAGGCTTTATCAGTTTTGTAAAAATGAACGGAGCGGTACAGATACCGAGAAGCAGGATGTTAAATTCGTACAATATATCATCTATAAGAAAGCGGAGATATTTCCAAGAATTCGGGTATGTTAATTAAAAAATATGCATTTTCAAATCTAAGGTCGCGACTCGCGACATAACTGTCATTTGAAATAAGTTTTAACGCAGTACAAATGTACTCCAATTTAAAATGTTCCGTATTGATGAATTTATTTAGATTTATTTCGATAAATTAAGTATAAATCTCATCTTGCCATTCGGTTTCGGTATTAGAAATACACGTGATACATATTGATCAGGAGAAGGGTTACACTCAGATATAGTTCCGATAGATAACAGATTATGCAAAGTATCTACCAAGTGGATTGTTTCAGAATTTGTGAAGGTGTTTAGCGTTGGTAAGCACTGTTGATGCACCGGGTGAATAAACTTTATTTGATAACCGTTTATCCAAGATCATATAGATTGGTCATGTGTTATGAGGGGCTATTGTTTATGAAAATGGGCAAGTCTACCAGCGTAACGTACCAGATTTACAGTCAGTGGGTCTGTTTGGACCGCTGCGTGTAGTTGAACGACAAGGGCGCGCGAGGTGACGGTGGCGTCGCGTTCTGCATGGATGGTGGTTGGTGACACTGCGGCGGCGGACCCTTCAGTTACCCGTGAGCCGGGGTCCGCGTGCTCCAGTTTAAATTCTTACTAGCAGAAGTCGAAGGTTTCGGTTTTTTGGGTTGATCTAGTTTCAGGTCCGTACAAGATTTTGAAACAGCCTTTGCTGTTTATAGAGACTCTGCCAAGTCATTTAATATTTTATCACTTAGGAACTTGTCAATTTTTGTTGTTGACAATTGGTCCTTTAGTTCTTTCTTGACTGAATAATGTGCAAAATTACATCTGGCTTCCGATTCAGTATGCTGGATGTCACAGATGATTCTACCTACATCCATAAGGTTTTTAATCAAAACTTTGTTTTTATTCTTGGCAGCTGATCAGATATTATTTTGCCTAAGGATGAAATGGCCACCGCAATCTGTTTCTGTCTTGATTCTATAGCTTTGTCTCTTTTGATAACCTGCTCCGCTAGAGCCGCCTTAATTTCAGCATTCAGTTGCGGTGCAGCTATATATGTGCAGTTTTCAGGTACTAGATGCTTCTTAAGAAGATCTGTCCGGAACTCTTTGCTTAACCCGGATGTAGCTATATGAGCAAATCTGGATGTAACATCCTTGTTAATATCAGGTCCGTTTGGGTTCGGCGAGGATACCCTCGATGAACTTCCAGATCTTGACGATGATGACGAACACAATGTTTTTGGAATTGTATATTCTAAACTGTTATCGTTTCGACATGATTTTGTGCGAATGAGCGAAGTGGCTGAACACTAAACTGCGAATGAAGAGCTGCCGACTGAAGGACAGAGCAGGCAGACTGTATGGAATGTGGGTAGAAACTTCTTTTTTTGTGTTGCCATCTTAGGAATGGCAATTTTTTCTAAACTATAGTGAAGAAGTGGTGTCACGTGTGCGTTACTACATTGTGTTCAATAATATTCTATTAGTACTAATCTCAAGGACGAAGCACGAGTATAATTGTATCATGGTACCTATTATTATTATTTCTTTGTTAATGGCTTCTGCGGTAGCGATGGGCGATTATTACTAAATCTAATCGACTTAGTCGATTGTTCTGTTCAGTCGATAACAATCGGTGTTAGTAATTACTATCTACTAGCGTTGTGCGGCGAGTGACAATGACGGACACGGTGTTCGTATAATTTTATTACTACTAATTCGTTTGTAGCGCAGCCCACCTACCATAAATTACTATACTCGAACGTACTACTAAATTGTAATAAAAAAGATGGCGCGGTTTACGTGCGCTGCGCTGCGAATCAGTATAGCGCATTGCACAGCGGATTGCGGTGTGCGTACAATTATTAGTAGTTCGTCGATTGTTATCGAACGTACTACTAAATTAGTAATAAAAAAGATGGCGCGGTTTACGTGCGCTGCGCTGCGAATCAGTATAGCGCATTGCGTACAATTATTAGGAGTTCGTCGATTGTTATTCGAATAATCATAGTGTGGAACTACTAAATCGACAATCGAATGCGCTATAGCCCAAGTTTCGATTCAGTCGATTGTATTTTTTGCAACAATCGCCCATCGCTATTCTGCGGTTTACTGTTACTACAAATCTGCTCATGGTATCTCATATCAGATAAAAACACAATTACAAATTGACAGCGCAAAATGTTGTAAATAATCAAAAAATTTAAAATTTATCTCAATAATAACTGGATCTGGTAGAGCAGATGAGTATCGGAGCACACACTATCTTCTCAGTGATTAAATCGTTTGCGTGTTTTAAGGCGCACAGCACCATCTAGCCGTTGGATTGTAAGCATTCGATATTGAGTACACCGCTATCTAGTGAGATATTTTTGAAGTATCATCTTGGCATGTATTTAATATGATGTAATGTGATCTGTGAACTTTACCTCCGTTAGGAGTAGTATTGCCGTTTAGAAATGATGGTGGAATAAAGAAACTCACGAGCAAACATACATATATACATGAACCCTGAAAACATAACACTCCTTTTTTTTTACAAATCTGCTATTCTCATGATATCCATCACTGCCATCTGAAATGAAGGTCTCTATGAGATGTATTACTAATGCGACCAACTTTCTGAAAATTTAATGCGGGACTTTTTGTAGGTAGATACGGTTTGGACATATGTTTGGGGTGATTGCGATGTATGAAATTTTGTTAGTATACCTACCTACCAAAATGACATAAAAACTTAGTCCAAATCATAATCATTTATTCAATTTAGGCGTCTACGACGCTCTTATGAAGGTCAATTACAAATTTTAATATTGAAATATTCGACATTGTACTGCCACATTCAGCAAACAAAATTTGTATAGAGCAACTGCAAGAAGAACGAGCAAGAAAGTCAGGGCCATTCTTTTAATCTTCTTTTAACAATGTGTTATATGGTATATAATAAAATTATTAGTTATATTTGTTTAAATTACGTAGGTGAGAGGCGATAACTTGGCAGAGGCTGATTTGACCAAGCATTTTTGTCGTTTAAGTAATAACAAACTGTGTAGTAGGATTTCATAATCAAAATGTTTTTCACGTGCAACTTGAATTTTCCTTCTGTGAGCACTGTAATATGTTTGGGAACTTTATTATTAAACCCACACATAATTAACTAAAAAGAAACTTTTAATTGTCCTTGCTGGCACCGCTATTTTATATTTATTTCTAGTGTTGTAATCGTGATTGTCACTTTTGAATTTATAATATTTAATTTTAATATTTTCAAATCCTTACAAAAACCTTACATGAGTAATTAATTTTAAAATCATATTTTTAAACGCTGTTTCATAAGTTCAGGGTGTTTATTTATTATGCCTTCACAACTGCCCATTTAAGTAGGTACTGTACAAGCAAGGCTGTAGTGTTACCACTTTTAGTCACGATTTTTCGGGCATCCACTTAAATTTATTTAATCCACTTGTATTTATCAACGAAAATACACTTTCGGAAGGCACGTTCGTCCCTGGTAAGCAAAGGCTCTGGAAAATTATGGACAAGCAGGTTTTTAATGATATTCCGGTGTTTTGGATTTTTTCAAATACCTCCTTCTGCCGTTGTTCTGAGCTGTAGGTACTTCTTCTCCTCGCAGCCCTTACTTAGTTGGCCACATAACTTACTTACGCGTGGGTGCGCTGAGCTGCGCTTTTATTTGTGTGCGCGTGTGGGTGGTGGTTGAAAAATCGGCATGCGGGACATGCGGGACGCATTAAACGTTTTACGGGACTATAATACTAATTATTTGAAAGCGGGACTACAGCTCGCATTACGGGGCGGTCTAGAATGCGGGACGGTTGGCCGCCTTATGTATTACTTTTGCAAAGAAACTATAGGTCTAGCTCTAAGATTTTTTTACCTGTAGATGTGTTGCATGGCCTCCATATTTACTAGACGAATTCAGGGTAATCACCTGAGTCACTATCAGTCTTGCACTTCCGAGCGTCCGGTGAATACATCGCCGCTAATCGTGTTTTTTAGGAATATTCTGTGGACAATATGCCTTTCTTGTGTCTTTAGACTCTGCACCAATTATACAGGCACTGTGAGAGATAAGAAAACTGTTTCATTTCACGCGTAATTATTGCTTTTATTGTTGAAATAGAAAATATCGTCATTTTGTTTTATCTTAGGAACTAATCTCAATGAAATGGATGAGCGAGATATGTGTATCGTTTGGTGTGAGAGAGTGAAAGAGATCGCAGCATAATGGTGATCGGAACGTCTCGTGGCGGTTCGGTGGTAACACGAATTGCTTATCTCTTTCTAACAACAGATATGACCATAATATTTGAACGTTCTTTCCTTGTCATTACACACTGCAAATACATGTGCGTATGTGTATATAGGTAAATCCTAGTAAGCTTTTAGAGCAGTGGTGTTAGGATATAACTAATCTATATATTTCAAATCTCTGGTCTAGCTAGGATCAATAGTTGTTCTTTCTTCCGTTGAATCATAGAGAAATGATAAAGGATAGAGTGCTAATGTCATACAAATGTGCAGAACTCGCGTAAAACTTATTATCGTCGCCGGTACCTCGTAGTTCGACTTATTCACTAAGGGGGCGTTACTATACTAGCTAAAGTGTTTTAATCACAGTGTCATCTAACGACCACCTGATGAAACTCTTGGTGTGTGTTTTCTACACAATGCCATCTAACAAAAACTTAAAAAAACTCAACCGTCTTTATGTTGTCGCAATGAGGCGTAGTTCTGTCAACGTGCGTGACGCATGACTGTCAGTTAAAAATGAACGCTGCCCAGCCGCAGCCAACCTAGCATCTTTTGAGTACCTACGATAATGTAACACTTCGCACTAGACCGCATAGCTCATGTATCTAACTACCTATATGTTCTATGAGAGCATCAGAGATATCACTTAGGAAGAGAACCAGCGTATCAGACAACAATTTACTTAGTATGCGCCCCGCGGCCCCCACTAAAGCTACTTCTAGACATGTTATAAGCCAATGTGCCTATATACCTACTGTGTAAGTAGGATTGTCCAGAGTGATCATTTTGTTTATTTTTTTGGTTTCCCAGAGTCTTATACATTTTTTTTTGGACCGTGTCTGGTAGATCTGATTTTAAAGGAAAACCACACTTTGCTCAGTTCAATAATCAATGTACGAGAATTTTTTTGATTTCATTTATGATAAAAGGATTAAGCCGCGCTTTAATCGTATCACTTGTTCTTTTTTGTTTCTCAGAGATAAGATCTTATATAGAAATTCCGTTATGTCGGCAAACTTTCCTTATAGACAATTTTTTCTCTCTGAAATCCCTAAGCGTCAAGATCAAGTGATTTTTGTTTTGCTTCTAGAGGTGCCATCTAGACAGACATTTTTTATTCGTATTTTTCATTAGTGTTGATTTACGTACTCCAACCTAAAACTTCTAAAAAAACGCTTGAATACATAAGGAGGATAATTATGCAATAATAATAATATTTTAATCGGTGTTAAGAAATTTTTTGCAACATGGCTGGCAAATTGGTGGATCAATTTAGTTTTCAGCCTAATTTGCTCCATACTAGAAAACTAAAAATATTGTAGCTATTTTAGATATCGGCCGTAACTGAAATATAACTTTTATTCATTTATTTTGAACTGTTATTTACTTAAACGACAAAAATGCTTGGACTGGTTCGCCTCTGCCAAGCTACCGCCTGTCACCTACATAATGTAAATTAAGTATTGTAATAATTTTACTATTTAGTATGTACTTAACACATTGTTAAAAAACGTTTAAATGAATGGCCCCGAGTTTCTTGCCCGTTCTTCTCGCATATGGCTCTATAATTTTTGTTTGCTGAACGTGGCAGTACAATGTAGTATATTTCAATATTAAAATTTGTAAATGACCTTCATAAAAGCGTCGTAGACGCCTAAATTGAATAAATAATTTTGACTTTGACTTTGAACAGCTAGAATTTTCTGAATTTAAAACTAGATGCCGGTCACTAATATACCTCATATTTTCAAATATGACATTCAAAAACACCAGATGTTTAGCGGCCGATAACCATTAAAAACAATACCTGTATTCGGCCGTACGAAATTAAGGACGGCTGAAAATTGGTAAAAATTAGACCTTTTAGGGAATAAGGGCTCTTATCCCTAATAATAATATTTGATGATCGTGGGAAGCTCTTAATAAAACTCGTAAGTGTTGTGTATGGTAATCGATATGGAACGATGATGATTTTATTTAGAAGCGCACCAATATATATACAAAAGCTAGGATAATTATTATTAATAAGAAATAGGTCGAAGTGGCGTGATGTGATGTCGCGTGATGTCGCTCTATCTCCTTTCCGCGCGTCTCGTTGTCCCGCTCCGGCGCTCGCGGGATCTGTTTGATTTGAGACGGCGGCCCGCTCATAGTTCATACCGTTCGCGGCGCTCTCACGGAGCGTGCGTGTGCATCTTTGCCATCGAGACAGTGCGTGTGCGTGATGGACGACGACGAGTGGTGAAGATTTGTGCTGTGCTGCCTGGTGAAGAACGGTGATGCTGCTTCATGTTTCTTCAGCTCAAACCGTTCTTGTCAGAACGACATCCTCCTTGTTTCTAAACTATGACAGTACGTTGCTCTTTTCAGAGCGGCTTTATCTATTGTTTCTGTTACACGACAACATGACAGAATATATATTGTGTGTGCGTTTTATTTAATGTCCCTGGTATGTACTGGTACTGGTAATATGGTAATTGGTAAGGTATGGTTGTACTGTGGTATGTGAAGGTAATCGCGCTAAAGTTCTTGTGTGCTTCTGTGCTGCTACAACCTGTTTCTAGCCGTTTGAAATAACGAGCTGCCGAAAATCGGTAAAAATTACACCGGATTGTATTTTAAGTCGTAGGAGTAAAAATAATCAGCATTTTTTTTTTATTCTTTATTGTGGCGGAACAAGCTCGAGGCCCACCTGATGTTAAGTGGATTAACCTCTGCCTATAACAGATGCATTTCGTCACAAGTCACGAATTGCACTGCGCCCGTCACATTAGACAGTTGTAAGTCTCATGTGCCTGTGATTTCACTGGCTCTCAAGGACTGCTGCCGGAACACACCGTTAGGTGCTTGGCGACAGATTCTCTACTTGAGGGTGGTAGCTAGCCAGGCGGGCATTCGCAAAAAGCCCTTCCACCATGCGGTGAAGCTCAAGCCCGCGGCAGGATTCGAACCATGGACCTGCTGCGCGGCAGTCCATGGTCAATGCCACTAAGGCATCACTGATTCAAAAGCATTTTGTGAATATATTATTTGTTTTACTTTCATGCTTTTATAATCCCTATGAGTATTGAAATTAAGAGTCGTTTTTCTACCGTGAATTAGGTGGCCGTTAACCAGTGCACTGGTGGACGATAACTAAGTGAAAAGGCCGAATACTGGTATATATATTACATTTACGTAAAATATTTTTCCTTTCATTATGTATCATAAATACGTCTATAATCTTTAGAATTTATGATAATAGACTAATGTAGGATGCAATGTTTTGTTTTTTTAAAACGACTTAAGACTAGGGCATTATGATAGAAAACAAGTCGGAAGTCAAGAAAGTCACTTAAACGGCCGATAACCGGTATGTTTGCCCTTTTCCTACCACCATGCAAAATTACTACTTAGTTCTCAAGGACACATAGTGTCACACACCGTTAAGTTCTTGGCGACAGATTTTCTACTTGTGGTGGTAGCTAGCAGCTAGTAAGGCGGCATTCGCAAAATGCCCTACTACCATGAAAAATTACTGGTTCTCAAGAACACATAGCAGCACACACCGTTAAGCGTTTGGCGACAGATTTTCTACTCTAAGTATATATAGTATTAAGCATTCGTAAAATGCTCTATCTTGCAAAAGTATCATAGTAATTTCGTTACTTTTGTAAAAATACTGGCCAAGTGCGAGTGGGACTCGCGCACGAAGGGTGCCGTACCATTATCTGTATCTGTAACCTAATCTTGCAAGTTACAGACACTTTTTGCAGTATCCGATTGAGCTGGGTAGGTACGTTCCTATCCTAGGTAGGTACGAACCCTAAATAGTGATCTCACTAATTGTTTATTTTCAAAGTAAATATACAACTAAATATTCGGTGAATATTTCAAGTTTCTACCTGTTTTCACTATTATATTCAATTTTTTATGAAATTCGCAACAGTAAACATTTAAAGTAATCTAAATGAATAACTTCGTTTTAGGGTTTCGTACTCAAAAATAGATTGCTATAAAATATTATTATATTGTTTAATAAAGAAAAAATAGATGGGACACTGAAAACTAGTTAAGTACCTACCTACCTAGCTGTGATAAAAACTTTGTTTCGCTACTGAGCATTCATCTACAAAAAAAAAATTTAGTAACAATCGCATCGTCAAAAGTGCCATCCAATAGGATACACCTTTATCATTCGTTTGAAAATTACATCAACGAGAATAGTTTTTAATAATAAAAATCATCATAATTTCTAATGAACTGTCGAGAACGGTAACAATGTATATCAATCCATCCATCACTGCTTATTTCCTAAAACTGTTCACAATTCAACTAACAAATAGCGCAATGGAGAATCATTTATAGATAATCTCAATTAACGGATCTTAGCGTGGTGCGGCCGCTGCTATCGTCAACCACTCTCTCTCTACGCGCGAGAAAAATACTCTTCTCGTGTCATGCGTGACATATTATTATTTCTCATCGAAATTTAACGTTTATTTCGATGTTATGTCTTATTTGCGCATGCTAGGCAGGCAGGTTTATATTTCAAATTAAAAACATACCTAATCGAAGGTATCGGTAGTTGTATCGGAAATGTATAAGGTAGATACTTACTACGTAGGTATGTTAAGAATCTTCCTACGTAAATTCATAGAATAAGTATGTATATAGGTAATATTATAGTAGGTATAGTATGTAGGTAGGTAAGTATATGGTACTACGAAAGTTTTTATGGGAAACTTACCGATGGTTGTAGGCACTTATGTACCTAATAAAAATAACCTACACTTAGTTATTCATTCTTATTGGATAAACCTTCATATGTATACCTATTAATTCTTACTTATGTAATTATTTAAATCAGTTACCTACCCACACAGTCCGCAAATTTTGGGCAAAGTAGTAGGTACCTAGGTATTTTAATTCCTTCAACCTAGTTCTCGAAATAGTCCCATATAAACATGTAGAGTTAAGTACCTGGGTACCTAGTACATGTATTTTGCAGATGGAATAAAACTTACCTAACTATTATTTCCAATAACAAGGTCAACTGAAAATAACAAAGAGCCATACCTACTGTTGTTTTGTTATTTGGACCCCAAACGGCACGGAATATGAATTATCTGTAAAGCTTAAAGTTAGGTATTATACCGAGATTTTGTTATATTTAAAAAGTATAGCTCCGATCGCGCTCAATCCAACGGGACACGATCGGGGACCGCGGCCTGCGTGTTTTGATGCGTGGAGCTATTTAAAAAGGTTGAAATCTGATTTTTAATTTTGAAAATACACGAAATTTTGAAAAATGTAACTGTAAAACGTTGATAACTTTTTTATTATTGAAGCTATAAACCTAAAAACAACGCAGGACGGTCCGCTACCAGCGGCTGCAAATTACCATACTCAAAAACACCACACAATTAGGAAACGAACAAAGACAACACGAATATATGAAATTTCTTGCAAAAATATTTGCAATAACAGGTTTTAGCTGTCTGGTGTAAGATTTTATTAGCGGGCGATACTAATTAAACTGTCTACATAGTTAATATGAATTGAAAATGATACAAAATTTTGGCCAACAGTAAATATTACTAATTTTTATTTAAAATGTGTTCTTGATATGTATTGAAGTAAGTAAAACACCGCTTAGTTTGCTTGCTAGTTTATTACTGGCCGTCGCTCCCCGCGCGCCAGGTAGATGGTACAAACATGTGGGTAAACATAAATATACCTCATTCCTCCACACTTAAATTTTGGAACCTGGAGACCAAAACAACACTTTGTAAATTATACAATTATAAAAATTACCAACGCAAGAACCCTATCTGATAAGATAATATATGTATACACGTTATATTGCTTACATAAACCTTTTGTAATCAACTTTCCTCCTGCTTTGTCTGACTGCGCGAGAGGGAGCTGGTGATGCATCGGCGCGAGTCGCAGTGCCACTCGGCGTAAGCGTGCCCTCGGAGGGCGCTTCGACGTCACGGGCGACAGGTGAACACAGAGCTACAAGAGGCGCGGCCGCGCGTAATCCGTCGCCACCACCACCATCATCACTCTCAGCGGTCCCTCGCACGCACTCTGCATTTTCACCTCGTGCTTCATTAGTTTCTGGCTCCCGTGACTCATCAACAATCACCTGCGGGGCGATCACGTATCTTCTGTAGCAATGAAATGCTGATTGCAACAATCAAAAATGACAGTTTTGACAGATTTTGTAGCAATGAAAAGGACAGATAGGTAACAGACCTTCTTGTGCCCAAACGTTTGTCACCGACCGTTTTTTTCTTTTATACCTGAGACGATAACTGGCATATACATTGATCGAATTAAAATTTCGTTAAATCCATTCTACTAAAGAGTTTGTAATAACATATTATATATACAGGTTGTACTCCCATGGTCAGTATTTCCTTTGATTTCATATTATTATTATTCTAAAATCTAATTTTATTTTTTTAATCTAATTAAATCAAAATTTAAGTCCATTTTGACATTTATTTTAAAATAAAAGTAGTAATTTCTTCTTCCTCCCCTAACACAAATTAGCCCAAAATATATCTTCCTCCACACCGCTTCAATTATAGTGTGTAATGGCCAATGGGTATCTACACTTTGGATACTGCAACACATTTCATACGCTTGATATATCCTGTAAAATAAAACCAAATGTAATAAAGCGACTATGATATTTGTTGTATTTTTTTATGTTTTGTAATAACGCATGCTCTGTGGATAACATAAAAAAATTAAAAAAATACGAGAGCAAAATTTAAGTCATGAGCGGGAAAAAACTAAGTTTCTCCTCTCTCCGAATACCAAAAATAATAATAATAAGAAATTACTACTTGCATTTTAAAATATATGCCAATATATACTTAATTTTTATTTATCTATTTATTTCTTAGGAAGACCAACAGTATAACAAATATCTTAAATATAACTAATGACAACAGATAACCAATTATAGGTCCTCACGGTCCTATCTTATAAATGACATTCAAATAATGAACACTAGGATACAACTTAGTATAAACATTATGCTTATAATTATATTCAAACTGTTAGTCGGAGAACTCTCTGCTCAACAACCGCCTAGCCGATGCAATTGCTTGTACCAAATAAGTCAAGGCCAACTCTCTTGTCTATCTCATTAAAATTTCTGCTCACACGTAACAGGTAAGAATTTTGCCTTTATTTGTTTTATTTAGATTAGAATAATAATAATATGCAATAAAAGGAAATACTGACCATAGGAATACTACCTGTATATATACTATATTATTACAAACTCTTTAGTAGAATTGTCAGTACAAAAATTTTAATTCGATCAAAGTATATGTCAGTTATCGTCTCAGGTATAAAAGAAAAAAACGGTCGGCGACTAACGTTTGGGCGCATGAAGGTCTGTTACCTATCTGTCTTACAAAATCTGTCAAAACTGACAGTTATATTGTTGCAATCAACAGTTCATTGCTACAGAAGATACATGATAGCCCTGCTGGTTGCTGACGGCTGTTAGTGGAATTAGGCTTTGAGAAGATGTGACCTCTGCACTCTTAGCGGGTGGAGGGGAACGAAACTGATGAGACGCAGTACTCATTATCACATATACAGCATACAGAATCATTATCACTACCATGACATGATTTATCAATAATTTGATTGTGTTGACCTGTATATTTAATAATCTGATCAACATGTCTTATACAATTAACGTCTAAGTCGCTTATAATTATTTTGTACATTTTATTTCCTATCTTCTCCAATATTGTGCCGAATTTCCAGATTTCTTTCCGTGCACTGTACCATCGAGTCCAAACTGTATCACCTACTTCGAAATGTCTTCTTCCCGGAACTGATGACAAGTCAACCGTTTTTTCTTGTGTAGGTAATATAACATCCAGACGGGAACGTAGATGTCTCCCGAACATTAACTTAGCCGGAGTTTCACCCGTGGTACAATGCACGGCATTTCTATAACTAAACAGATAGCCTAATAGCTTTTCATGGATTTCGTACAACGGCATGTTATCTTTTACAATACATTTCAACATCTTTTTACATGTCCTGACCGCGTTTTCTGCCTGGCCATTACTAGGTGGGTGATAAACAGGTGACGTCATGTATTGGATGCCATTAGCGGCGCAAAATAATTTAAATTCTGTAGAATTAATTTTTACATCATTATCCGATACCATGGTTTCCGGAATTCCGAACGTAGAAAAAATTCCCTTCAATTTACCTATTAAGGCGCTAGTTGAAGTTCCGTTATGCATGTATATGCACTCCAACCACTTACTATACGCATCGACAACCACTAAGTATACCCTTTGCCCTAGGGACATGTAGTCGATGTGCACGCGCTGCCAGGGCCGCGCGGCGGCGGGCCAGGGCGCGGGCGGGTCACGTGGAGGCGCGGCGCGTAAACTGACACACGTTTCGCAAGAACCTATCCACCGCTCAATTTGTTCATCGATTGACGGCCACCATATCCTGCTTCGTGCATTACTTTTGGTTTTTATTATACCTAAATGAGAGTGGTGCAGTTCTTGTAGCATTTTCTCTCTAAGCACCGATGGTACAACTATTCGATGTCCCCTAAATATGCATCCATTTTCAAACTGTAAATCGGTTTTGCAATTAAAATATGGTATAATAGATTTACATTTTATTTTACGTGGCCAACCTTTTCGCATATACCTAAGAACTGTCTGTAACGTTTTATCGAGTTCTGTCGCTTGTACAATTTCACAATTAGTCATTGCAGGGGAAGCTACGTCAAGGAACTTAAGTGCGTAGTAGGTATCCACATCAGTATTGTCGGCAGGTATCTTATTGCAGTCTAAAGGCGCGCGCGAGAAATAATCCGGAACCAGATTGCTTTCGCTGGGTACGTACTGTACTGTGTAATTGTACGCTGATAATATAATAGCATACCTTTGCAGACGAAGTGCTGTCGTTACCGGTATACCAGTTTTGTTGTTGAAAATCGATACCAAAGGTCTGTGGTCAGTTTTTAATATAAAAGGATATTCACGGCCATACAAATACTGGTGAAAATGTTTCACCCCAAAAATTATCGCGGTTGCCTCTTTCTGTATTTGACTGTAATTTCGTTCACTTTCGGTGAGAGAACGGGATGCGAACGCTAAAGGTCGCTCGATACCGTTATCGTCCCGCTGCGAGAGTACCGCACCGAGACCGGCCGGTCCTGCGTCGACAGCGAGTATCAGCTGCGCGCTGGGCTCAAAGTGCGCCAGCACACGTTCAGACGCCAGCTCCTGTCGCACGGCCGCCATGCTCCGCCGCTGTCGGTCGCCCCACTCCCAAACAGCGTCCTTACGTAATAGCTCATGAAGCGGACTTAGCAAAGATGACGCGTTTGGAATAAAATTTCTGTAATAGTTTAATACCCCTAATTTCAATTCAATATGAATTGGCTTATTATTTTCAGTCACATACCTTAAATTAAAATTTTGACATTCCTGACAAGATGTGTCCAAGGTCTGGTCAGCTTGGCCTTCCTTTTGGGTGACGACGTGATATACACACTTTTTTGTTTTAACATAATCACACACTTTCTTTAAGTGACCTTTCACCCCACACTTCTGGCACTTATATCCCTTGTAACGGCACATATTAGTTTGATGATTTTTCATCCCACAAACGGAGCAACATGAAGAGTATGTAGTACCCGCGCCGCCGCTGCTACCGCCTATGCATCGACGAGTATCTTCACTGCGGCCAGGTTGACCTTGAAATTTCGCCCGATATACCGGCTCCTCTTTGACGATTTCTCTGGTAGACAATATTACCTTCGCTTGCCGGGCACAAGCCGCCTGTTCTGCCAATTCTATAGCCCGTGTAAGTGTCAGTGTGGATGAGTTCTGCTCGAACAATTTGTCGCGTTCAGGGCCTGAACCCAGACCAAGGACAAAACGATCCCTCAGATTCGTTTCCAGAGCGGTGCCGAAGTCACAATAGCTTGCCAAACCTCTTAGTCGCGCCGCCCAGTCCCCCAATGATTCGCCTGGATTCCTATTCGCTCCATAAAAATTCGCCTTGTCCACAAATGAGCACTGCTTTGGCTTGAAGTGGTTGTCGAGTAATAAAACCAGCTCTGAAAAACTTAGCGAATCCAATTCAGCCGGGTATGCTAAGTTTCGCACCAAGCGGTATGTTTCATCAGTAAGATGTGTAAGAAGAACTCCACTTTTATTCACTTCAATCACACTGTTAATCTTTACAAATTGCGATAATCTGCTTTTGAATATCGACCATTCACTAATTTTATGGTCGAAAACTGGTAAATTTCCGAGATAAGCCATTTTAACTTGAATAATGTAGGTACTAGGTAGGTAATCCAACGACGTCGCCACTGATATGTATTGAAGTAAGTAAAACACCGCTTAGTTTGCTTGCTAGTTTATTACTGGCCGTCGCTCCCCGCGCGCCAGGTAGATGGTACAAACATGTGGGTAAACATAAATATACCTCAGTTCTACCAAAATTGGCAGATCCAAAATTACCCCTTAAATTACCACAAGAGAAATCGGTGCGACATTATCTCAAGAACGGCTACCCAAACACATCGTTAGGTTTATTTTTGACGGCTTAGCTATTCCATAATTGTGATTCTTTCTTCCGATCTGGCAAATTTGTTAATTCTAATATTCAAATATGTGCCATCTATCGGAACTAAGTATAACTGCATTCTCCTCTAACTTCCTAAATGATTCATGGGTTCAATCGTGCTAAAAAATACCAAAGTGATTAATTTGCATTTTTATATAAAAAAATAAATATATAAATATACCTTTAAAATATAATTTGATAAACCAAAATTGTATTTTGCTACTCTTAATATATAAATATAAAGAATTAGAACAGTTTATGGCTATATTATGTCGAATTTGTACATATTTTATTTCTAGCGAACCAAGTAGCGACATCTATCGACATTATGTGAACCATTGGTAGGCATGTATGGAGTTAGCAATCTTGTCCTTTTCATTTATCTATGGTTGAATTCAACAAGGCCAAGGGCATTTTTAGTCTAACAATTCAATGGTTCCAAGATTGATACAAATCAGCGTTGGCGTGCTACCATCACAGGAATGTCTAATGGTATCACGGCAAATGAACGGAAAATTCGCCACTGCTTGCTACAGAGATTATTAAGAGATAATTGTCGCCGTGTCGTTAGGGGCAAGCCATGATCTCTAAAACTGACCATAATTTGTAGTCCAAAGTGTTGAGGTCTGGGCTAGATGAGGGCCAGTTTTCAGATCTTATAAAGTCCAGAACGTAGGTTTCAATTCAAGCCAGGTTTGGTTAGTTTGTGCCATGTGACCAGGTGCAGAGTCCTGGTGGAAAGTCCACGGTACATTATTAAAAAGTGTATTGATGAGAGGTTTCACAACACGATCCAAGGCTCTCATAATACTCTCTGGCTGAAGTTTTCACTCCGTGTAGCTTTGATAAGACGCGCCCCACCGAACCATTACTGACGCAGGATGATGACCACGATGTATTTCCGACCACTTGAAGCTTCTTATTGATTTTGATCAAAGGCTTACCTAAAAAAAGAGCTTATTGGCGAGAATGTGATTGGGCGGCCAATGCAAGAAGAAGATGAATGAGAAGATATCTAGAATGTTATTTAAAATAATTAAATTAGTTACCTACTCTTTTTGTACAATAAAACTACATTTCCTTATTTTGTTGTAATTATTTTTAGTTTTATTCAGTTAACTAACACATATTTGACTGATGATGACATATCATGATTTTACCACTACCACATCCCTGGTTCTAATCGTATTTTATAATATCTACATAAATCCAGATCTAACAAATCAAAATTGTATAAATCCACACTGAGTTTTTTCAATGATGGATAAATTGAATTCCATTTTATGAAATGAAGGTAAATCCAATCTAAATATTTATTTTTTGAAAGAATGAATACTTACAATGTTGTATTTGCTGAACAGAGTTGTTTTCTTCAATACTATTACCGTAATAAAATAAATAATGCCTTTTGAATAATCGAATTCAGATTGTTATCACTTTTCTTTAAATATCTCCTAAGAGGATAGAGTGGATTTATCCGAATTTGAAGTTAAGTGACACAATTGTGGTTTCTATAGTGGCAGACAAAGTACTCACGTCATCACGTGGTATTTGCTTGAGAGATATTTAATTAATACCAATAAAAAACCAATCTTATTTACCAAAATTGTTGATGTATTTTCAATTTTTAAGTAGGTAGGTATAAAAATCTATTTTCTACAAATTAATTGAACATTGAACTACTGTACAACCATAATTCGGTTAACTATAGTAATGTTAGGCAAGTAGGTAATATCTCAGGGTGGCAAGGTTTTATATTAATTCAGATGTACATTATATGTTCATGGGCTGTAGGCTGCTGGGGCGGTTATATTTAATCTTTAGAATTTGGAAACAGAGGACGTTTACTTTATTGAGTTTCAAAACCAACTTTTACTGATACTCAAAACTTTACAATACCTAAATTTTTAATTAATTAAACATTGATGTGCACAACCCATAAACCACAGAACATTTGAGTATATAAAACATCATAAACTACTGTATAACATATACAGTCAGACATCAAATACAACTGTCACTATATATGCGTCGTCTAATTCATAATCATTCTTTACATATTGATAGGTTTATCAAGTCAGGAAAAATCTGTTGCGTCGTAAAAATGACGTATACCTATCATTCAATTATGGATAGATTATGAATAGTGTTTCATTTGTTCTGGGACCCAACTTCCAACATTTGAAAACTATTATTATGTTTCTAAATATGATTACAAGCACTATCGCGTGCTAAGCGATAATCATATCTTACAAATTATTGGAGTGCCAAATTTTAGAACTTCATCGTGAGAGCGGGCTATATTAATTGAATCAGACTTGATTAAAAAATAACTTCAAATAACTATTTGGGTGATATAGATAGCCCTATATGAACATTATTGTTTCATGAAGAACATAATAATAGTATTATACAAATTATTGGAGTACAAAATGTTATGCCCAATGCGGGAATCGAACCCGCGACTTGCGATATCGCGTCGGATGCCTAAGCCTCCTCGGCCACCTGGACTAGGCATTTCTAGCCGAAATTTTGTGCTCCAATTGTATTACTTAAACTGTCATAGGGGACGGTGCGCGGCTGTATTAATTGAATCAGACTTGATTAAAAAATAACTTCATATGACTATTGGGATGATATCGATAACTATATCATCCAAATAGTCATTTGAAGTAATTTTTAATCAAGTCTGATTCAATTAATACAGCCCGCTCTCACGATGAAGTTGTAATATAAGTTTATTTTAAGTAATTATATTTGGTAATTATAATTACATTCCCAATTATTGTTATATTGAGCGTAAAAAAATATAAGGTTAAAATATGACTGAATTAAGAGATGGTAGTTGGCCCAAGTTACTTGTTTGTTATACTTTGCACAGCAGAATTTAGTATTTATTTACACCATATGAAAAAAAAATCGACGCTTTATTTACTATGAAATTTATTTATTCTACAAGTAACATTACGATTTTATCAAAAGTTTATAAAAACTTCAATATAAATTGAAATTGCGCGATTTTCACTTAAACATCGACTTTTAAATACGTAATGCAGTGTAAATAATTTTTTTTTCTTCATTAGGACGGATATGGACGTTTTTATCAAAAAAATATGAACACAAATTATGAATTGGTAGACACAATTGAAAAGTTAAAAAAAAAGCGGAACACAGTTGGACAGATATACCGGTTAGAATTACTATATACATTATTAAAGTTTTAGAAATAACTTTTCGATAAATTGGTCATTTTAAAAGTCCATATATAAAATTATACATATTAAAAAATCACAATTAAATCAATATACGAAATCAAATTGTAAAAACAACACATTAATTAATCGTTAAACGAAAATAACAAACGCATTTTAGAAACATTGTAAGTCAAGCCTAAAACCATTAAAATAATAATCTAATTGTAAATTAAAATTATTTTAAAAATAAATCAATATTATATTTATATACAATAATAATAATGTCAATATAGATAGAAAATTTGTTCAAACACTTGTTTAAAATAAGGGAAGCATTTATTTACGTAAAATAATTAACTTTAGTGTCTAAAATAATTATGTGGGGGTTTATATTTTAGCGATTTTTGTTAACATCAAATGATCACAGTTCGATATAATTACGATGGCAAACATGTTAGTTTAAAAATAAAATTTCAACTAAGTATAAATTAAGGTTAGGTACTTAGAGTTAAGTAATGTGATGCTTAAAATTAAATGATTAGATACTAAAATAAAACATTATAAAAAACAATCGTTGTATCATTCACTAATAAAACTACAAATACTTATTGGGACAAGTGAAAAAATTCGGTCTAATTTGTAATAAGTAAATATAATTTGTAATCTCATAAATATGTACTACTCGGTACAACTACTATAAAAGATCTAGATTTAATTTTGCCATAGTCAAATTACATATATGATATTTTGTTGACTTGCTTTATCCCAAACCAGAACATCTTATTTACATTCATATTTTCTACGGCAAATTTGCTTTGCACATAAATTACTTAATTATATACTATATATAAGGTGACTATTAATTCATCAACAATACTGCGGGGGATGGTGTAGAATCGATAACTGAATGTGATCCACTCATAATTAATTTTCACATAAACAAAATTAATACTAACTATTGCCTAAGCTGTGGCGCGTTGACTTTGAGAATGATAGCGACGACAACACTCGCGGCCGCCGTGGACAAGACTCACACATACACACGCGTTCTAGGTATTCTAATGCATTGCGAGGGCAATGAACTCGGTAGGTATACCTACGCATTGCGACGGCAATAAACTCGGTAGGTATACCTACGCATTGCGAGGGCAATGAACTCGGTAGGTATACCTACCGAGTTCATTGCCCTCGCAATGCGTTAGAATACCTAGAACGCGTGTGTATGTGTGAGTCTTGTCCACGGCGGCCGCGAGTGTTGTCGTCGATATCATTCTCAAAGTCAACGCGCCACGGCTTAGGCAATAGTTAGTATTAATTTTGTTTATGTGAAAATTAATTATGAGTGGATCACATTCAGTTATCGATTCTACACCATCCCCCGCAGTATTGTTGATGAATTAATAGTCACCTTATATGTTTACTTGTCCATAAATTACTGGGACGGGGTAAAAACCATTTTGACAAAAAAAAACACTATACTTCAATGAAGTATACTCATATTATTGATATGATGTACTCTTATCCTTAAAATAAATTATAACATTATAATATTAATAAATAATTATTATAATGCACGTCAATAGTAAATTGTAAATCACAAACACATTTCGTTCAAAATTGTGTAAATATATTTTAGTTATTTTCGTTCAGCACTTTATATTCATAATAACATGCCTTTACTACCTGCTTCTGTCCGCCATACTTATTGTGTACTTCTTTTACAAGCAGCATTTAGGTGACGAGATCGCTTGTGCTGTTTCTATTCATTACACAAATCACTCTCTAACACCGTACGCTTATTTCAAAGAAGTTCATCAAGTACGAGGACAACATTGTGCATTTAACATATAAGATTGTATTCATGGTATATTGTCACTTGTGATTTTATGCTTAAAATTTGCATACCACAATGGGTTAGGCCTATAGTGATAACTAGTTTGCAGTGAATATCCAGGTTTTCTTACCACGTAGGGTGCCGGGATAGAATTGCACTCCCTCCGTATCTTTCTGTGGCAGTCGTAAAATGCGACCAGGGGAAAAATACCGGGTAGGCGCCTTCTAAACAACTGCCATCTCACACTGCGATCACCAAGACGTCTGAAAGCGCGGGGATTATGGCAAACCCCTTATAATGTGGCAGGTAGTGTTCAACAGTAGACGATGCAGCCGATACAGTACCCTATTTGTTTATTAGAATATTTAAAATATAATTTTCTTTCTAAAGGCTTTCTAAGGCGCACGCCTTGCATGCATATCACGTGAAAACTTACCCAACAATGTTTATATCTTGGGCGTTTTGGATGCCAAAAATTACGAACTACACCAAAAAGACGTAACTCACATCACGTATGCGTTAAATGCATTTTTCATTTGAACAATGTCACGTGTATTGTTATTAAAACCGCCAGCGGCGTTCGCCCTGAGTCATAACGCCACTGTTTTGATGTAGGAGTCATCCTCGTAGTAATCAGCTGACAGTTTCAAGGCATGTTCTTCACATAAGGCCGCTAGTTCTTTGAGCCATTCGTCGAGGACTACAGCGTTGAGGATCGACCGGAGGGTAATGGTTTGGCTCCAGTAGGATTCTTGTGTGAAGACTGGCCGCTTCTGAGGGCTTGGCGAGGCTTGTTGACTAGGCGATCGGGATGGTGATGATGCTGAAATGATAAACACTTCAATTTAATAATTGGCAGAATACATTAGGCAAGGTAATACTGAGATTTTTAATATATACCTATGTTTTACTATCGATAAGCATGTGAAAGTAAAATTAGTGCCTTCATAATGTTGTCTTAGGTTTTCGTTATTATGACACATAGTAATTAAACAACTTTAAACGGTTTAAATCGCGTATATTTATCACTATTTTTGTCCCCACGTTTCAAACCCTTTGCAGTGATCGTTGTAACCTAAGTCAACACGACAAAAATTATGATAAATATAAGCGATTTAAACCGTTTAAAGTTGTTTAGTTACTTGTGCTTTCAAAGTTTGTTTCTGAATAGAATAAGTAACAGTGGCCAGTTATTAATTAAAGGTCCATAAATTTTGTTTTTAAGGATGCGTGTGCAAAAGGATTGTCTATTATTTGTATTAACTATACTTTTTGGTTTACAATCGACATAGACTTAAAATATATACGTAGGTTTAATGGAACATACAAACTAATATGAGAATCTTACAATAATGTTAGGTAAAATCATAGATTCGTTACTCAAACATACAACATAAATATTAACGGCAATCTGGACAACATAAATATATTTACAGCATCTTGAAAGACCGATTGAAATACAAATGAAATGGTAATTCTTACTTTTAAATAAGTGTAAATTGATTTACAAATGTAAATCGTTTATTTATATCTAATAATTGATTTGTTTTCTTTCGAGTACCTTGTTTACTTATGCCTGGTTGCTATACCGGCAAAACGGATCGTTCTATTTACAATAGGTTATTATTCGACGAGGTGCAGGCGTATGTTTTTTTTTTTTTTATTGGTTATAGGTAAGCCTTTGACCACAATCTCACGTGATGGTAAGTGATGATGTGGTCGAAGGTGTTAACAGGCTTAACCTAGAATGACTGGCTCTCAAGGACAGCTGCCGGAACACACCGTTAGGTGCTTGGCGACAGATTTTCTACTTGAGGGTGGTCGCTAGCCAGGCGGGCATTCGCAAAAATGCCCTTCCACCATGCGGTGAAGCTCAAGCCCGCGGCGGGATTCGAACCATGGACCTGCTGCGCGGCAGTCCATAGCCAAAGCCACTGAGCTATCACTGCTTCAAAATATATATTTGTATGTCTAAAGAGTTTCTGTATAATTCTACTACAGAGATGACAGTCTACCGGCTGTTACCCTGAAGCAGTGATGGCTCAGTGGCATTGGCTATGGACTGACGGTCTATAGTTCGAATCCCGCCGCGGGCTTGAGCTTCACCGCATGGTGGAAGGGCATTTTGCGAATGTCCGCCTGGCTAGCGACCACCCTCAAGTAGAAAATCTGTCGCCAAGCACCTAACGATGTGTTCCGGCAGCAGCCCTTAAGAGCCAGTGAAATTATAGGTACATGTCTCACGGTGACGGGCGCAGTGCAATTCGTGACTTGTGACGAAATGCATCTGTTATAGGCAGAGGTGTGTCTGCTTAACATCAGGTGGGCCTCGATCTTATACCGTTACAATAACATTAAAAAAATGGTATTGGTATGGCAAATACGAACACAACTATTGATTAAGAGTGGTTGATATGACGAATAGCGGATGGTTGAATCTTCGATCTGACATATTTATGATCGAAGGGTTGAATATAGGAATCGGGCACTAAAGGCGAACGTAGATAATTAGCCAAATATTGAAACCGACTTCAAAATAGGAGGTCTCAATTCGACTATGTTTGTTACGAGATTACTTCGCCAATTATATAAATATTTATTTTGTTTGGTATTAAGGGTGAATCCATTTAAATTTCATCAACATCGGTTTAGTAGTTATTAAGTTCCATTCAAGTAATAAGTTTAGCATTCAATAAAGAGATAATATAAACAACTTACATGACAACCTCCTTCCAAACATATTTGATAAGCTCGAGGATAAGCTTCTTCGTTTCGGTTCAACTCGCTTGAACACCGATTCTTCAATTCTATGCGCGGGAGATTCACGAGCGTGCGCTTGACCTGCAAATATAATTTAGGAATAAAGGTCCATTAAAGTTTACCCTCTTTATTTATTACTAAAAATCTTGCCTTTCAAAACTACCTCACCTGTTGATAATGAAAATAAATTGAACATGTAAAATTTAGAATAGGAATTGGCATTCAAGAACAGCTGCTGAAACACAACTGTTCTTGAAGGCACTTGTGCGATTGGAAGCAGTCTTTCTACTACCAGTGCCATTCTGAACCAATCAGCAAAGTTAAGCAACGTCCGCCTCGGTCATGACTTGGATGGGGGACCGCTGGTGACATTACTACTGAGCGCTTCCGTGCTTCAGAGGGCACATTAAGCCGTCGGTCCCGGTTGTTGTCTTAGGATGGCAGTCGTTATAGCATGGTGGTAGGGCATTTTGCGAATGCCCGCCTGGCTAGCTACCACCCTCAAGTAGAAAATCTGTCGCCAAGCACCTAAAGTTGTGTTCCGGCAGCTGTCCTTGAGAGCCAGTAATTCTAGGTTAGCCTGAACAACATTTTCGACCACATAATCACTTACCATCAGGTGAGATAGTGGTGAAAGGCTAACCTATCAGGCATACAAAAAAAGTTAGGCAACATGTCTGTCAGTTAGCCAGCGTTGTCTATCTAGTTGTCTGCCAGTTCATTACTGCTTTATCTATTTCTCTAACTCTATTCAACTTACAGTTGTCATCGGACGGCGAAAATGGCACCATCCGACTTGAATTGAATTGTGCAAGTTTGTCTATCAGTTTGTCTGATTTTCCTGTATTATGTTCGTCACCTTTGTCTTTATTAAGGTCGTCAGTTCGTTCACTTTTTTGAAATTTACTATTTAACTTACTGTCTTCACTGGTCGGCGCTACTGGCGCAATCGCTAGAATGGCTCCAACTTCAATAGAAATGCGCGAGCTTATCTACCAGTTCGTCAGTTTTATTTATATTATGTTCGCCAGTTCGTGCCCTAATTCAAAGTTTTAAGTTCAACTTACTGTCGTCGTTGGTCGGCGCCCGCGCAGTCACTAGAGACGCCTCCCGCTGCATCAGAAACACTCGTGCTTTGTCCACCAGTTCGCCAGTGTTATCTATCTCGTCTGTCAGTTCATCCACTTCTTCTTTTAATTTTCTAAGTATCTGCAATAAAAAAGGTGGTTTATGAAACTAAATAGCCAACTATAAGCCTATGTATGATAAAAACCTGTCATAAAAAAATGTAGACGTCGTTTTCTTCAGTGGGATTAAATTAAATCTGCATGGATTTTACGAGGGGTGATCCAAAAGTAATGATAATCAAAATAATACACGGTGGTTAATGTTACAAAAATAATTTATTTTTCTACATAGTCTCCTAATAAGGCAATACATTTAGTTCAACGTTTTTCTAAACCTAGGATAGAAAAAAAATCTTTATCTTGACTCTCCCAAAATGTCTCAACAGCTGCCATCACTTCGCTATCATCTTCAAATTTCTGGCCTCGGAGATGTTCTTTGAGCCGAGGAAAGAGATAGAAGTCACTGGGAGCTAGATCTGGCGAATAGGGAGGGCGTTCGGGCAGTTCGAACCCTGTTTCTTGAATGGCAGCATTCGCAACTGCGGCTTTGTGAGCCGGTGCGTTGTCTTGGTGAAACAGCACCCCAGCTCGCAGTTTGCCGCGCCTTTTTTCTTTAATGGCCTCCCGTAATCTTCTTATTTGGTCTGCGTAGTAAGAGCCCGTAATAGTAGCTCCCTTATCCAAGTATTCGACCATAATAATTCCTTCAGCGTCCCAAAAAACGGACGCCATAACCTTTCCCGCCGAACTTGAGACTCAATTTTTTCGGCGTCGGTGAGGAGGCTCGTTTCCAAGACATCGACTGCTTTTTGGTTTCCGGGTCGAAATGGTGGACCCAGGTCTCATCCATGGTCACGAAACGTGACAAAAAATTTTCTTTATCGGCTTGGAACTTCTCGAGATTAACCTTTGAAATGTCAACTCGTTTTTTCTTTTGCTCGTCTGTCAACATTCTCGGTACCCAACGCGCAGAGACCTTCTTCATGTGCAATTCGTTGGTTAAAATTCTTTGAACGCTACCATAAGAGATCCCTGTCATCTCAGCTACGTGCCTGACGGTCACTCTTCGATCTGCCATCACGATATCCTCTATCTTTTTGGCATTGTCTTCAGTGGTGGACGTGGATGGGCGTCCTTCACGATGTTCATCTTCCGTGGATGTTCTATCCAGCTTAAACTCCTTGGCCCAGCGTGCAACCGTGGAATATGGAGGGGCAGAGTGCCCCAATGTTTCCACCAAGTCGTTGTGTATGTCTTTGGTAGACATTTTTTTCAGAGAGAGATATTTAATGACAGCTCTGATTTCGTTTTTCTCCATTTTGATGTTATCACTCCGGTTGTCAGTATTCAAATGAATGTATCTTCCTGGAATCATGGTGTATTTATACGATTTTTTCTCGCGCACCTTGTGGATGTATGAGCAAGCAAAAAAAATTTTTTTTAGATTTTAATACGGTCTAGAAATACCTGATTATCATTACTTTTGGATCACCCCTCGTACATCCGTAACAAGACGAACAAGTAGCCTGTCAGATCTTAATCTACTACTGCGATCCCCAAGACGTGCCAAGCGTGGGGATTATACCAAACCCCTCTTAATAAGGGAGGCTGTGTTCAGCAGTGGACAATCCCGCTGATACAGTATTGGCTTCGTAGTTCCTTCCATACAAGTGGAGTCTCGTCATATTATAAATAAGTGTTCATACTCGTTGAAATTTTGCATGTTTGCAACTATGCTTTTTTTTTATGCCTGATAGGTTAGCCTTTGACCACTATCTCACCTGATGGTAAGTGATGATGTGTTCGAAGATGTTGTACAGGCTAACCTAGAATTACTGGCTCTCAAGGACAGCTGCCGGAACACACCGTTAGGTGCTTGGCGACAGATTTTCAACTTGAGGGTGGTAGCTAGCCAGGCGGGCATTCGCAAAGTGCCTTACCACCATGCAATGTCCAAATGCACGTCTAAAATCTATGCTTCTGGTATGCTAGTTTTCGTTGTATTATTTATTAGATCTCTAAATGTGAAAATAAGAATTCCAATACAACTTTTCAAAATAATGTTGAAAATACACATTTCTACGGGAAACTGACAAACCTAGATTTATAGATTTTAGACTGAAGAACATGCATTCAAAATTTCAACTAGTTTGAATTGGGTTTATACTAAAATATGACTAAATTAAAATTGTAAGGAAAGCGCTAGGCTTGCCACTAGCCTTAAGAACCCATACATGAAGCGCCAAGTCACTGCAATACTTTCGCCAACCCAAATACTGTAAGTTCTTTTCTTTCTTGTGTTTTCTTCTGTGGGTTTTATTTGGAAAGAAACTATCATACTTAATTATATGTAACTATTGTGTTCTCTACTCTTAGAAATGGAATTACTTACTAAAAATTGTATTTTATAATTTAATAAATTGTATTATTTATGGACCACATAATAAAATGAATATATATCATACAATATGTTTATTTATATATATTCTTTGGAAGGCTTTCAAGTTGCTTTGAATTTCAGCAGGAATACAAATAGATATCATCGATGTACAGTTTCAGGAGCAAATGAATACCGGCCACGATCATCAGTCTCCAGAGGAAAAAAATCGTGGAGTTTCTACTTCAGGACATAGAGCAAATAAAAGATAATCTTTAAACTTTATTACTTCACCTCTGGGGAAGGTTTTTCTGAAGCTCAAAGTTTTAAATTTTATTTCTGACTCACTTTCTTTTCAAAATTATAATTATTACTCAATAAAACCCCAAAAATATTACATTTACATAAGTCTCGACCAGTTTAGGAATGTCTGGTTTCCCCATTGGGGGATTTGCCATAATCTTTACTCTTGGCAGGCGTCTTAGGGATCTCAGTTGAAGTTTTTGGTTCTTCAGAAGGTGCTGCTTTCCACTTTGTGGTATTACTCCCTTAGTCGCCTCTTACGACACCCACAGGGAAAAAATGGGGAACGGGTGGATGTGACATTCTAACCCGGCACGGGGAATTCAGTATCACGATATATTTTGTAAAAATTAACAAGAAGCACTACTAGAACCATCTAGCATATGGAGATGAATTAGTTATACAAGAGATTTATATGTAATCTTATTTACAAATTTTCATAGCACACCATTTTTGACCTGGAGGGATAATCGAACTCTCGACCCCTGGTTGGTGCCAAACACACATTGAAAAAAAAACAGGTCTGGGCTGTAACAATAATCTTGCATATATAGGAATATTATATTTCAGCCTATCATTTAGATAGGCTGAAGTATAATATTCCTGGTTTAACTAAATCTAGTCTACCTGATATAGCGATGGCACATTCGGCTGCAGAACATATCCCGGACAGAGCAGCAGTGACGTCAGCAGCGGCGTGGGCAAGGACGCCAACTTGCACACGATACTGGTCACTCTGCTGTTCACTGTCACTTCGGATTCGAGGAGTGCAGCGGTCTTCTTCAGCACGCTGCTTAGCAATGGGCCTGTAACAGCGAAAAACATCATTAAATATAGAAGGCATAGTCTTCCAGCGTGTGACGCCGGGCTTGAATGTCACCCCCCCATCTCCACCCATGGGTGTCGTAAGAGGCGACTAAGGGTAACACACCAGAAGGTGGGCAGTTCTGAGGTACTGAAATCTCACACTGCGATCCCCAAGCCGCCTGCCAAGCGTGGGGATTATGGCAAACTACCCATATTGGAGGAGGCTGTGTTCAGCAGTGGACTATCCGGCTGATACAGTACAGTAAGTCTGCACGTTAAGCCGTTGGTCCGGGTTGTTGTCTTAGGGTAGCAATCGTGATTGGGTATTTTCCGAATGCCCGACTGGCTAGTTACCACCTTCAAGTAGGGCATTTTGCGAATTTCCTCCTGGTAAAAAACCACTTTTAAATAATGAATCTGTCGCCAAGCACCTTTCGGTGTATATCTGGAGCTGTTCTTGAGAGTCAGTAATTCAAGGTTTATAGCCTGAACAATATCTTCGACCACATCACTTACCATCAGGTGACGTAATGGCCAAAAACTAGCTTAAAAGATAGGCGAGGATATGGCCCCATGGTACAGGTGACTCACCGATTATGGATTCGGCGCTCTTCCGCCAAGTCCGAGCCGTAGTCACTTCCTCGTATTCTCTCACATCTTCTACCTTCCCCAATCTCTTCCTGAACATTTCCTCCACAAACACATCACTATCGTCTCCATCCTTATACTTAAAACTCTCGTAATCACTACTATCACCTATCGATATCAAACTATCGTGCTCTTTCACATCACTGGTCTCTTTTATATCGTCATTTTCGTTGAGAGATGTCAAACTCTGCGGTTCTTTTTCAGAAGTATCACTGGTTTTTAAGGTGTCGTATTCGCTGGTGCAGATAGAAATGAGGCTGTCCTGCTCTTTCGTATGGGTAGGGTCGGTTTCTCTCGTTTCTTTGTTGTTGTTTGTCTCGCGTTTGGCGACTGAATCGTATTTGGAGGTCCAATTACCGCATGCTATCGTTCTAGAGACGATTTCGTAACGAGCATCGCAGAGGTAGGCGTGGTAATTGCCGAACAGTGTTTCGTTGGGGTTCTGGAATGAAAAAATGTATGTAGCCATGGTATTGCTTATCTGCATTCTTTTATGATCAATTTCAGCTTCGAAAACAAAGAATTTGTATCGAAGAAGTTCAGTTGTATGTAATTTATTTGAATATGCGTATATATGTAAAAAAACTAAATTGTAATAAAATATTAAACTAGATTTTGATCGATTACCATTATCGGTACATAAGAACTGCTTCAAAAGGTGTTTCGTTGGGGTTCTGTAATGAAAAAATGTATGTAGCCATGGTATTGCCAATCTGCATTCTTTTATGTTCAATTTCAGCTTCGAAAATAAAGAATATGTATCTAAGAAGTTCAGTTGTATGTAATTTATTTGAATATGCGTATATATGTAAAAAAAATATGTAATAAAATATTAAACTAGATTTTGATCCATTACCATTATCGGTACATAAGAACTGCTTCAAAAGGTTGTAGTTGTTGGTATTAAACAAAATTACAAGTATTGTCGAATAATCAAGAAATGAATAACGCTAGCTGAGCGGATCAGCTTACACAATAAAAAACGAAAGCAAACTGTAGAGCATGTCTCGGCACCAGGGACAGATGGCACGGGTTCGAATTCCGCCCCTAGTTTGTTTCCGATTCCATGACGTCTAACGTTGAACAAATGCCCATTAGGAGGAGGGGTTGCCGTAATCCCCACGCTTGGCAGGCATCGCAGTAAGTCAGTGTAATATGGCATTTTTCAGATGGCTCTGCTGCGCACCTTCTTGTATGTCGCCTCTGAAATTCTATCCTGGCCCCCACGGTGGATATGGGTTTAGTGTCTTAACAGATACAGTATATAAAATAACCATTATTGACTCTTGTCGGCATTTCATTTTTTAAATACTGACAAGTTTCCAGTTTTATTTTCATTGTAAGAACTAACTTATCTTTATTATATAATAAATTAATTAAAAAATCAAAAAACCCGACTGCATATAATTAATTTTCATTAAACGTTTAATCGTTCCATTGAAATTAAAACTGCAAGTTATACATATTTATGTAATCGTCTTTTAAAGCCCTTCATTTTGAAACCAACTCGAAGGGTAAGGAAGAAAAAAAAAAATCTCTTGCAATATGGCATAAAATCCGCCAAGTTGTTTATATATTTTTTTGATGTACCTAGTGTCACTTGGGTTATCAAGATGAATCTAATGATATCTCATACAATAAAACCAGTTAAGCCGTCTTGAAGAAATGGTGGAATAAAGAAACTCACAAACACATACATGAACTCTGAAAACCTAACACTTCTTTTTTTGGGCAGTCGTGTAAAAGTTATAATTCCTTGCTCGAATTTCGTCTAACCATATCATATGAATGTTTAATGACCAAATATATATTAACAAAAAACAAAAATCTTACCCCATAATTAATTTTCGCATCCTGGACTAGATTCCCCATCGCTATATCTTCATTCACCCCGTTGACTCGTCTCTCATCATCCCTTCTAAATTCTAGAACTCTCCTTCCAGTTAAAGCCAGTTCATCTACCCACTGCCTGGTCTTTTCCAGAGGCCTAGAGCAGCAGTTAGGAGCAATACTTAGGAAAGCGGCTGCGGCATCTCTGTAAGGCTCAGGGTCTGTGATGCGGTGTCGATGGGATGGAGTTAGATGTTGACCAGTTAGAAGGTACTTGTAGACTAGTTCGATCATTACGTCTTCGCAGTTCAAGTTAATAAGGGTTTCCATCAGAGATAGGGAGACGAGAGATAACTGAAAAATAAGGCAGTATTTAAAAGCGTTATCTGTGCAAGGTATACAATGTCTAAAACTCAAACAGTAAACTTATTTTCCACACCCTATGTTCGACTATCAGCATACGTTTCGCTTAAAGAGCCATAATGTTTTAAATCTATTTTCCGAAGAAGTTGTACCGGGTTACAACTTCGGAAAATAGATGCGCAAAGAAGGAAAGACTTAAACTGTGGTACAAAAGACACCCACAAACTATATTACCCCAGCGGAACACCTGCCTCCTGGTAATGAACTGCAGTGGCCAATTTGGAAGTCGCTTAACAAACTCCGTACCCAAGTTGGTTGTTGCAAAAGCAACCTGGCCAAATGAGGTATAATAGAGAAGTTACATGTGGAATATGAGTGTGGTGCTCCTGAGCAAAATATTGCACACTTACTGTCCCCTGTGCCCGACCTCTTGCACAGGAGGACCTCAAGAATGCATCTGACAGGGCCGTGGAAGTGGCATCCTATTGGCCAAAAAAATATATAAGAGCCAATTAGCCATTGATACGAAATGAATGACTGAATGTGCAAGGTATTACTTTTCTATGCGGCTCTGTGTGCATACTCGTACTGTATTTGGACAGATGTGACTCTAACTTAGCCTTATTTGGAAGATATTACTTGTCAAACTTTATGTCTTCTAAGCTCCCGTCATTCACCATAAAATATCATTTTGATGAAGACTTTTGTCGACCTGACGGAATATGTTTTCAGTAGTTTTCTAAAAAACGGTATTTAAATAAACATATTCATTGAAATTTCTTTGTATTATGGAAAGAGGTACATATATTTTTATTGCTAACATGTTAACCTTTGACCAACTTAACTAATGGTAAGTGTTATGTTCAAAGGTGTTAACAGGCTAAACCTAGAATAACTGGATCTTTAGGACAGCTGCCAGAACACACCGTTAGATGTCGCTCCATCCGAATACGATGGTTAAGAACGAGAGGACAAATTAAGAGTTATGAGTTATATGTCAAGTTAGCTTAACGGTCAGAGCAAACCTCGGCTGTAGGGGTGAATGGCGAGGGTTCGAATCCCGCACTTGACTATAATTGTTCTTCTCATAATTTTGTATCTGCAAATGTAATCAGCGGAGCATGCGTTATTGCAAAAATAAAAACATTAAAACACCGTTAGATGCTTAGCAACAGATTTTCTACTTCACAGTGTTAACTAGCCAGGCGCACATTCGCGAAATGCCCTACCATTATGCATTGATTGCGTAATCCATCAGAGGTTTGCAGTGTTAGAGGAAGAAATCCATCAAATAGAATCATATCATTTTCATTCTACCCTCGTTGAGCGCAGCAATCTTATTGCTGATTTTGTTCTCGAACCCCGCCCATCTTCTCCACACATCTCTGGTAGATACGCAACCTAAATATAGAATTTACTGAACAGATATAATAAATTTTTCGTTGCTCCATTTCTGTGGCGAAACGCGTGCCTGGCACTCACGTTGGAAATGTTCCCGCGAGTTCCGGATTTTGTATCTGTGCGCTATGTCTTAGTGTGCGTTGCTCTAGGACGCAATGTATTATTTCGAATTTCTGTTTACTCGGGTGTTGTGCTTTTACGCACAACTACACACTTACCTGCGAATCCCCTTCCAATCTTCGCAGCAATACATCGACAACCTTGGTCCCATCGTATTCATACACGAAGAGGAAGTGCAACACGGTCCGCAGTAGTCCCCTCTCGCTCACACACCGCAGTAGCAGCTCTAGGTACGCCATCGCGGCCGCTTGCTCGTTGACTCCGCTCTGCAACGGGTCCGCTTTCGTCTACGGTCGTGCGAACGTTAGTGGGCTTCATTTGTATGACGGCGGTTGAGTGACAGTTCAATTTGAGTTTTAAGTTCCAAATGGTAAGGTTTAATTTTGATTAGAGTTGAGTCTGGCTCATGTTGTATTAGGGTATCCATGTGAATTTCAGCAGGTTCTTTTCTACCCGTATCGGAATGACTGCTTATCAAAACGACGTAAATCCACTAAGAAGCAGTACGTCAAACATTTAAATAGCAATTCACCCAAGTAGCATAATGTCAAAGGGTCAAATTATGCCAACGACCAAAAGCATCTTCAATCAAATGATACTACATACTCTCTTAACCTCAAATCTTTAATAAGTTCTACTTATTAATCTACCAACCTTAGTCAGTCAGTCAGTAACTTAAGGCAAGCCATTTTATATGTCTAGAAGATGAAGATTAACATAAATTTTCCTTCATAAGTATAACGAAATCTACGATTCTAACGTTCTGCTACTTAGTTGATTTACCTACTTAGTAATTTTGCTTAGGAGTCTTTCTGATACAGGTTCTTTTTTGCTCGAATTTTGTTAGGAACAAGGATTTTCTGAAGTGATTTATGTAATAATATGCTTTTAAATCAAATGCATGATCTGCAAGGTAAGAACAAAACATTGTTTTTACACTGTCCAATTAGTTGAAATATTTTTACAGTCACTAATCAATAAGATATTATGTTACAATAAATTTTTAATTGAATTATTATATAATGATAAACATCGTGGATTCAGAATGTTAGTGAGACACAAAATGTTGTTAGTGGATGAAAAAGCCAATCGTGTATGAGTTTATGAAAGCCCAATCTTACGACATGTCACTCAGACGAAATGCAACTCTATTACTGTGTGAATAGAGTATAATGCCACCATCACTAAACCGCTAGATACCGGCAATGACCCTTACCGGTGCATCCAAACTGTGCGTGCAATGCAAGCCCTTTAACGTGAACACAAAACATATTGTCTACGGCCCCGTTTTTATAATCAATCAATCATTGTCAATCAACTTATTTCCGTACTATTCGTAATTTATATTCACAGTTGATCGAAAAGGAATCCTTTGATCGCTGATAGAAACCGGTCGTAGACTATAACTAGGCGACCAATCTGCATAATTTAGTTAATCAAGACTGATTACATATATGCAAAGATAATGCACGATTGACAGATACATCATTTATGCAGATTGATCGTCTAATCCACATTATGATTGCTGGATTCATTAATTAACACTAAGAGAACGGTTTGGTTTCAATTTAAATTAATTCAGTCCTATATGAATTTAAATTGCATTATTTAATACGCAAATAATAGCGAAGTACCTATTCTTCTGTAGTAGCAGTTACAACTGTACAAATGTTTGAAAAATATACAATAAACAGCATTAATTTAAAATATAGTTTATTACCATATACATGTATGTATTTTTAAACTGCGGATGTGAGTAACCAAATCATTCTAATTGTTTAATTTAAATAAGATCTATGTATAAAACTCGTCATGTAATTTAATGATTATTTGTTCAATATCATATTTTATAATATAAAAATACGAGACAACGACGACGTCGGTATATTTTCTCTGCCGCTCGTAATATAAGTAAAAATTTCGTGAATGAAGAAAAGGTTAATTTTTGTAATACTCTAGGTTATTTATAATATTAGACTACTTTTCTGGTATAAAAGGACGTTCGGTCCTTAATAAAAAAAAATTACAAGAGAAAATTTATTTCATCTGCAATATGATTATATATGATAAACACGTTGAACGTTCACATCGCGACTGTCGCTTACTGCTTACTCGACGTTTAATATACATGCGTAAACAGATGTATATTTATTATCCTTTCTCAAACGCAATAACAGTGCAACGCAACCGTTGTTAAAGTATTTCTTTTATACAGATAAATAATGGACCGGAGCGTGACTCTTAATTCATGCCTTAATAAAGGACCACGATAAATCCAAAATCCCGGTCTATACGAGTATAACATATTATTTCCATAAATTCTACTACCCCTTCGAATCCATACGAGTAGTATATACACTGTACTGATCTTAAATATAAGTCAAACAATAACTGAATAACACACGATAAAATAATCATATACACACAAACACACACAAAATAATATATCTAATTATGTATATAAGAAAAAAATAAAACATAAACATAAGTTTTTGTAAAGTTACTTAAATACTTCAAAAATATAATAATATTTGTTTTTATATTCACAAGTGCAATGTCAATAAATAAATATTATTTATTAAAATACCATTAGGTTGTTAAAGAGTGCCTCACCTGGTTACACTGAAATAGATATTGATTAGTAAAAAAATCGGTAATTACTAATTAGTACAGTTATTAATTAGCAAAAATTCACACAATTCTATTTGGTTTTGCGTTTTTTGTCATACATATAGTTTGTATTTGGTGTCTAATGGTACAAAAATAATAGTTTTCTTGTTTTCATATTTTTGATATTCTCACAAATTCATGATAATAAATAATGTAATAGTATCATACTAATGAAATTTTTACAATATTTATGGACATAGAATCTAATATAAATTGATTAAATTATTATGACCCAGGCATATGTAATATGAAGCTAAGCTAACCTTTCTCATTTATGAAAACAGATCTTTATGACCAGTCACCAAAAATGTTTCTGCTTTTTAGGGCAAAAATCATACTTGAAAACGTCCCACAACCTTTGCAGCAGTGAATTCATGTTACGCTAACAAACACGAGCGCGCTCGAAAATTGCTTGTGTTTGATTGTTTGAGTGTATGATGTACATCAGATGTATGTACATCATACACTAGTGTGCTAGCTAGCCGTCGCTACAGCGCACTTAGAGAGAGAATTTCTCCTATTTGACTCAATGAATAAGCAGGGCAATGCTTATTCATTGAGTCAAATAAGTGCCAGGATTTTGATCACTTATTTATCAACATTATAATCACTTCTCTTTAACAGTGTATTCAAGTTATATTTACCTGTAGTAACGCTGGCCCCATAACGGGTACTAGAAACCCTTGGTATAGGAGATCAAGTAAGTGCTTCTTTATGGACGGATGAGCCACCTGTAAAATAATACATTTCCTATGAAGGTCTCTACTCAGGTTGATGTGAAAATGGGTGTTGCGGACATTTGCTTAAAAATATGTATATGTTATATAAACATAATTGTGGATATAACATATACATATTTTTATGTCCAAAACTGTCCAACCCGGTTATCGAAACCAGACCTCAAGAATTCAAAGTGACGCTTAGCGCCACACGACAAAAGCGGCAGTCAATAAATATGTATAACAATACTAATAAGTTAGCAAGCAGGAAATAAAAAAACAATATATCAGAATGTTAATTTGTCTTATGTGGTGCTGTGACCAGGATAAAATATATATTACAACTACTAATATTATGAGATGAAGCGTAAGTTTGACTGTACGGAATGTGGGTAATACGCTCGAGATTACATTATGAAAATTGTTGAAGGAGGTTTTGCATAATGAAACCAAACTTCATAGACTTCGATTTCGTTATACAGTATAAAGAACACTTCACTTTTTGACATGACATACATGTCATGAGTAGTGTTGTGTTCTATTTTTCTTTTTCATATTGGTTTGTTTACGAATCTCCTGGCCGAGGACTTATTAAAGCGGTCAAACTTTAGAAATATAAACGTACATTTACTCTACATTAACGCGTCAAGAAAAGCAGATTTACCTGAGCTACAGCATTGCAGAATTCTAGCGAATCGATGAACAAAGTGAGCTTATTGACCGGATTGACGTCATCCGGCGACAGACGATACGTCTTGTCAGGCAGTGTTCGAGGCAGAAGTGAATAAAGTCCGCTTAAACCTGTAAAAATAAAGATTTAATTGGAAAATACATATGTAATGCTTAGACACTGTAAAAAAAGCTTATATACTTATTACACAAAGCTACACTAATAGCATAATTTTTGAAATAAATATGGCACAAACATTGCGTTTCGCTTAAAATGTTAATTCGCTTGGACAGAATTACAGTCAACTTGTTATGATTACTATAAACTTAGTATGGAACCAGTGCTTCCTGCTCAGCCAGCGTGTAAACATCAGCCAGCGGTACTGGATATATAAATGTATAAAACGACGTTTAGAATTTCGAAAGAAAAAACATTTGTTGACGATTTGGCAACAGTGTACAAGTATTCGAGTATATTTTTAATTAAGATATAATTTTGTATCACAATAAACATATCGCACCATATTGGAAGAAAAAAAAATCGGACCGCTCGTAGCGATGTTTGCTTGGCTGTTATTAACCGATCAGCAAAGTTAAGCAACGTCTGCCGCAGTAATATATTTTTATTATTATTATTTTGTAGTATGATATTCATTTTGTTTTAATTTTTTACTTCCGATATGGTAGCCTAACGCCACTACTAATGCCAAAAAACATTATTAATGTTTATTGGCATTAGTGGTAGCATTTTATTTACCAGTAGCAAGTACAGGGCACGTGTTCCCGGCCAGCATATACTCTGCGAGCGGTTCGCATCGCGCGGACATTTTGGCGCACAACAAGAGTGCGTCCCGCGCCGCCGCGCCCGTGTCGCCCTCGCGATGCACGAACGACAGCAAGAGGCGGACTATTATGAATCTGTAATTAGAAAATATAGCAATGAGCGTCTATTTTAGCCTTTGCACGATTGTGTCAAACAATGGATAGTTTACAGTTACTAAAATACTTAGCCCAGTTTATAAAGAAATAAATTTAAAATGGCGCCGATAACCAATACCTCTCACTCGCACACTATAGCTGTCTGTAGTGTGCAAGCGAGATGTAGTATTGCTATTGTTGTCTATAGTGCAAGCGAGATGTAGTAATCAACGCCATTTTAGTTTCGTTTCTTTATTAAATCAGATTGTAATAAGTGTTAAAGTAAAAAAGTATATTTTGACGGTTCCGACATCGAATTTTTTCAATCGTTAATAAATATATCGTCTAGATTATATGACAAGTTACGATATACTGAGTAAGATCGCCAGAAAACCATCATAGTATGATGATAGTGAATTTGGTTAGAGTTTTCGAAGAGTCAAAACGGTACGGTTAATACTGCTTTTAAAACTTTTTGGCAATTAATATTTAATTTTCTGCAACCAAAGACCGAAAATAATAAACAATATACACCAGTACATTTTAAAATATACTGTATCAGCCGGATTGTCCACTGCTGAACACAGCCTCCCCTATGTAGCGGGTATTTGCCATAATCCCCACGCTTGGCAGGCGGCTTGGGGATCGCAGTGCAAGATGTCATAGTTCTTAAGAAGGCGCTGCTGCCCAACTTCTAGTATTTTTCCCTTAGTCGACTTTTACGACACCCACATAGGAAGAAATGGGGAGGTGTGAGGAGTATAATCAAGTTAAATTAGGTATAGATCAATTTAAGTTATGTGCCAGCTCTTCAAATGACAAAAAAATTTCAGCAACCGTGTAGTCAATGCATGGAACAAACTTCCGGAAAACATAGTTTCCAACCCAAACTGTAAATCAGTTCAAGAATCGACTCATCTTATGTGTAACAAGAAACACTAGTAGAGTAACAGGCAACTATCAGTTGTTACAACTGTCTGCCTAGTAATAAATAATAATAATATTTTTTTGGTATTAAAATTAGATATGTTTAATCCCTGCCTAGATTAAACTTACGCTGCGTATACTTTGGATTAAGCGACCATTGATATTACGGGCCTGCATGATAGGCCTTTTTCAGAGGGATTGAAGCATAGGCGACCGTTTAACTGAGTCGGTTCTTATGTAAGAGCGTTATGCGGAAGGGGTGTTGTGCCTTGCATTAATTAGCTATTTCGTATGCAACGTAACATCACTGCTACGTCTGCCGTAACCCCCTCATACGCCACGCGTCTGCTTGAGGAACTGAGACTCTGCGGCGATTTTATCAGTTAAACTAAAATAGGCAAAGTGCGAGCCGCAATCGCATCCGAGGGTTTTTAATGGGATTGGAATAGATTATAATGCATGCAAGATAGATGCATTGCACTGCGCCCCTCACCCTGAGACATAAAATTGTTAAGTCTCATGTGCCGGTACCCATACCCTTCAAAGCAGAACAAATTAAGTCGAACGTTACTGCGGTAGAAGTACGTATGGTGGCAGTCCTACCCGAATAATTAGTTCCCGTCTTGTCTAATGACATCAGTGTGTTGGTACACACCATTTACAAAAAAATCGTATTTATTTCAGGAGAAATGTATGATTCTGACCCGTGGGGTGCCGGGTTAGAATTGCACCTCCCCATATCATCCCGTGGGTGTCGTAAGAGGCGAATAAGGGAAAAATACTGGAAGGTGGGCAGCAGCGCCTTCTAAAGAACTGCCAACTTACACTGCGATCACCAAGACGCCTGCCAAGCGTGGGAATTATGGCAAATACCCCCTTAATAGGGGAGGCTGTGTTCAGCATTGGACGATCCGGCTGTTACAGTACAGTATGATCCTGATGTTTTTTGTTAACATTCGAAAGCTGGTTCTATAGTCATGTGACCCCATTTAAATTTAATACTTTACTGTACTGTATCAGCCGGATCATCCACTGCTGAACACAGCGTCCTCCATTTATGAGGGGTTTGCCATAATCCCCACACTTGGCAGACGTCTTGGGAATCGCAGTTTATTTTTTTTAGTTCCTCAGAAGGCAGTTTCCTTCCGGCATTTTATCTTTAGTCGTCAGTTTTTTAGTTGAGATTTATAACATTTTTGTTCTTAGTGTTATTTGTTAGAAAATCCGCCATAATAAATTACACATATTCTGCGAAAATTGCAACTGGCAAGGTATCTATTATGATTCAAATTATACAACCCTTAAAAGTACAAGCGGACCGATGGAGGTACAGCGGGGGCTTAGTCATAGGGTCCGTTATCTGATACGGAACCTTAAAAAGAAACACTTACTCAGCAGTGGAACCGTTCTGCGTATGAGTCGTCAGGAAGAAAAGATCGATAAATTTGACATTCTGCATCAGCGCCACACATAGCTGATTGAGGACTTTAACCAGCTGCCCTGCAAATGTAAGGAGATTTTCATATCTGTAATTTCCAGTGTAATTAATACGAACATCAGTCAAGACCGTGTGGAGCCCCGCTCTATAGTTTTGTAGAATAACAACCGTGAAACAGGAATGTTTCTACTACAAAGCACATTATTAATCAGTCTTTTCAGTAAGTATTTGTTTTTCAAATACAAAAAGCAGTAGAGATTTTTCCAGCCTAAAAAATTTTTAACCAAAAAATGGAACCGACTTCAACACCCAAAAGTGAAAAAGTGTGAAATAACTTGTTGAAATCGATACCATGATAGTTCAAAAGTACCTATTATCACAATATTCTGCGCATGGTACCGACTTTGACAAGTTATTTCACACTTTTGGGTGTTGAATTTGGTTCCATTTTTTGGTTAACATTTTTGCACTCTTTTAGTGACCCTTGCTACTTACGGGATCCATCGTCATTCATTGTCAACGACTATATAATCAAGATAGGTAAATATTTTTCAGTTGTAGGAGTGTAACTCAAAACCGTCTTGACCGATTTTGATGAAATTTAAATGGGACCAAAGGACAAGCAGTTTTGAAACAAAAAAAGAAGTTTCAAAATCGGTTCAAAGAACGAGTTCAAGTCAAAAGATCTGAGGTAAAAAATTTGAATTATAACCAGATTAAATGAGAACCTAAGTAAACCTACAAGTCGATCATTTAAATTTCATCAAAATCGGTCGAATAGTTTTTAAGTCATAATCAAGTAACTGAAAAATGTATTTGCGTACCGGGGTGATTAATTAAGGGATTGCAATGCATAACTTGTCGGAGGTGAACAGTGTTTTAGGCGAGTATCTTGATAGCAGTAGACATTACTAAAATATTTGAATAGCGGAACCAACTTCTAACAATGGAAAGTATGAACAAAAATGGTGTGTGACTGTGTTTGGCGCACGTGAATACGTTTCAAAATGGCGGGCTTCCCCTCCGCCACGCGCGATGTTATATAGTCCGATGCTATATACGATTATATAGCGCGATGTTATATGTTTTTTTTCCCTTTATATTGACTATACGTATTTGAAATTCTACTGTTCTTATTTTTTTTCTACTGTTTAATATGTTTTTGTTCTTCTAGCGTTTAATATGTATTTGATTTAATTTTTGTTCGAATTTATTATAAATAATTTTATCAATTCCTGCCTCACTTATTGTTATTACTTTTTGTGTCATTAATGTAAATAGTTAATCCGTATTAATTGAAATAAATAAAATAGTCCAATTAGCGTAATAAATTCTTTGATTCTTTAGCTATACAGTGGTGTAATTGAAATTTGGATGGGGATGATAGATACGTAGCTGCAACACTAAACTGTATACCTCGTTTTTGTTATCATTGCTTTTTTGAATTGCGTCTCTATGGAAGAAATGTTAAAGACTTATTCACGTCAAAAACTTGTGTAAGTCGGACCATGATTAATGTTTTGAATTAGTATGGTACCAACTTCAACGATTTATTTTATATAACAAAATTACAAATTTAGAAGAGTAAAAATTATAATCATGTGCGGGATTCGAACCCACCCATTAAACTTATTTTATACTTTTCAGTGTAGAAACTCAGTTCAGTGGAGTTCCGTTTTGTTTTTAAATGTTTTAGTGCACAAGATGTTCCTACTTACTTTCTGAATTAGGCCACGACAAATCATTTCTAAATCCACTCAGCAGCTTCAAGAGTGGTCTCAGAAACGGCTCAGCTGCTATTATCTGTAAATAAGTGTAAACGATACTATTGGTTTCAATCTGTTGAAAACATAATCAGAATGAAATCACATAACTTTTTTTTTTTTGACTGATAGGTTGGTCTTTGACTACTATGTCACCTGATGGTAAGTGACGATGTGGTCGAAGATGTTGTTCAGGCTAACCTAGAATTACTGGCTCTCAAGACAGCTGCCGGAACACACCGTTAGGTGCTTGGCGACAGATTTTCCACTTGAGGGTGGTAGCTAGCCAGGCGGGCATTCGCAAAGTGCCCTACCACCATGCTATGACGACTGCCATCCTAAGACAACAACCGGGACCGACGGCTTAACGTGCCTTCCGAAGCACGGAAGCGCTCAGTAGTAATGTCACCAGCGTTCACCCATCCAAGTAATGTCCGAGGCGGACGTTGCTTAACTTTGCTGATCGATTCAGAATAGCTAAGCAAACTTCGCTACGAGCGCTTCAAGACAATGATAAGAATCTGAGTCAGTAGTCAAACGGCTGTACATACTAAAATAAGTTTGTAGTATTCATGCTGTTTGAATATACCTGTGTTAATAATAAATGTATAATATATTCAAGCCTTTCTTTCCGGTATTCCATATTCAATATTAACAGTTTATGTTTAGTGAAAATTGCGCCAAAACTTTTAGTTAAAAATGACTGACGTCAGAAGCTTCAACTTACCCTGTCGGATCGATTATCAACACGTGTCGCTTCTAGACAAAACAGAAACAGTTCCGCCTTCTTAGCATAAAGATTACACGTTCAACTCCGGTATGATGATAAACTGTACTGATTTCTGAATGTAGTTAAATTATCATTTGCCGAACAAGGAAAACGTCTGGACGTGTGCCAAAAGCTTAATGGAGGCAACAAGCAGCAAATACATTATCGTTATTTTTAATCCGAATGTAGGATTCATGGATGAATGATGTCAGTAAAAACTATATAATATACAGGGTGCCAAATGTACTATCGAATGATGTCATTAAAGTTACCTGTGTGCTGTAATTGCTGACAAGGATCCCGAAGATTTTCAACTGTTCCAATCGCACCGCTTTTTCGTATCTGAAATAGATACATTTATAATTCAAAATTATTTATAATCTTTTGAGGAACAATTACGATCTCCAAGAAGCCTGCCATGCGTGGGAATTATAGCAACAGTGGATATATTACGTTGAAGTGATGTAATTATACAATCTATGTTTAAAAAATGTTTTCAAAGTGATCGTTGTTGAATGAAATTGTTCAGTAGGTACTAAGAGAAATATGACTCTATAAATGAGCTTGGCAGCACTAACGTTGATCTGAGCTATGCGGTGCTGATCGTTGGGCGCACAGTCATCAACACACTGTTCGCATTAGTAGGGCATTTTGCGAATGCCCGCCTGGGTAGCTATCACCCTCAAGTAGAAAATATGTCGCCAAGCACCTAACGGCACGAGCCAGTAATTCTAGGTTAGCCTGAACAACATCTTCGACCACATCATCACTTACCATCAGGTGAGATAGTGGTCAAAGGTTAACCTAACAAGCATAAAAAAAAAACTCCTTACAATCTTAACGCCATAGTAACTGAGATGTAGGTAAACTTATCAAGTCCTTGTGTTCTCTATGTGTTGTTAGCAGAAACATATTTTTTACATATTCCTGTGTTGTTCGAGAAGATATATTGTACCGACGCTCGTGGGCTCAGGGTAAGATGTAGATGAAGACTTTTCAATTTTTGCAACATGTTCTGGAGTAGCAGCACAATTTTTATGAATGACTTCGTCCGAAGAGGTACTACCGCCAAACCTATTTCTACCGCTAAGTAGTATCAACTTTATCACTCAGAGCGATGGGCGCAGTGCAGCTCCTCAATCGTGACGAACTGTATCTGTTATACGCAGAGGTTACCGCTTAGCACCAGGTGCGCCTCGTACTAGTTCGGTCACAATGTCATATTTTTTTTATTGATTCTGAATAAAAACAAAACAATCGTTAGACATAGCAGTGGGTGAAAAGTTTATCATATAAACAAGTAGCATCTCGAAATTAATGAAGCTCTTATCAATATTATTGAACACAGACAATAAGTCCTACATTGATAGCGATAATTTTAATCAATAATATATTTAATTAAGTCAACGAACGCTGATACAAGACTAATAATCTAATTATTAAACGAAATCCATTTGAGAATTGTATGCCATAAATAATTCGTATATACATTAAAAGTGAATAACCTGTATTAATCAAAATGTGCGTACATTTTGATTAATACAGGTTATTCACGTGATATTTTCACGTTACGTTTACATTTTTTTTTATGCCTGATAGGTTAGCCTTTGACCACTATCTCACCTGATGGTAAGTAATGATGTGGTCGAAGATGTTGTTCAGGCTAGCCTAGAATAACTGTCTCTCAAGGACAGCTGTCGGACCACACCGTTAGGTGCTTGGCGACAGATTTTCAACTTGAGGGTGGTAGCTAGCCAGGCGGGCATTAGCAAAGTGCCCTACCACCATGCTGTAACGACTGCCATCCTAAGACAACAACCGGGACCGAGGGCTTAACGTGCCCTCCGAAGCACGGAAACGCTCAGTAGTAATGTCACCAGCGGTCACCCATCCAAGTCAAGACCGCGGCGGACGTTGCTTAACTTTGCTGATCGAGTCAGAATGGTTAAGCAAACTTCGCTACGAGCGCTTCTGATATCTTATGAAGATGGCTTCCTTATGAAGACGAAACAATCGTCGATCCTTACATCGGCAACACGTAAGTGTTACATATCACGTCAATAACCTGTTTTAATCAATTCGTATGGTGTTATAGAGGGAGGGACATATTAAGAATTAGAAATTCGACTCGGCATCAACTCTTGTAAAAGTGATTGGAAACGTACCTATGCAAAAGCCTTTGACGATTTCAGTAACGGGAAAAAGAGCGTCAATTCCTTGCCTATGGAGTATTTCTAGCATTCGTTATCTACAAAAATACCAAACCTATGTTGGTATCTAGAATCATATGGGTTCAGGTCAACAATATGAATCAAACCCAGATTAAATGTTTGGAATAAAGAAGACATAATTATATAGGTCAGTCAACCTGTAAAATTGTGCATTTGACTGGTTATGATTCATATATAAAATTTTGATTATTTAACTTCTAATTAACACTATATGTTATAATAATAACATTAGGATGAGGAAAGACTTGTATTTTTGTATGTAATGAATAAACTTAAAAATATTGAACTGATTTCAAAAATTCATTCACCATTAGAATCTTACATTATCCCCGATGAACATATCAGTACTAATATTATAAATGCGAAAGTAACTCTGTCTGTCTGTTACGCTTTCACGCCAAAACTACTGGACCGATTTGAATGAAATTTGGTATGGAAATAGTTTGAGACCCGGGAAAAACATAGGATAGTTTTTATCCAACTACGCAAAAAGAGGTTAATGTTTTTGCGCGATAACCGACATACGCGCGGGCGGAGGCGCGCCCGGAAAGCTAGTACCCGATAAATGCCCGGGCACAGCCTGGGCGGGCCCCTAGTCTACACTAATATTATAAAGAGGAAAGATTTATATTTTTGTATGAAATGAATAAACTTCAAAACAATTGGACCGATTCGGATGAAATTTGGTATGGCCAGCCATCAAGCCAGGAGTTTGAGACCCGAGGAAGAACATAGTTTTTTATCCAAATGCGCAAAAAGAGGTTAATGGTTTAGCGCAATAACCGACATACGCGCGGGAGGAGCCGCGACCGGAAAGCTAGTAATGTATAAATAAATACCTTACTAACTAAAACAAAAAGCTTTGTTTCAAATAGTTTTGTTTTTTATTTTCTAGGAGAAAGTGTGAAAAGTAGAGTTTGTTCTATGTGATCTATCAATCGTTGCTTGGCTCTTTTTGAATTTTCATTTATTTATAGTTGATATGCTAGCTAGCCTTTGACCACTATTACGCCTATGGGAAGTGATGACGCGTTCGAAGATGTTATTCAGGCTAACCTTATAGTTAGTATTAAATTTCTCGCTACAGTTGGGAGTAAACTCTAGGATCCTTCCTTAGACTCATGATTAAAATGACGCCCAAAACACAATAAAACACAGCCTAATACCCTTGGTACACAATTGACAATTATCTCATGTGTTTAGTAAATTTAAAACATACATTTTTACTAAGCCATGACCCTTGACAGTAAAGTAAACTTCGCTGTTGGGCGGCTGAATCGAAAAAGGCGGATGTAACTATTCAGGCGTCTCCTTAACCAGGAATCCTACAGCCTGGTACGGCATTAGAGGTCAAATACCTGCATTATTATCAACTACTACAGTATACTAGTTGTATTAACAGGAAAACGTTTAAAAGAAAACAGTGTATACTACAAATTTTGTAACACCTAAGTAACTTGTTATTATACTATGACAATATTGTCACGTAAATAAATTGTTTTATTAACAGGTCACGTATGTTTAGAGTACAATGTAGGCATATCACGACAGTAATAGTTATTTTTACGATTGATATGCTAGCTTTAACTACTATGTACACCTGATTAGTAAAACTATAATAGGCTAAGATGATAGCGAGCTAGACTTGGAATGAGCAAAAGAGTTTTTGAGTGTTCACAGTTAAATCAAACAGTGACAATCACGATTATAACACTAGGAATAAAGATAAAATAGCGGTGCCAGGTTTTAGATTAGCAAAGACAAATAAAAGGTCCTTCTTAGGCAGTTGTGTACGGTTTTATAATAAATTGCCCAAACATATTACAACGCTCATAGAAAGAAAATTCAAGTTGCATGTGAAGAATATTTTGATAAAGAAATCTTACTACACAGTTTGTGATTACTTAAACGACAAAAATGCTTGGACTGGTTCGCCTCTGCCAAGCTAGCGCCTAACACCTACGTAATGTAAATTAAGTATTGTAATAATTTTACTATATAGTATGTACTTAAAACATTGTTAAAAAACGTTTAAAAGAATGGCCCCGAGTTTCTTGCCCGTTCTTCTCGCAGTGGCTCTATAATTTTTGTTTGCTGAACGTGGCAGTACAATGTAGTATATTTCAATATTAAAATTTGTAATTGACCTTCATAAGAGCGTCGTAGACGCCTAAATTGAATAAATGATTTTGACTTTGACTTTGAGGTAAATTAAATTGATTGAAATTTCAATTGGACGAGTTTGAATCTGATCTACTTAATAAGGTATTCAAATAAAACGTAAATAAACTAGAACTGCCCTTCACTGCTTTTCAACATTATTTGTCTTTAGCGTCAACACTTTCTTTGTGAAATGATGTTTCGTCAATTTATTATACATATATAAATTGACGAAACATCATTCTACAGGACATTTATGAATTTATTTTATGACATGGTAAATCTGTACGTTCACTTTGTGATATGAATGTGTATGATAATGTTTGTTTGATATTCATTCTGTCTGGCAATGAGCTATGTGCTTGCTTTTCTTCTTGAGGGGTGGTCTCTACCCAGGAGCGCATTTCCAAATTGCTCTATTATATCCAGAAGTAAAGATATACAAGAATATATCCGTTCTTCTATACATACAATCGAATAACATGTTATAATACAATTAGCATAATATCTACATATCTAATAAAAACAAAATACTTAAATTTTAATAAAATACTAATAAATGTTGGTTCAATCAGGTATTTACGAGCGTGACGTAGGAAACGCTTTTTTAATGCATATTGCATGACTTGTGTGTCCAAGTTGGTAGACTACTTGATGTTTCTCAAAAGTTCGATCTATGTTCAATTAACAACTTAATCTTTACTATAAAATACAAAATTTTTAACCAAAAAATTAAACCGACTTCAACACTCAAAAGTGTGAAAAAAACTGCGCATTGTAGCAGGCCTTATTACAGGTCACTGTAACCTGAATTACTTTCTGCATAAAACTGGAGCAACAGACAGTCCTCTATGTAGAGGCTGTATGCAAATTGATGAGACCGTGGAGCAAGTAGTATTGCACTGCAAAAAAGAATTACAACTGGTCTACAAGAGTCGTTCTCATCAACGACATCCTCACCACCATCACACACCTTACTGGAGCAGCTATGCCAGCGACCCAAGGTCCTTCTCCGCTACATCAGGGAGTTAGGATGGCTTGGGTAGAAGCTGGCGGGGGAAATGCACAAAACACCCCAAGCGGGACGTCAGTGCAGGACATATCGCCCCCAAATAGAATGAGAATAAGAACTTGTTGAAGTCGCTACCATGATAATTCAAAAGTACCAATATTATGCGCCATGGTACCGACTTCGACAAGTTATTTAACACTTTTGAGTGTTGAAGTGGGTTCCATTTTTTGGTAAAAAAAAAAATTCACACTTTTAGTGAGTCAACGACTATATCATCAAGATAGGAAAATATTTTTCAGTTATTGGAGTGTAACATCTGGTTGGGTATCAATTTAGTAGCAGGCAGAAGTTATACAAATAACATTGCTAAAATTAGTGAGCAAAAATATATAGTATTATAATATTTTAAATACCAAGTCTTCAAACTCGGTGTTATTTTGCATATCTATTATGAAAATGTCATGTTATTTAGTTTTCTTTTTATACTTAACTAATATATTGTTGGTATGCGATTATGTGACCAAAAATGCAAGCAAACCTGCTAAAACTAGTGGAAACTGGTTATCTAGGATTCCGGATCACATCGTGAGGTTCGGACAAAATATTTTCAACCTTTGCATTGTGGTGGTAATAAGGTGATCATTCTCAAAATGTTAATGATAGCCTTAAAAAGTATGTAATGTTATTAATGTATCGTATTAGGGGTATGTAAAGTATGAAATTGTCGCAATGTACTGTTTTTTTTTTTATTTATTTTTACTTTAACGAATTCATTAATCAAAATAATTACCATTTTTATTTATACATTTCTGTCATCTAATAGGAAGGTCATTTATGCCTCTGCGATAGAACTCTGGTGATCTAGATTCAACAAACTGTGTGAAAGCATTTTGTACTGCCTCCTGAGAAGAAAATTTTTCATCACGTAGAAAATTGTCCAAATCGCGAAAAATATGTTAGTCCGTAGCTTGCTCATATCTGGCGAATACAAAGGGTGACGAATGGTTTCTAACTGCAGTTCCTAAAGAGTTAAAACAGTTTCTCGTGTTGAATGAGGTCTCGCGTTATCATGGAGCAAGCAACAATGGTCAAGATCGATTCATGAGTCGGGGCTGTTTCACTGCTAGTTTTGCTATCATTGCTCGGAGTTCGGCACATAAGACATCTGCCGTTATTGCTTGACCAGATCGGAGAAAGCTATAGTGAATAACACCATGCTGAGACCACCAAACAGTTACCATTACCTTTTTATTGGTAAGCTTTGCTTTAGAACTTTGTTGCGGCGTTTGACCTGGGGTCAACAATGGCATTTTTCACTTCCGGTTATCGTAAAGAATCCACTTTTCATCATATGTCACAATTGGAAAGAAATATTAAGATAAAGATATATTCCTTAATTTCTTTATCGATTCAACAAGGCATCACGAGTTTCAACACGCGTTTATTATGAAGATCAGGCAAATCATGACGCACCCATTTTTCATATCTTTTTATTTTATTATTTAACGCAAATAAGTCAATATTGTAGTTAAGATAGCGTTAAACCATGTCGCTAATTCCTGTGTAGTTTGGCTCGGATCGGCTACCACCATCTCTTTCAATTCATTTTTATTCACCTGTGTGGGCGGTATTCCACGTGGCTCCCTTTGGGTACGGGACTTGATGATTGAAAACAAAATGATAACAGAATAAATGACATCAACGGGTATTTTTTTAAAACATTTCACTGAGGTTTATAGTATATATACTAATAATAATTAGATACATTATATACCTACTACCTATTACTGTACAGTCTACAGGTCACGGCGGCGTAGCGGCGAATTTATTTTATATCAATTTTATTAAACTCGTAATATTTTTCGAATGGAATGTCCGATTTTAATAAACTAAAAAGTATTTTACGCATTAAACAGCCTTGCTTGAGAAATCATTTATATATGTAAGGATTAGGCAAAGATATATATAACTTGATCTGATTTTGGTCGGAATTTCTATTAAATTTTAAAATGTTAAAAAGTAGTTATCACATCAGTAGACACATGTTATCGCGACAGTTTTTGTATATATTGATATGTTCTTTAATATTGTGCAACATTTTTTGTTCTATCATCAATAGTTTTCGCAGCGCATTTTTTTAAATCCTTGGGTAAAATTATTGTAGTTTTAGTAGGGATCCTTATTTTTTTTCTTGCAAAAATAGCCTATATATTTATCAGTCATAATGTAGCATTCAAATGGTGAAGGAGTTTTTAAAACCGGTCCAGTACTTTTTGAGCCAATTCGTTACAAACATATATACAAATCTTTCCTCTTTATAATATAATATATTATACATATATAAGTATGTAAGTATATAAGTAAAGTAATATAAGTAATAATTATAGATTATTATAGAAGTATAGATTTATAGCACATTTTCTAGTCATACCATAACCCCTTAATTAGTTAGTTCTTTTTATTTAAAAGTTGATACTTAATTTAAGAAAGTCTTGTGATAAGTATTAAATTGATTTCTATAGACAAAATGCGACCAAGGTCGAGTCTAATTTGTTTTTTTTTATTAAGTTAATGTAGATTCTGCAAAATTTAAGCTGTGTGATAAAACTTTTCACGGAAAGGTGGCGGCACTACTTCACTGAAACTTCATCTCAAATCAAAACACAACAGCGATAAGTATAAAGATCTTTAATTATTGCTGGCACAAGTTAAGCAAGAAAAAACGACAAACATCCAAACAGCTGACACCTTTACAAGAGTGTTGAAAACAGTTATCAATAACAGATTCTTGTTATTGATAACTGTTTTCAATTTCTATTTGAGTTTATATTTTACTTCAATATGATATCCGTAACCGAAACTATCGGATGATCCAAAATAATTACATATCCGTAACCGATATAATTTTATTCCTATATCCCTATCCAGATCCGAAATATGATATCCTTAACATCCCTACTCCTAACGCAACATTGGGTTTACTGCTTGATTTCGAATGTCATGTGCCCGATGGCTGTTTCCCCGAAGTCATTAGCTCGAGCGTCCGAATTGCCGAAATTCCATATCATCGATGTACCACAATTTCGACTAGCCATTAGCTCGAGCGTCCGTTTCACCGAAAAGCCACTTCAATGATAGTCCTTTCCTTCGAATTTGAATTGGCTCAACCTGTCAGTATTTCAAAAGCTATTCCACAGACATATATAAAAAGACAAACCGGCAGGGTTCTAAACCATTTATTATTTATTTATATTATTCAATTGCTTGATGGTGATTACGAAGTCGTAAAACATTTTTAGTGGCCTGTTTCTCACCTGATTTGTTAACTTATGCTAAGAATATTTTTATTATTTAAAATATGACTATTGTTGATTACTCCCTACTAGTGTGTTGATCTAATTATTGTTTATAAACTTAACTAGCTGCGCCCCGCGGTTACACCCGCGTGGTGATGGATGATGATGATAAAATGCTATGCTATGTACTAAAACGTGTGCTAATCTAGCGCCTTACCTACCTCCATACCATATTCTTTTTTATAAGATTTATATATGGCTTACGCAAATATGATCATATCTCCGATTTTCGTAATAAGCTCAAGTGGCTCCCTATTCATCGTCGCCGGAACAATTTAAATTTCTTCATTCTACCCATTCTCTGTCGTTACTGTCATGAGAAAACTTAACCCTATACACCAGTAATTTATGTATACAATATTTTTTAAGATCATAAGAAACCTCGCCCAATATTTTGACCATATCCATTATTGATCGATTGTCTGGAAGAGATCGCTCTGAGCGATTAGCCCACCCATTGATACCACACTCGGTTTTATGTTTTATTAATAAATTTATTCATTTAAATTCATCGTATGCTGTAAAGGGCCATATAGATCTTTATTAAATCAACAGTGTATTTAAGGTATTTAATTAGATAAGGATTAATGCTGTATTGGTGAAAATTTGAAATTATTTGTCGTAAAAAGTAAATTACAAAAAAAAACATTATTGTAGGATATCCATAAGAGATGGACATATACCACAGTGGAGTTTTCTGTAGACCTTTTCAATGTGTACAATACTTAGTACATTATTTTGATAAATCTCGTAGGGTTCTGACTGCGTTTGCAATGTAAGCGGAAAAAATTTAATTATTTACGACATCACATTAGAAACCTCAAAAACAACAGTATTTCTCCACCATTTAATGGATGTTATTATACATATAAACTTTCCTCTTTGATCACTCTATCTACTAAAAAAACCTCATCAAAATCCGTTCCGTAGTTTAAAAGATTTAAGCATATAATTATATACAATTTTTGAAGTATCCATCTTTATTGTCTAAGCTGAAATAAAAAAACAACTGAGTCGATAATCGAATGTTGCACATTTTTTAAAGAAGAACCTCATAGGTACCATGTGAAAAAGTTTCACAAAAACCCCTATTATTAAAATGCAATACTAGTAACGCAAATTCTCAGAATTATACAACTTAGGTACAATAATAAGATAAAATATGAATCACTGAGGATACCGAGTAACATACACACATAAATACAAAGCTATGACCCTGGAGTACAGAATAGTACATAGTTTTGAATCTCACTTTGATACGGCAAATTAATTTGGAATTTTAATGACAAATTATCTAAGTGCTGATATAACTATATTAAACGATACATTTGAGGCAGATACGTTCGAAATTCGAACACTACCCTTCTTATTCAGTATGAAATACTAGTCTTCGTTCGCTCGTAGAGTTAAGACCTCCTGAGGATGCTTCGTGTAGAATCGAAACGCGTTGAAAATGCTTCCGGTTTGACTACGTGGCGTTTGTGACGTTACTTGGGCTTAGAAGGAATATTAGGCGGATTTGTCACTAGTTTTTTTTAATGAGTTGTTTTTATAATTTAATGTTTTATTTAAATATTTGTTGTTATTAAATATCCGCAAGAATCTATTAATTTTGATATTTAATCTTCATAAATCTAAAATGGTGCTAAAATTTTACCCGCTCTCTCATTAATCATGCATGTCTCAATGACACAGACTTTAGAAAAATGTAAACTCATATATGTTTACTACGAATTTGATTGATTCTGTCCATATTGGACGTTAAATGATCTTGTACGCGACGGCCAACAACTGCTTTTTCGATATGATTATGGATAACTGAGCAACATTCGAAAATATAAATGTTATGGATAGATTCAGGCGTTACTTTGCGGAAATCCATATTTAATAATAACAAATACTTTTAAAAGTATCCTAAAAAATATTAAATAATATTTAAATGAAACACTTAAAAAAGCATAAAATTATATTTCTTGTGACAATTCCGCCTAATTTTCCTGTTATCTACGTGACGTCACAAACATCACGCAGCCTAATCGGAAGAATACCCGACTAGTTTCGTTTCTAAACGAAGCATCTTCAGGAGGTCTTGACTTACCGAGCGCACGATCGAGACGTAATAACTTAATGTAAATGTTATTAATTATGCATCGCAAGATCTTGTTTAGTTCAATATATGCATTCAACCTTTTATAAAGTATTTTAATGATATTAAAAATAAAGTGGAATCGGTTAAATATGTTTAATTTCGATTAGAACGAATTGTTAGTTTTCATAAATATATAAGTATGAAAATGCTTCTGTTTAGTGCGAACAAGAGTTTTATGCGGTAGATCGACGCGTGTCCCTAATTTGGCATAAAACAATGCCTTTGCAAACGGCCATCACATACTCGCCAGAACTAATTTCGAAGCAGTGATAGCTCAGTGGCATTGGCTATGGATTGCCGCGCAGCAGGTCCATGGTTCGAATCCCGCCGCGGGCTCGAGCTTCACCGCATGGTGGAAGGGCATTTTTGCGAATACCCGCCTGGCTAGCGACCACCCTCAAGTAGAAAATCTGTCACCAAGCACCTAATGGTGTGTTCCGGCAGCTGTCCTTGAGAGCCAGTATTTCTAGGTTAAGCCTGTTAACACCTTCGACCACATCATCACTTACCATCAGGGGAGATTGGGGTCAAAGGCTTATCTATCAGCAATAGAAAAAAAATTTAAGGTTAATAATGTTTCAAATGTGAACTTTGAAAAGAGGGAAAGTTGTGATAGGTAAAAAATTTTTAACAAAATAATGGAACCGACTTCAACACCCTAAAGTGTGAAATAACTTGTTGAAGTCGGTACCATGATGGTTCAAAAGTACCTATTATCACAATATTCTGCGCATGGTACCGACTTCGACAAGTTATTTCACACTTTTGGGCGTTGAAGTCAGTTCCATTTTTAGTATTTTTTTTTTCAATCTTTTTAGTGCAACTCAAAAACGGCTTATCCGATTTTTATGAAATTTAAAATGGGACCAAACGACAAGCATCAGCTTTCAAACAAAGAAAGAATTTTCTTAATGGGTTCACCCAGTCAAGAGATCTTAGGTAACAAACAATAAAAAAAAGATACAGACGAATTGAGAACCTCCTCCTTTTTTGGAAGTCGGTTAAAAAGGGCTCTTAGTAAAAAATAAAAGTGTGAGTTAAGCCTCGCTCTATAACAATTCCGCATTGCAAGAATCCGTGAAAGAATAAGTTTATTAGTTTTGATCTCAGCTAATAAACTGAATTTAATCTGCTTTTTCAGTAATTAGGTATATTGTTGGTTAAATAGAGGACGTGGTACATAATAAACCAAAATAACAGATTCCGATTTGTACCCTATCACCACGAACGTTCGAGGTCGATGACCGTAGGGATTAAGAAATGATTACCTCATAATAATCAAATCAAAAAAGTGCGCGAGAAAGACCGCGATATGCTACGACGTCATCCGTCGCCTCGACAGAAAGTGACGGGTCGCCGGCGTAGTAAGCCGTTAGCGCAACGACCTTGCGTTTGTTAGTTTCTTTTGGTGGTGATAATGCTGTCTGATTAATATTGCATTGTGACAAAATGCAAAAACACCAGTGTCAATGCGCCTTATAAACTGTTTTTAACCGCGCCGAAAGAAGCAATGATGATAAGAAAGAAAAAGTAAAGTAACGAGGGGAGATGACAAAACTCCTCAGTCAAACAAAAGTTCTTTATACTGTTGACCCCTTTAATTAATACTAATAAAGGTACTTTCATCCAAACATTTCAGCCAATTCACCATTAAGAAGTTATTATTAAAAACACTCACATACTCACTCACTCACAAAATTTTGCATTTATATGTATGATGTAATACCGATTCGCCACCCGATACGAAAAATACATCTTGGTATTCGTAAGCTTGGGCAAAAGTTTATTTATTATAGTTAGGGTCGTACCTAATTTAAATAATATTTGAATAGTATTAAGACCATTTTCTAGATTATATAATCAATAGAAGTATCAATAGGTACACTTTGTTACCTTTTAATTTTATCACCTCTGCGCCGGAATAACTTTTAAGCTATATTAGTAATAACATGCCTTGCGCAAGTCAGGTATCGTTCTTTTTAGGCTCCACGTTGCAACAGTCCGTAACTACATTATAAATCGGCGTTTTCAGAATATAAAGGATGGGGTACATAAATCATAATATACCGAAATCTCAGATTCCTAACTAGATAAGTTTTAGAAATAGACTCCATAACAAATATGGTCTAAAATTAACAATATTATATACCCCCATTTATTTATTAAAATAAAATGCGGACATACAATGGAGTCTATACTACAATGAAATAATTTGCTGTGTCAGCCGGATTGTCCACTGCTTAACACAGCCTCCCCCACTAAGGGGTGATTGGCCATAATCACCAAGCTTGGTAGGCGTCTTGGGATCACAGTTTAAGAGATCAGTTCCTCAGAAAGCGCTCCTGCCCACCTTCTGGTATTTTACCTTTAGTCGCCTTTTACGACACCCACAGGTAGCAATAGTGACATTCTAGCCCTCCACCCCACGAGGTAAAGAATTTAGGTACTTTCTGATAATTATAACCATATTATGTTGATATATCTATTTTAAAACTCACATTAACATTATTTTCTTGTATTATATTAATCACTGAGTGTATAACTTCAAATTATAGTAAAAACAAAACAAAAACAAACAATCCGTGCCAAGACATGAGCGGAACGTTGAATAATATTAACCAAACCAGTGATTTTGTACGGGTGCGTGGAGCGCGCGAGACGCGATGCGTGACGTAATCATACCAAGCGAAGCTCCGAGAGGGCGTTTCGAAATAGTAGAAAAGAAAACTTTAATAACTTCGTGATTTTTTGATGGAATTAAATCATTTAAAAAACCAAATGCTCAGAATGTCATTAGTTCTGCTGCATATGCAGTTCGTAAGATAAGACAGCTAACAGACGTAGCTACGGCTAGGCTCGTTTATTTCGCGTACTTCCACAGTATTATGTCTTATGGTATATTGCTGTGGGGAGCTGCTGCTGAGATAGAGACAATCTTTATCTTACAAAAGCGTGCAATTCGAGCCATATATGAAATGGATCCTAGGGAATCCCTGAGAGATATTTTTAAAGAAACTGATATTTTAACTTTACCAAGTCTGTATATATTTGAAAATATTATGTATGTTCGTAAAAATTTGAGCAAATTTAAATCAAACAGTGACACTCACGATTATAACACTAGGAATAAAGATAAAATAGCGGTGCCAGGTTTTAGATTAGCAAAGACAAATAAAAGGTCCTTCTTAGGAAATTGTGTGCGGTTTTATAATAAATTGCCCAAACATATTACAACGCTCACAGAAAGAAAATTCAAGTTTCATGTGAAGAATATTTTGATAAAGAAATCTTACTACACAGTTTGTGATTACTTAAACGACAAAAATGCTTGGACTGGTTCGCCTCTGCCAAGCTAGCGCCTAACACCTACGTAATGTAAATTAAGTATTGTAATAATTTTACTATATAGTATGTACTTAACACATTTTTAAAAAACGTTTAAAAGAATGGCCAATGAAATTGTTTGCTGAACGTGGCAGTACAATGTAGTATATTTCAATATTAAAATTTGTAATTGACCTTCATAAGAGCGTCGTAGACGCCTAAATTGAAAAAAAAAAAAAAAAAAGTGTATGTCTCCATCCATTAAATATCGAGTTATATCAACGATTCTTTTTAGACTCAAATAACTTCCCTGAACACTTCATTTAAATGTATTTTTAGTCATATGTTGGGACAACATGCCACACAAAATATCTAAAGTTTAGGTTTTTGAATCATTCTGTATAAAAGCTAGATAACCGTGACATACAGACGGACAGTCTCATCCGACTCTGTATTGCTCTCTAAAGAACCTTAAAAAGTGTTTCGAAATTATTAGTTTATGTAAACACTAGTTATATTGAAATTATTTCGGATGGAAAAAGATAACTTCCAGCGGGACTTGAACCCGCAACCCCCAGAATACCGTCCTGGTGCATTACCAATTATGCTATGGAAGCGGGTGCTGGACAGTCCAAATTTCTCTATCCGTTTGAATGTACGTCTTATTGACGTTGGCGACATCTACCCAAATAGCAAAAGACTATTTACACTTAGTAATTAATTTCTATGTTTTTGCTTAGCATGCGTCAATGCTCTTATAAAATAATACTAGTTATATTGTAATATTTGTAATGCACAGCCTAAAACATTAAATAATACAGTTCAATAGCATTTCCGTCTTCTGCGGTCGGTTTATTCATAATTAACAATCACATTATAATATTATGATAATTTAAATATTTTTATGCAATAAAGAAACAGGTTCTACAGCGAGCGTAGCTACACATAATTTCAGAAAACTGACCACGATTAATGTATGCTGATTAGATAATGAACGGGCAACGCTGAAATATTTAAATGTTCATTCTAACCATTAAATGTTCATCGTTAATCAAGGCCTCCATGGTTTGGTTCGTAATAATACAAGTATGTTTTCGCTAACAACACACAGGACAGCTCAAGGGCATAATTGTAAGTTTTGGGTCCAGTTTTATGGCCAACCAATTCCAACCATCCTCGGGAATATTTTCGTTGGTAGTACACCCATGTCATGATCACTACTTGTCAGTACACAAGTATTCAAATATTTGTGTTGCCAGTAGTTTTCTCTATTTAGGTATTACAGTAATAGTACTTCACTGTATCAGACAGACTGTCCAATGCTGAATACACCTACCATCCATAAGGGGGGTTTATTGTATACCCACACTTGGCAGGTGTTTGGGGGATGACATTCTAGCCCAGAGCCCAACGGACTTGTAATAATACTAATTAACTCATAAAGGAATAATAACACAATGTACGGAGGGACTGACAAACAAGCTATTTTCCAGCGCATTCACTTCAAGGACCACATTACTTACTTGCCAGTACATGTAGCCCATTCAAAGAGTTTATCCAGCAAGTTTTCACTAAGAAGGTATTCCAGACATGTCGCAGGACTGGCGGGCAAGCTGATCTGACGGGCTCTCGCTTCCAGCACCAGGAGCGTTTCAAGCTGTTCCAGGTGATTCACCACGCTTAGGACGTCATCGTGGAGGTGCGAAGGCTGGAATTTCAATGATGTCAGTAGTTCTAATTAGTCTATAGCACTTAGTACTTTTTCCTATGGAAAATTATCAGTGCCAGTACGGGGTCTGGCACTGTGCTCGAAGGATCGCTTGCTCCAATGAGCAATAATAACCTACAAGTAGGTACCTTTGAAGCAGTGATGGGTCAGTGGCATTGGCTATGGACTGCCGCGCAGCAGGTCCATGGTTCGAATCCCGCCGCGGGCTTTAGCTTCACCGCTTGGTGGAAGGGCTTTTTCTGAAAGCCCGCTGGCTAGCGACCACCCTCAAGTTGAAAATCTGTCGCCAAGCACCTAACGGTGTGTTCCGGCAGCAGTCCTTGAGATCCAGTGAAATTACAGGCACATGAGACTTAACAACTATGTCTCGAAGTGACGGGCGCAGTGCAATTCGTCACTTGAACGATGAACTGCATCTGTTATAGGCAGAGGTAACCGCTTAGCATCAGGTGGGCCTCGAGCTTGTTCCGTCACAATAACATAAAAAAAAAACACAAAAAAGACAATAGAGCCTTATGGTTGGCCATAGAAGACCAGGGGACGACTGCAATATCAAAGAAAAGTTAGATGAGACTTGCTGTTTTGAAATTTGTAATAAAAGTAAACTCTCTTTATTGTAATTTTTAGTGTTCCCAATATAAACACAAACGACAGTAAAGCGCCCCATATACGTTATGATTCGTCGCTTCTATCATCTTAAAAAAATCGAGGCGATCTATCGCATTAAAAACGACTACCTGACCTGAAGTTCTTTTCCTTTCAAATTTTAAAGTGTTACTAAGGTTACATTTTATTGTATCCCTTCTATAATTACTAAGCTTATCTTTAACCACCATCTCACGTTGTGGTAAGTAATGATGTTGTTGCAGATAGTATACAAGTTTAACTTAGAATGGGAACAGTAAAGTTGCTGGTATACGCCGTTCATTGCTTGGCGGCAGATTTTCTACTTTAGGGTGGTAGCTAGCCACGCGGGCATTCGTACAATGACCGATTACCATGCAGTGAAGCCCTCCAGTAGTCTAACGACTACCATCCTAAGACACGTCCAGTACCGAGGGCTTACGATGTCTTCCAAAACAGGGAAGCGCTCATTAGTAAAAAGTCACTAGCGGTCACCATCTAAGCAGTGACCACAGAGAACATTGGCTACACAACCTGGTTGATATCAGATGATTAAGAACAACAACTGCCTACTGAGAATTTATATGCTTAGAATAAATAAATTAGATAGACACAATAACACTGTCGGATCCGGAATACGTAACACGATCAAGGCAATCTAAAATATAGATTAAAACAATTTAAATGTTAGGTCTGGTTTTTGAATCATCAGATAAATATCAGACCTACAAATAAATGTGTAAAGAAGTGTAACCACTTTGATTTCGGGATCGTCAACTTCACAATTAACTAAACACGCACAAACATTCAAATTCAATTGGATTGGCGCTTAGAAATGATCGCATCCTATTGGTCGCGTCATGTTATTGCTCCGCACGGTACACTTATTAAACCACGCCCGCGCGGTAAGGTTTGCACTCTGCTATTTTTGAGCTTGACTTACATTTCTTTAGATATTTATTTTTAGTATCAGACTAATAAAATAAAATTCAACTAAATTATAAACAGATTACTACTTTTCTACTACCAACCTTCCATCTTTTTATATTGCTTGTATATAAATTCGTTCTTATGAATAATACCTTTGTATTTATTAATGCTAGAATTAGATTAAGAATTTAAGATATTTTTATTCTGTAACATAAATTACTAAAAAAAAAATATATTATAAAATTGCAATGTATAATGGATATTGATTTTAACTAATTGTTTGGAATGATTTAAGATGATTTTATTTTAATTATTGTCTGATAAATGCAGGCTCAATCATGTAAATTTGTACGTTAGGAAGTAAACAGACTTCCCGAAACAGGGAATCCTAGTGGGAAGACTATTGATATCAATTAATTATTTTAAAACAGTGTCTGTGGAAAAATACCAATATATTAATATTATTTACCTGAGACTTGACTATGATATCATAAGCCTGTTGCCAATGTTTGCAGAAGGAGTTATAGCAAGCCTGAGGCTCATAGTCATGCCGCGGGTCGAGGGAACGAGACAGCGATCTCGCGAACGAGAGAGACGTGCTCCGTAGCCAGCTCATTGTGGCTTACATTTACGGCGATGTCATCTGTAACAAAAATACATTCATTAGTCTTTAGTAACATAGTAAAAGTATGTTCTTTATTTGTTATTATTTATACTGACGTGCATTAAGATGCTGTCTTTAAGAGAGATAGCACTATTTATACTAGGAACCCATTACTGAGCTTCCGCTGTCAGTCAGTCCAACCTTTAAAGGGTGGCTTACCATCAAACTTAGTAAGATTGTAGTCCAATATCTACCATACAGCAATACATAATGAATACCGGTCAAGTGCCGGTCGATATCAAGCTAAGGGACTTAAGAAAAAAAATATTTTTTTGGTACATTCAGTGTTGTTTGCAACCTTCAGTGTGAGAGTCCAACTCTCACTTAGGCATTATGTTTTTTAATCAACTGTAACTCCAAATCAACTCCACAACCTTTTTTATAATGAGAATGATTCATAGAGACTGATGTGTTAAAAAAAATAAGGTGTCAGGGATGTTCATGTAATTTTTCATTAATTGAGACTTGCTTTGGATTATTTTTATCTGTCGATGATTTGCTCCTTGGCCTTTCTTATGTTACTATAATTCAAGATATCTATATATATAGCTATATATATAGACATAATTGGGAGACCAAATGCCTATAAGAGCATTTTGCCCTGAGAACCACTTCCTCTAATTTGACGTTTTTCTTATGACGTAAGTTAACTTAACTTAATGTTAATAACGACTAAAGTTAAAGTACCTCAAGTTGTTGTGGATACAGCAAGCTAGTAATTTAATACAAGCATTATCAGTCAACTAAATTACATGCCAATATAACACACAATACACAATATCTAATCTTAATGTTTATCAAAATTCTCACTTAATCTACATTCTTACTTCCATACATCTTTAACAATTGCAATATAAATAACAACATGCTTTTACCTATGTTTTTGACCATCATGTAAAGGATAAAAAAATTGTTATTATCTTCCCAGAAAATCCAACACACCACATATTTGTTTGTAAACTGAAAGTTTTGGTGGGATAATTGTGAAGTAGTTTATCTTTAGTCACATTATATATACTTATTCATATTTTTTATTTTAAATGTGTTATATAAGCGCAAATCTACGAATAAATATGTAAAGAAATTGAAGCCAAGCTCGAAAACAGCAGAACGCAAAGCGGGCGTGGTTTAAAGTGTACCTTGCGGCGTAACAGCAATACTTGACGCAATCAATCGGATGCGATCATAATAAATTCACCAATCCAATAGAATTTGGAAGATTGTGTGTGTTTAGTACGGTAATTGTGAACTCGATGAGTCCGAAATCAAAGCAGTCTCAGAGTTACACTTCTTTACATATTTATTTGTAGGTGCAAATTAACTGAATTGATAAAGCAGCCAAGAGAAGATCATTTCTCAGAATTTAATAACAATGGTGCTTTCACTTTTATGTGCAAAAACCTGTTGTTTATTATGTCTGCTGTTACCATTATTAGGTGGGAACTAGCACTTACTCAGCTATAGAAGGGCTTGGGCTACCAAATGCTGATTAAAAAAAATTAGAATTTTCATTGAAAACTTTAGTAATAATTCATCAATTGTTGCAAACTTTTGATAAGAAAAGATGAATAAATCTATCCAAGTGCGACTAAGATTTTCATACCAACCCAGAATGTACGAAAGATCGTCGTACCAGAGACTTGTTAAAAAGGAAGTCAAATACACTGCAAAACATTCATGACTTAGCTTCAGTATGATCATACAAGGTGCTTGAAGATCTAATAATAAATTGGTCATGGTTAAGGAAAAAAATAATTATTCAAGTAGTATTTGCATGCAATACTAATGTCTACTAGATAGACTTTAGGATTTGTTAATTTGAATAGACATTCAACATGTATACTATATATTAACGTTAGCTAGCACAAATTTCAGCTGTGAGTTATCAGGTCGGAAAATATTTAATTCTGAAAATTTTGGCATGCGTTATGTATTTAGCATGAAAGTGAAATTGTATAACTAATTAAGCAGCTTGGATATACTTCCTCATATGTTGCTTTATTAGGAATCATATTTTATACTCAAGTTTTTAATAATATAAATGTGGTAGTTTTAATATGTGAAAGTTTCTTTGTTACCAATTACTTATCCAAGAGCCTTAGTATAATTATTATACAGCATGGGCTGCATCCTAATGTCATTGAGTGAATGTACACAAGTGCTGACCCTTAATCACTTTTGTATACTTTTACATTTGGTCTAAGGCTTTTCGGTAAATGATTGAAAACCTTAAAAAAATACTTCCTAGTAGAATTTTTACTTGTAAAACAGTTGTTATTTGGCAAGGACACTAGCACACCAGCCGCACTACTAGTGTGGGAAAGCTTGAAGTAAAAGTAATAGCAAACTTCAGAAATGTAACTCTTTATTTATTGCTAAATAAAATCACACTTTTTTGGAACTACCCGGTAAATCAGGAAAAAATCTGTGTTGATGTTATTACAGGAACAAAAATGTAATTGAGAGCAATACTTCTCTTTTTTTCCGGTGCACCCATTAACAGCATATTTAATCTATAGAATGCTAAGTAATTTGTCTCACTATATGCCACACTGATTTTTTATGTTGAAAAACATATACAAATTATGTGGAAAATATAATTTTAGGTGAACGTAGGTTTAAGCTGAAGATCAACAAAAATTTCAAAATACAAACAAATTTTTCACCTTTGTGACCTGGTTGTCACCTTGGTGATGGGTGTTATGAACATATTTTTACAAGAATGTAAATAAAGCGCTATCCAAAAGACAATAGATTTTTCCATAAAAAATAATTAAAAGTATGTACTGCATAAAGTGTTTTTAAAATTAAGGATATTTTTGTGCTAAATTTTGACTAAGTTTAATCATAAACCTCGATATACCCGAATTTCTGTTAATGCGTTTTTATTCGGAATGTACCGCTCACATAAAGCAGGTATTACTGTAAATCATGAAATATAAGTAACAGCTTTCTTCAGAAATGTAACTTTATTTATAACAAAATAAAAACTAACTTTTTTGCAAATACAAAAATTTATGCAGATCACTTCTGCTAACTTCTGTTTAACTATAATACTTACAAATTGAACTAATATTTAACCTCAGAGCATAAAAAAATATGTGGGAAAATTTGTAGTGAGCGACTAGCACTGTATATCTCCTTATCTTAGTTTATCCAATGCATGACCTGACGAATAATTGTCAGTGTCATTTGATGTGTGTTACATTTTTTACTGTTGAGAATCAGTCAGTTGCCGTGGCCCTTAATAAGTACAGACAAGGGGAGTCAGATATTTAAAAATGATTTTTTTTAAGCATGCATGGTCTGTTATCATTCATAGTTACATTCTAAAAAGTCCTTGAACTAAGCTATCCTCTCAGGCTAAATTTACACAGTACAATATATTTTGGTAAACTACCTTGCTGGGTGAAGTCTAGGGTGGCCAGATGCTCAGGATTTATCTGGATAGTCCCGAAATATCATATGACACCCAAAAATGTAAATGTCCAAAAACGAGCTTATTGTAAATGATAAGATGCAGGGCATATTTTATTTTAAATGCAACCAAGACAATCTCATTTATTTAATTTAGTATATCAATTTGTGTTGTCAAATTCCTGCAAGCAATGCTTTCTGTTAAAAGGTGTTTAGTTTGTCTAATAACTTGTATATGTAAATAATCCCAATATCTGGACTTGATATTTTGCCCCAACTTTTTACTTTGCGCTGTCTCCCCATCTGGCAACCCTATTGAAGACACAAACTTAAATAAGTTGATAACAATATAGTCTCAAGAGTTTTGTAAATATTTATAGGCTATATATTATATAAAGGTCAAAAGAAAGCTTTACCGTATTTGCAAAACCTTTAAAGTTTAATTACACTAGGCACATAATGCTGACATTTGATATTCAGGAAATGCAGAAAACAATGTGGGAGCAGCTACGAAACACTGCTTGAGATAGCTATTATAAAGCGAAGGACTTCTTGAACCTTGACATTACCATTCCTTGCGTTTCTACTATGAATAGTTATTATTAAGAATTTTTCAACATGTCGAGTTATAAAAATCGTAATAAATCAACTTCACTCACGTTAAGAAGATGCTCGATGCGAATATAGAAATAGAAACGGCAGCCCGCAAAATAAACCACAAGAATTACATTATACGCAGTATTGTATAGGACAAATTATGTCACCCGCCACAACAAAGTGGCTAGTCTGCGACACTTTTAGAATATTTGAAGACACTTCACAGATATCATGTTGTGATAAGAACTTTTCTTTTACTCACGAAATGCGTGCAGTGACGATAAACTACAAATTTGTACAAAAAAAATAAAAAATTAGGCAACAGACAATCATGCATGAATGAATGATATGATGAATGACAGCTCGATGCATGACACTGACAGTGACGGCTAACACTTCGCACATCAACCAGTGATGTAACGAATAAACTAAGAGAAACCGTAAAATTTAGTCGAATTATTTCATCTGGGCTTAAGCATTAGTCTATGAGAGTTATAGTGCGGCGCGGACGGCGGCCGTCGGACAGGGGACAATGGGATATTTTGCATTGACCGTAATTCCGTAATGCGCCATATGTCTACAAATTAAAATGAAATTAAATACGTATGCCACCGGTTTCGGGTACATTTTTTTTTTTTTTTTATGTAATTGAGTGGCAAACAAGCAGACGGCCCACCTGGTGGCAAGCGGTTACCGTCGCCTATGGACATTTGCAACACTTGGGGCGTTACCAATGCGTTGCCGACCCTGTAAGACTCTTTTAACACCCTTTTTGAAGGAATCCATACTGTAGCTCTGCGGAAAAACACTAGATGGAAGATCATTCCACATTTTGCAGGTATGCGGTAAGAAGGAACGCATAAATCGAGCTGTGTGAGATTTCCAGGACTCGATTATATGTGGATGAGCATTTAACCGGTGACGCGAGGAACGATGATAGAATCGCGATGCCGGTATAAGATCAAAAAGCTCTTCAGAGCATTCCCCGTTATAGAGCCTGTAGAATATACAGAGTGAACCGATGTCTCTACGGAGGCTCAGTGGCTCAAGTCGGTCGGAGAGCTCGGGATCGTCGACAATTCGGATCGCTCGACGCTGAATAGCATCGAGAGACTGGATTTGGTACTTTGGTGCGCCATTCCAGAGGTGAGAGCAGTACTCCATGTGAGGGCGAACTTGTGCTTTATAAAGCAAAAGTCGCTGGCTCGACGTGAAGTACCGCTTTGCCTTATTAAGCACACCAAGTTTCTTGGATGCCAACCCAGCCTTACTCGCGATGTGACAGCAGAACTGGACATCTTTGGAAATGTCGACGCCAAGAATTCCAATACTCTCTGCGGTTTTTAGGGGAACACCCTGAAATTTCGGAGCGACTGTAAAGGGGGACTTCTTCGCGGTGAAAACGCATATCTGAGTTTTTTTGGGGTTGAATTGGACAAGGTTCTGCTGTCCCCAATGTGAGACGAGTTCCAATGAACCCTCAACTTCAGACACAAGACCAGTCCTACTTCTTTCTACTTCGACGCGAGGGGCATTAGCACGGCCAGAATATTGTGCATCGCCCGTGCTATCGTCTGCATAGCAATGCATGTTACAAATTTGCAACATGTCATTGATATGCAGAATAAATAGCGTAGGCGATAACACTGATCCCTGAGGGACGCCAGCATTAATCGGCATGGGATCGGAGCAAGCTCCGTCGACAACGACACGAATGCTCCGTCCAGACAAAAAACTAGCGACCCAAGTGCACAGCCCCTCGGAAAGGCCGTAAGATGGCAACTTCGAAAGAAGTGCCCTGTGCCAGACCCGATCAAAAGCCTTAGCAATATCTAAGCTGACAGCTAAAGCTTCCCCTCTACTTTCGACTGCGTCAGCCCAACGGTGAGTGAGGTAAACGAGAAGATCACCAGCCGATCTGCCTCGACGGAAACCGTATTGACGGTCACTGATCAGTTGGTGATCCTCTAAGTAACCTAGGAGCTGGTTATTAACTACTCGCTCCATCACCTTGCAGAGTAGAGAGGTGATTGCTATAGGCCTGTAGTTGGATGGGTCTGTACGGTCACCCTTCTTGGGAATAGGGTGTACGCGACACGCGTGTTATATCAATATTCATGAAATCCAGCCAACTAACCGTCACGTTTAACCATCTGCTAACTCTCAACGGGTTTGTTGCACGCAACGTAGCTAAAAATTGCCCTCCCTGTATGTTCAGAGTAAATAGAAAAAATTTGGATGTGTACATTTTAGAAATATATATAAGTACTTATATTAAATAAAATGTCTAATAAACTTCGTTCATGATCCCTTCCTAATATAAAAAAAATGTTTGTCTTGTTTAACACAGAGCGTTGTCTCTTTTAATTTGTCATAAAATGTAATTCATGCGAAATACTTGATACTTCTAGTAATTTAGACGATTTCATAAAGCACATTGTATACTAGTTGATATTTAGAAGAGTTGCTACTGTAAACTACTTGCAATCGCGGCCAATTGATACTAACCCATATTTTCTGGGCATCACTACGTAGAGTAGGTCAATTCCATATTTTTACTATTCCATGGACCGATGATAGTAGTAAGAGGTTTCTAAGCGCTCGCAGCGAAGTTTGCTTTGCCATTCTGAATCGATCAGCAAAGTTAAGCAACGTCCGCCACGGTCATGAGTTGGATGGGTGACCGCTGGTGACATTACTACTGAGCGCTTCCGTGCTTCGGAGGGCACGTTAAGCCGTCGGTCCCGGTTGTTGTCTTAGGATGGCAGTCGTTGGGGTGCTTGGTCGGGATACCTCCTCGTGTGCCTGAATGCTGCTGCTCTCTTTCGGATACGTTACATCCGGGGGGTACAGCAGTGTCTAGGCCGGTGCACCCTGGGCAGCAGTCAATAACTTCTCTATATGGGATCTTGTTGGCTGCTGGCTAAAATCCTGACGGATAGGTGCCCTCCGCGTGTCCCTATGAAGGTAGCATAGGGCACAGTGGATGGGCAGGCGGTTTATCCGCGGAGTTGGGGTCCCGAGAAGGGACAGTGGACCCGTAGGGTCGAAGGATGGCCGGTCTGCAAGGCTGGTGGCGCGGCAGGTTTACTCTGCCGTGTACGGGGGAGGAGTGACTGCGGGTCACTTATGTTGGTGGGCCATAAAGGCCGTAGGCGCGGCAGGGAGGGTCAACTCGGCCACCCTGTCGGGCAAACTCAGACGGCAGCTGCGTTACAGCGGCTGCAGCGGACCTCCGGGTCGTAGGATGGCGGGCCTGCAAGGCTCGCGGCGCGGCAGGGATCGGTCAATTCGGCCACCCTGTCGGGCGTTATGCGTCTCCAAATCCCAAGGTTGTGCTTGCCGAGGGGATGTATGGTCGGGGGGAACCCGGCCGCTAGAGCACCATATAGGGATCCATTCCCTTAAAAATGGAAAAAGAAAAATGAACAATAAGGCGAATGATAATATTCCCCAGGAGGGCAATGGTCACATGGCCACACAATCCCTCGGTGCTTCTGCGGAAGCGTCCTGCCCCGTCGTATCTGGGGGGGGCACCATCCGCCTCGGGGTTTCGGCCCCACAGAAATCAAAGAAGAAGTTGAGAGGAAAGTTGACGAAGAAGGAGAAGAGTGATGAGGACAGAAAGAAAGACATGGAAGTGGAAGCCGCTGAAAGTTCACTGGCATCTGATTCAGACGCAAGTGTCCAAACAGCGTCTTCATGTCAATCGGAGGACGCAGAGGGTCGACTATGGAGATCCAAAGGACGCCGGAATGTTGATTCGATGTCACAGTCGGAAAATGAAGAGAATCCTCCTAAAATGTTCAAGACCCCACCCTTGGTGGAAGTCTTGGGCTTTCGAAGGCAAAAGAAGACGGAGGATGCAGAAAGGCGGAAGATTGCCTGCGCTCAGGCTGAACAGGAGATTGAAGAGCTGTCACGCCAGGCTGAAGCTAGTCGTATTGCACTTGGAGTGACTGGAACAGTGACGGTAGACAGCCAGACGGCCAAGGCCTTGTCCAAACAAGTCCTTAACGACGTTGAGATCATCTGCAATGTGGCGGCAAAGTCACGCAATCTCAAGGGTACATTTCAGAAATCCCTGAAAGAGGCAGCAGCCTCTATCAAAGCCGCAGTGCTGGTTTTAGAGAACCGCACATCTACGGAGGAAACTGCCAGACTCATGGAAGATAATACACGGTTGCATAGTGAGGTGGCATGCCTCCGAGAGGAGTTGGCTGAGCTTCGAAAAGAGGTTAAAGGGTCTCGGGAAGTCCCGCCGTCTCAATCTCCTCAGCAATCGTCGTCAGGGAGGGCTAAGGCGCAAACGCCTGTATCCACAACAGGGGGTAATCTTGTTGATGAGTTGACGCGCTCTATCATGCTACAAGTAGGTGGCATGATGAGTGCCCGCTTAGAAGCATTGGAGGAGCGTCTTCTTCCGGAGAAGCGTCTGCGACCGCCCCTAGCAGCGGATCGCAATAACGCGGCAGCAGCTTCTGCCCAGACGCCAAGACCAGCAGCTAAAACCAAATCCCAAGCAGACGTGGGTATATTAAAGGGCAAAACACCTAGCTCTAAGCCCCAAAATGGCAAAAAGGGAGTGTCTGCAAAGGTGGTTCAGGAGAAGTCGGTCTCTCGTCCACTTCCGCCAGCACCTGAGTCCATGGACGAGGGATGGTCTGTAGTGACGAAGCGTGGCGCAAGACGTGCGAAGGCCCCAAATGCCACGACAACGACGGTGCCAAAGACCATGACGAGACCAAAAAGTCAAATGGCACAGGTAAAGCTCCGGCCTCCTAAATCTCAGGCCGTGGTAATCAAACTGCGGCCAGAGTCTGAGAAAAATGGGATCACCTACGCTGACGTGCTGGCTGACGCAAGAGCAAAGGTCAATCTCACTGAATGTGGGATAAGCGGTCTTCGTTTTCGGAAGGCAGCAACCGGTGCACGTATTCTGGAGGTACCAGGTGCGACAAGTAGCGACAAAGCAGACTCTTTGGCTGAGCAAATAAGGGCGGCCCTAGACCCAGACGTGGCTGAGGTGTCGAGGCCAATGAAATGTGCAGAAATGCGTGTTTCTGGGCTTGATGACTCTGTCACGACCGCGGATGTAGTTACAGCCATTGCGGAGAGAGGTAGTTGCTCACGAGAATCCGTAAAGGTCGGGGACATTAAACGGGGTCTCCAGGGCAGCTGTTCTATCTGGGTTCGGTGCCCAGTGGCTGCCGCTAAGAAGATTGGAAAGGGTGGGCGCCTTTTAGTTGGTTGGGTGTCAGCACAGGTGCACTTGTTGCGGCCTCGAGGTCTGCAGTGCTATCGATGCTTGCAGACAGGACACGTTAGAGCGCAATGTACATCGGAAGTAGACCGCAGCGAGCAGTGCTACCGCTGTGGCCAGGATGGCCACAAAGCAGCAAAGTGCACTGCCGCACCAAGGTGTTCGCTCTGTACAGCCGCGAACAAACCCGCAGACCATAGGGTGGGCAGCAAGAGTTGCTCCCCACCAAAACCAAGAAAGGCAGTAAAAGCTCCAGTAGCAGCAAGCTGTCCCCCGACTCAGGCGGAGGGCGTGGAGGCGATGATGACCAATTAGTATCAATAATGGCGCATCGTTTTCTCCAGGCGAACCTCAACCACTGTGCCGCTGCGCAAGATCTTCTCTTGCAAAGCATGGCACAGTGGTTGATTGATGTAGCAGTGGTCGCAGATCCATACTTTGTCCCTCCCCGGGATGACTGGGTGGGTGACGTGGATGGATTAGTGACCATTATTGCTTCGCCGGCTGCCGGGCCGCTTCCAGTAATTGCGCGAGGACGGGGGTACACTGCAGTGAAATGGAAGGGAATGGTCCTCATCGGGGTTTATTTCTCGCCCAACAGGAGTCTCGCTGAGTTTGAGCAGTTTCTGGATAGTGTAGGTACCCTCATTGGGCAGACGCTGCCGTGTCCGGCGCTAGTTGCGGGGGACCTCAATGCTAAATCTAGGGCTTGGGGCTCTCTTGTGACTGATGCACGAGGCGAGACTCTGGAGGAATGGGCGACAATGGTGGGTCTTTCGGTTCTGAACCGAGGGTCAAGGAACACGTGTGTGCGACATAATGGTGGTTCCATTGTGGATGTCACGTTTGCGTCCCCTTCTATAGCACGCTGTGTCCAAGGTTGGAGAGTTTTGGAGGGTGTGGAGACATCATCCGACCATTTATATGTTCGATTTGATGTCTCTACATCCGCAGACACACCCAGCGCTCGTCGATTAGGAAATGACTTTGCGAATTTCCCCAGATGGGTTCTCAAGAGCATGGACAGAGAAGCCCTAGTAGAGGCCTCCATTGTACAAGCCTGGCAGTCTCCCCCGGAAGGACCGGTCGAGGTTGAGCTTGAAGCAGAATGGTTCCGGGGCGCTCTGTCTCAAATCTGTGACGCTGGGATGTCCCGGGCAAAACGTCGACCTCCAAAGCGGCAAGTGTACTGGTGGTCAAACGCGATTTCCGATCTTAGGACCGAGTGCGTAGCGGCCAGACGCCAGTACACCAGGCAGCGCCGTCGGCGGCACCGAGATGAGGAAACTGAGAGGCAGCTGTACGAGGCTTACCGATCTAATGTAATCGCCCTTCAGCTGTCGATCAGCAATGCCAAATCACAGGCACGGGCAGAGCTCCTGGAAACTCTCAGTCGTGACCCGTGGGGGCGGCCCTATAAGACGGTCAGGGAGAAGTTACGTCCGTGGGCTCCCCCACTCACTGAGACTCTTGAACCCCCACTGCTTGAGGAGGTGGTTACGGCTTTGTTTCCTAACAGTGTGGAACACCAACCTCCGAATATGGCTCCTCTGCTGGAGGATAGAGGAGAGCAGGGAGAACAGGACGTCGCAATACCGCCTGTGTCGCAGGGAGAACTAGGCGCGGCTTTATTGCGGTTGAATGCCAACAAGGCTCCAGGTCCAGACGGCATACCTGGGCGCGCTTTGGGACTGGCTCTCGGGACCCTGGAGGACCGGTTCCGGCGGTTGCTTGATGCCTGCCTGGAATCGGGACGATTCCCGTCTCAGTGGAGGATGGGCAAGCTTGTTCTTTTAAGGAAGGTTGGACGACCAGCAGAATCTCCCTCCGCGTACCGCCCAATCGTGTTGCTAGACGAGATCGGCAAACTCTTTGAACGAGTTATCGCTCGTCGGCTCACTAAACACCTGGGGGAGGTGGGCCCTAATTTATCAGACCATCAGTACGGATTCCGAGTGGGCCGCTCGACCATCGATGCCATCGAACGCGTCCGGGCCCTCTCGGACGAGGCGACTGCCCACGGCGGGGTTATGCTGGCGGTGTCACTTGACATCGCTAATGCATTTAACTCCTTGCCGTGGACGTGTATCAAGGAGGCACTGAAGTTTCATGATGTGCCTTCTTATCTCTGTCGAATTGTTGGCGCCTACCTCTCAGAGAGGTATGTATCGTACCGGGGACAAGGAGGGGTTGAGCAGAGGCGGGAAATGTCGTGCGGTGTTCCACAGGGCTCGGTTCTTGGACCGCTTCTGTGGAACATCGGTTATGACTGGGTGTTGCGGGGAAATCTCAATCCAGGCGCCCACATGATCTGCTATGCAGATGACACGTTGGTAACTGCCAGGGGCGAGACCTTCGAGAAGGCTGCCCGTCTTGCCACGGAAACGGTGGCCCTTGTTGTCGGCAGGATACGGCTGTTGGGTCTCCGGGTCGCGCTCAACAAATCGGAGGCCGTGTGTTTTCACGGCCCTCGGCGGGCGCCGCCAAGGGGATCCTTCATCTCTATCGGTGAAACCCGGATCGGGGTCGAGTCCACGATTAAATACCTTGGACTCGTCCTCGATAGCAGATGGAATTTCCGTGAGCACTTCACTCACATGTCCCCACGTCTCATCGGTGCAGCTGCTGCTTTAAAGCGGCTGATGCCCAACATTGGAGGACCGAAAACAAGCAGCCGCCGCCTGTACTTGGGGGTGGTGCGATCCATGGCCCTTTATGGGGCACCGGTATGGTTGGATGCTCTGACGACACACAACGTCACTGTGCTGAGGAGATCTCAGAGAGTGATGGCCGTCGGGGTCATACGTGGGTACCGCACCACCTCCTACGAGGCTGCGTGCTTGTTGGCGGGGTCTCCCCCTTGGGACCTGGATGCCGAGGTTCACGCGTCATTACATGAGTGGCACTCACGACTTCGTATCCGGGGAGAGTTTCCTTCACCAAGTGAGGTGCAAGCACGGAAATTCCATGCTCGACAGTCCCTAATTGGGAAATGGATGGAGCGGCTGTCCCAACCACAGGCTGGCCACTGGACTGTCGAGGCCGTTCGACCAGTCCTCCAGGACTGGTTGGATAGAGAGCACGGGTCATTAACTTTCCGGCTTGTGCAGATACTGACTGGGCATGGTTGCTTCGGAAAGTATCTGCACCGTATTGCCGGAAGGGAACCGACGCCAGGGTGCCACCATTGCGGTTGTGTCGAGGACACGGCGCAGCATACCCTCGTGGAGTGCCCAGCGTGGCAGAGTGAGCGCCGTGAGCTCATAGCAGTAGTGGGGGACGACCTCTCGCTTCCATCATTGGTTAAGGCCATGGTGGAAAGTGACAGGTCGTGGAACGCGGGAAAAGACTTCTGCGAGGAGGTTATGACGCGGAAGGAGAATGCGGAGAGGGAGAGAGAGATCACTTCCACACTCCCTATCCGCACCCGTAGACCTGGGCGGAGAAGGAGGGCATACCAAGCCCTCCTCCAACCCCCATAACAGAGGTCTTGGCGATGGACATGGGGGTGTCCTTCGCCATATCACCAAAGACCTCGAGGTGGCACGTGCGGTGTTTCCGCGCGCCACATAAGGAAGCAGTGGAGTAAGTCCTCCTCCACTCCTCAACAGGACGGGACCCTACCAAGGGTCAACGCTGTCCGAGTCACGGTAGAGCTCACAAACGTTCCCGTTGCCCGGGCATTAAGGCGTCGAGCAGGAACATCGTGTGGTTTTTAGTCGGTAGGGGCACTTGCTGCTGTGGGAGTAGTTGGTGTCGAGTCCGACATATCCCGGACACCTCCCCCGGGGTGGACGGGAATGCGTAAATGCATTTTCCACACGTACAAAAAAAAAAAAAAAAAAAAAGGATGGCAGTCGTTACAGCATGGTGGTATGGCACATGCCCGCCTGGCTAGCTACCACCCTCAAGTTGAAAATCTGTCGCCAAACACCTAACGGTGTGTTCCGGCAGCTGTCCTTGAGAGCCAGTAATTCTAGGTTAGCCTGTACAAAATCTTCGATCACATCATCACTTACCATCAGGTAAGATGGTGGTCAAAGGCTAATCTATCAAGCATAAAAAAAAAAAGAGGCTAGGTAAAAACTGCGCTGAGCATTCTTGTATTTTATTGCTGATAGCTTATGATAGGTAATAATTGATGATGGTCAATTTGATTGAGCGTGTAATATCCTTCGCCCATATGTACCTATATCAATCGGGCATCAGTTTAATCGTGATCAAGGTCACGGACTGAACTGGTCCCAGTCTTTACGTGTGACATCCGACTAACAAGTTTTTAGTTGGTACTACCTATGCGTACCCACATAGGTAGTTATACATTAAAAAACCCGTGGCTTCCTCGTTTCGATCAAACAACTTCAATCTTAACCATTGTGATTTTTACTCAATCAATTATATAATTGAATAATCCATTTTTTATCCATATTTTTCCTGCATATTGTCATTCATGGTTTATATATAACCACCTATATGAGCATGTAAATCTTACTACTAAATATTTACTTTACTATTATATTCCTGCCATTCCCTTATATTTGTGAAATGAAGGCAGTAAAAGTGATAAAGTCATCTTTTGAGCTGAAGAAAGATTTAACAATCGAATCCTTTGGAGGATCGTCTTTTGCAAAGCCTTCACCTTTGGATTTCGACACGTTTGTTCCGTGGGCATGTCTGTCATGCGAGTGTCCGGTGATTATCACCGTTATGAGACATACTCAAGGTTTGTATTGTACATTCGAAAATCGAAGTAAGTAATTTGAAGTACGAAATGTGTGATAACATATTTCTATAAAAAATAATTAGTGCATCTAACTAGCAAAAAGCTTAGCTATATGAGGGCTCGCGTTTAATTTAATGTTTACAACCTAAGTCTAGTGTTTTCATCTAGTATTAAGTAGATTTACTACGATGTTAGTTTAATATTGATTTTAGTTCTATTGCAGTGATGTTAACTCTTTGGTGTTCTAACAGATGGCGTTAGGAGTATAATAATATTCTATCCAATGAATACAAAATTGTTAATGTACATTTTTTTTGTGGTTATAAACCTAATCTATAGGGGTGATAGTTTTTTACGTAGTATTATTATATGTTCTATGACTAAAGTGTGCCACAAAATGTTCATGCTGTGGGATTTTGAAGCGCTCGTAGCGAAGTTTGCCTAGCTGTTCTTAAACGATCAGCAAAGTTAAGCAAGTCCTCCGCGGTCATGATTTGGATGGGTGACCGCTAGTGACTTTACTACTGAGTACTTCCGTGCTTCGGACGGCACGTTAAGACGTCGGTCCCGGTTGTTGTCTTACGATGGCAGTCGTTATAGCATGGTGGTAGGGCATTTTGCAAATGCCCGCCTGGACAGCGACCATCTCAAGTAGAAAATCTGTCGCCAAGCACCTAACGGTGTGTTCCGGCAGCTGTCTTTGAGAGCCAGTAATTCTAGGTTAGCCTGAACAATATCTTCGACCACATCATCACTTACCATCAGGTGAGATAGTGGTCAAGGACGCCCTACTACTTGATAGGTTACTATCAAGTAGTAGGGCGCCCGTCTGGCTAGGTACCACCCTCAATTACAAAATCTGTCTCTGCTGAGCGACAGATTTTGTAATTGTAACAGCTGTAGGTGCTGACCTAACGTTGTGTTCCGGCAGCTGTCCTTAAGAGCCAGTAATTTTAGGTTAGCCTGAACAACATCTTCGACTAGATTACAACTTACTATCAGGTGAGATAGTGCTTAAAGCTTACCTTTAAGTGCATTCAAAATAGTGATAAGGATCGCTTCGGTCGCTCCAATTATTAAATTTATGAAATCTCATAATGTTGGTGTTTATGTTTGGTATTCCTCTCTGTGTAATGTATTAGTGGGAGTGCATGTTTGAATGTATATAATAGGATATTATTATAGGATTATAGATATAATAGGGGTAATTGCGATATAATGAAAATTTGTATTATTATTAATGCGAAAGTTTCTGAGTGCGGATTTCTATATGTTCTTACCCCTACAAACTGAAATAGCCGAACGGATTTAGATGAAACATGGAATATCTAAAGGTAGGAGAGGTCTTGCATTACCAGATAGAATACTTTTTCGATCTTCATTGTCTACGCGGCTAAAACCGCAGGGTGCAGCTAGTAAATATTAAATCAGTAACAACTTACTATCAGCTTGATAATGCGTAAAATCATAAAAATGTTATCATAAAAATAAATATATGTATATGTATAAGGAAGTAAATGATATGATTGTGGTCGCAATTAACTATAAAAAGTAGTAAGTTAAGCTATTTTGTGAAGTTCAAAATACGAGTAAGTATCTTCAGTTTTAACTCACCGAAGTTGTCAATTTTAGACCATTTTTATTACGTGGTCTATCTAAAAAAACCAAGTAGGAATATGAAATTCCCGTATATTAGTATGTACATTGTAATATATTCTTTAACCAACAAATACTATTCCTGACCATCGATTGACCGTAGACTGCGACCTCATTATCACCAACAGCTGAAGACATCAAATAGGTTAAACCTAGAAAAGAACTTGCTTCCAAAGGCTTCATGAATGCGTGTGGGAAATACCCTATCGCACCGTGAGGTGAAGCTTAAGTCCACGGCAGGAGTCAAAATATGAGTCACCTTTTAATCAGTCCCTATATGGATTGCTATTTAGACATCATAACTTCAATAATATTGCAACAGATGTTTCAAAGCTCATTTCGTAATAAAAAATAATATTAATTCAGATAGCACACATAATTAATAGGCTTTTTCATAGGCTTACATAACTTTTATATGCATACTTTTTTACAGAGGACTACATAAATACAGACAAACGGAGACCAAGTTCTAAATCTGATAAAAGCAATAAGAGCAGAAACGATGATTATGTAAAAAGCTCATCTAGAAGCTCTGAATCCCAACTTTTTCCATTCAAAAGCACTGACACATTTGTTCCGCTCACAGCCATATACGATATCAGAGGACAGCTGATTGAAATATCTATTGAGAAATGTCCCATTGATATAGATAGGAAAATAATACAAGTTTTAAGTCTTTGCCTGTCTTATCACTTGTTTCTTTGGAAGTTTTCTATTCGCAGCGGAGGAATCACCGCAATGGTATTACATGAAATAGGAAAACTGTTACCACATTCAAACTTAACCAATGTTTGTCTGGATAACTCTAATGTACCAGAGGCAAACTATCACGTTCTTCTAGAACACACATCTCAGCTGAAAACTTTGTCGTTAAATAGATGTCGAATAAACGATACTGTCTGCAAGCATTTGGCAGCAAAACTCGATTTTGGCAGTACAGGTAGCACTCTATTAACTTTGGAACTAGGTTCTAATCACATATCCGACGCAGGAGCTATACGTTTTGGAGACGTTTTAAGACGTAACCGGCATTTGCTACACTTAAATCTCTCAGGGAATATGATAACAGACTCTGGAGCACAGTCGATTCTAAACCATTTGATGGAGTTTGCTTTAACTCGCGACGAAATTTCAGAGCATAGACTAAGAAAACTAAAATATATACAAGACAAAACTGTATTAATTAATCAATGTTTGGAAGAAGTGATGGCTAAAAGGAAATCAATGAATATTAATCGTAGAAAATCTAGTACCAAAGGTTTGAAAGTCACCAAAAGCAGTCCTTCTGCAATAATGCTGGAAGAGTGCCCTCGTGAAGTAGCCGAGAATATGGCTAAAGAAATTATTGGAAAATTTTCGGATCCATTCGATACTGATTACATGTTGAAAAAAGACGAATATTATTTTTGTATAGGAAATATGCGTCTGTGTTCCCTAAATTTGGCTTACAATAACTTGGAGTACCAATCATTAAAAAAGATTAAAGAAGTGGTGATATATCAAGAGCAATTGACGAAACCATCTGGCACAACCGGGTTGTTAAGAATCGTGATTGACGGAAACTTTATCCCAGAATACTGCAAAGATTATGTTGAAATTGCAATTATTTTAAATAAAGCTATTTACAATCGCTCTCCGATAGTACTATCACCAACTAAGAAAAAGGCAAGGCAATCGAAAGTAAGCATAAAACGATTTTTTAAGTATTAAGGATATATATAATAGACTATTCTTATACCTAGTGTTCTGTCACCTGTGCTTATAGTATGTGATTTATCATATAATATATCTACGAGTACTCACCAATCACTTATTCTTTAAATCAATTAGGTATGATACCAAATAAATATATCGATACCTTAGCACCTTCTCATCTTCCTGCTACCCAAAAAGTGGCCGGTGCGGCGGCTGAACTAGCAGAAGGCCTCAAAAGGCGCAAATATAGTAATCTCAGTAGTTGTTACATGTTTGTGCCTTTTGGGGTCGAAACGCTGGGACCGTGGGGACCGAGCGCCAAACAATTATTCAAAGACCTCTCAAAACGTCTGGTCGACGCTACTTGTGACCAAAATGCTGGCATATACTTTGGACAGAGGATAAGCATTGCCATACAACGTGGCAATGCGGCCAGCATTTTGGGAACACTGCCTAATGGTAGCGGAATATTGGATTAGTTTGTAGTAATTTTAAGTTTTTATTTTAATTTAATTTTTTTAAGTTAAATATGTTAATTTTAGTCAGAAATATCTGTTGTTACACTTGAGCTTGTAATATAATTCGTTATTATTAAATATGGATATCCACAAAAAAAAAATTAGGTATGTGCGAGTAAGGTATCATTTTAGATTACATTGTGTAGGTCCATACGATGTGAAGTGGGCACTTCTCTAACCCATACACATAATGTTATTGATCTACACTTACTATTTCCATTATTGTATTTTCGGTTCGATTTAATGGCTATGAGTTGGAAGAATATATTTAGGTAAGCTAGGCAAACAGGCCAGAAGAGCCCTTTACCTGCTGAGGGGTTCTTGTAAATAATTACATACATGTTTATGATCAGTACTTCAGTACTTAATATTATAAATGCGAAAGTAACTCTGTCTGTCTGTTACGCTTTCATGCCAAAACTACTGGACCGATTTGAATGAAATTTGGTATGGAAATAGTTTGAGACCCGGGAAAAAACATACGATAGTTTTTATCCAACTGCGCACAAAGAGGTTAATGTTTTTGCGCGATAACCGACAAACGCGCGGGCGGGGCTTCGCCCGGAAAGCTCGTAATGTCTATGTGAGTTGAAACGCACTTTCTGTTCTAACTTTTAGTTTCGTTTTAGTTTTGTTATACATTTTATTATAAGCATACTAACTTAGGTTAGCTAACCTCCTTGGCGTTATTTAAGTTAGTAGACAAGAATAGTATTTAGTTTAAAACGGATTAAGTTGTTATTTTTAATATTGTTAGTAGTTCCAATAAAAATAATTGCAAATAAAGGCATACGTGGTAATGTGCTGAATATTAGTTCCTTGGTAGATGAAAAGAATTATACCTCTTTTCAACAGGAGTAATTTAATAAATTATAAAAAAAGGGCCCATGACCTTTTATTCAAATCCGCCCTCAAGATGTTTAATTATTGGGATCCAGTATATAAACGGCTTTAGTTCATTCACACATTTTTAATTTCTTAATACCTTTGAACACTCTACATCTTCATAAAAAATTACATCGACTACAAACTTATAAGTTGCTCCAAACAATTCTCAAAAACTAGTACAATGAAAATTTTCTTCAAGACATTTGTCAAAACACTAATCGCTCCAAGTTTGAAAATAACTTGCTTTTAAAAACATAGACTATAATCATAGACAATAAGAATTCATCTCTACAACACCTATCATACATTTGATCGCAAAGTTTTTGAACTTATCTTTCTACGATTCACAAAATATAGATGTCAGTACAGTGATTGTTGTGAGTTATAGAAAACGGCTAGTCGGAACAAGAATCTTGTTCCGAAAGCCGCGAGTCCATATAGGTAAGTCTTCTACTCTTTGCCAACCACATAGAATTCGTACAGCTTTCTTCTCTTCTTAGGTCATCTTTCCTTTGATTGATGCTTTATTTGAAGGACATAGAGTGTTGAAGGATGTCATTGTGATTATTTTACAATATGACGTTAAGTAATTAACTTTCTTATATTTTACGAGGGGCTTTTAATAATTATAATATTTTTTAAATAGTTACATTAATATATTCTACCAAAATGTCTATTAATTTAAATTTTAAAAGATCTCTATCCATGAAATCTGTGAGATCAAATAAATCTGTAAAATCTATGCACTCGGCGCTCGATGGTGACCACATTTTGGATTTTGAAGAGCTCCTAACAAGTGGTTGTGGCAAATTCAATTGTCCCCGGAGAGTAGTCGTTACGAAGTATTATCATACGGGTAAGGGAAATGTTCTACAGTAATCATTTTTTCCAAAAAATCTAAGCGTCCTGTAGACACGCTCCTATAATTTCAATTTTTCCAGCACCTCATTACATCAACCGGAACGGCCTCTACAAGGTCTTCCCTATTAGGTGGATTTAATAATCCCCACGCATGGGTGACGTCTTGGGGAACGTTAGTCTTTGTCAGTACTTCAGAAGGTGTGCTTCCAGTATTTTCCCCTTAGTCGCCTCCTAAGACACTCACGAGAAGAAAGGGGAGGTGACATTCTAACCTCGCACACCAATTTCAGCACCTGATGAATGAAAATATAACTTGGAAATCACAAAAAATGCCTCTTTTTGATTGCCATGATCGGAATACCACTAGACACAAATGTGTAATAATTGTAAAAGAAAATAAAAGGATCCTAGACATATTCTTTCTTAACATTTGAACGCCAATAATAATAATACAAAAGGCTCAGTTTTGGATGATAATGCAAGGGAATACGAAACGTCAATTTCGTGAATTTTCTTCCTTATCCTGGCATACATCGACTCCTCGTGTCCACAGAATGAATAATAGTTGGACTTTTCCTTGTCTGGGCTGGTAGTGGTCTGGGAAATGAGACTTGCTCGGGTCAATACAGCTTATCAGGCTTATCATACAGCTAGCATACAACGAATCTTAGATAGTCAAGAATCCTTGCACAAAGAGCTCGTAGTCTGAAGCGAATATTTCACCCTAATATTTTATTATTCAATTTACTTAAATTTTAATAACGTACCTAGATCGTGAATCAAACCAGTAAATCTATGCACCATATAGTTAAATACCAACTTACTTTAACTTTATGGTATGAAGTGGCTTCAGCGTTAATAGTAAACCTTTAGACGTGGAAGCGACGTAGCAGCAGTAGCAGTAGGAGTATTAAATATTTTGAGAAAACATCAAATTAATATAAAAACTCTCTCTTGATCGTGCACTCGTAGAGTCAAGACCTCTTGAGGATGCTTCGTGTGGAAGCGACACGTGTCGAAAACTCTTCCGGTGTGGCTGCGTGGCGTTTGTGACATCACGTCGGCTTAGCAGGAAAATTAGGCGGAATTGTCACTAGATATATTTTTAAGTGCTTTATTAAAAATTAATTTGATGTTTTCCTAAAATATTTTTAAAATATTTGTTATTACTAAATATGGATTTCTGCAAAGTATCTGAATCTATTCATTAATTGTACCTAGAAGTCTTGGATGAGTTCGTCCGGAGAAGTACTGACTGCCAGCATACTTATTTCTACTGGCAAGTGAAATTGGTGTAGGGAATATCACCTTGACCCTCAGGCCCCCCATACTCACTTTTTTGTGGGTGGCTTCTGTGGTGTTGCCACAATTTCGCCAATGACACAATTACAGTCAATCGGGGTAACTTTGATTAACAATGGTAACTTTGACAGTCAAATCTTCAATAACTTTTTTATATTTTACGTAGGATAAATTTATTACAATAACGAGGAAATTATAAATTTTGAGTACTTAACAAATGTCGCAACCAAAATCATTGAAAAAAAAGAAACAGTCACACAAAGTTAATGTCAAAAACCTTTCTAAAATATTTCGCGCGCAACTGGTGTATTTTTTCAGTGATAAACTTTTTAAATAACTCGCGAATTTTGCTGATAGCAAGATACAACAATTTAATGGTTTTATTTACTTGTTTTAATGGTTTTATCTTATCTCTTCTTCTCTTTATATAAAGCTCGATTACCACACACTGACTGACTGACTGACTGACTCACTGACTGACTGACTGACTGACATAATTGTTCTCCCAGAAGGAGCAGAGTAGGGTTAAAATGAAGTATGGCGGAAATGTAGGGGGGGTTTAGGTGAGTATGGGAAAAATCGAAAATCATTGAAATGACGCCTGCCAAGTAATGATGGATGACATATCTCAAAAACGGTAAGAGATAGATAGGGGGTGTTTGAACAAATGTCATAGGGAATCTGGAAAGCAGTCAAATGACATGTGTCAAAAGTGCTCCTTTCATTCTTCATACTGCATTTGGAGTATTTTCCTTACATTTTCGACTGTATTTGGAGTTTTTATGGGATTTTTGACTAATTTTGGAGTTACTGTCATACAAGAAGGTATAGCGAGCCCGAAGGGCGAGCTTCTGGTGAGGCCGAAGGTCGAACATTCGGCCCGCGAGGCCGAAGGTCGAGCGCATGGCGCGCGAGCCCGAAGGGCGAGCGTTTGGCGAGGCCGCAGGCCGAGCCGTATTAGTGTCTTGCGAGGCCGAAGGCCGAGCTCCGAATCGACATGCTCCTCTCATTCTTCATACTGTATTTGGAGTATTTTACCATACATAACCGACTGTATTTGGAGTTTTTGTGGGATTTTCGACTGAATTTGGAGTTACTGTCCTTTATCAGTGTATCGCGAGCCCGAAGGGCGAGCTTCTGGTGAGGCCGAAGGCCGAACTTTCGGCCCACGAGGCTAAGTCCAAATTGACATGCTCCTCTCATTCTTCATACTTCATTTGGAGTATTTTACCTAACATTTTCGACTGTCTTTGGAGTTTTTGTGAGATTTTCGACTGAATTTGGAGTCACCGTCCTAAATCAGTGTATAGCGAGCCCGAAGGGCGAGCTTCTGGTGAGGCCGAAGGCCGAACTTTCGGCCCGCGAGGCCGAAGGCCGAGCGTATGGTGCGCGAGCTCGAAGGGCGAGCGCTTGGTGAGGCGGCAGGCTGAGCCGTGTGAGTGTCTTGCGAGGCCGAAGGCCGAGCTCCGAATTTACATGCTCCTCTCATTCTTCATATTGTATATGGAGTATTTCACCATACTTTACCGACTGTTTTAGGAGTTTTTGTGGGAGTTTTGACTAAATTTGGAGAAACTGTCCGAGGCCGAAGGCCGAGCTCCGACTTGAGAGTATTTTCCACATCTCAGACTGGTCTCCATGGTAACTGCCCACGATAACCATAGCACCTACGAGTGGGGTTCCTTTACCGAAAAGACTCAGAACCTTGGTACGATTCTGACCGTACCACTTTTTTATGGCAGTAGGGTAAATGTGGTTTGGTGGCTACAATTTGGTTCTTTATTGTATTGGGAGTTTATATGGGATTTTATATTTCTATTGGAGTTTTGAACATACTTTTTTTTAAATGTAAAAGTTGCTTTTATGACAGTTCGTACTGACTCAAGATAGATGCGGGCCGCTCGCGGCCCGCACACCACTTACCATCTAGTTTACTTATATATAGCTCCACTTCATTTGAAATTTTATAAAAAAAACCCTGATGTATAAAATGTTTAGAACTTATGATTCCGGCGACAAATCTGATGTGTGTCAAAGTTACCCGTATATGGGGTATAACTTTAACACACAACAGAATTGCAAATTTTTCATATAATTTATGATTCTTAAAGTCTTTAAATAATTCGAGAGTATGAAAACCAATCTGAGAGCACAGATTACGTTAACACTTTTGTCTCACATTACACATGGTAAAAATTTGCTAAAAAGATCTATAGGCGATCTGTCAAAGTTACCCCGATTGACTGTAAACCTTGTTCAGGACATGCTTCCGCCAGCTGAAGGGCTAAGTACTTAAACTTAATATATCTGAAAGTTCTACAAATCTACTAAGAGGCAATTTTAAGTAGGTTTACTGTTACAATTTGCAGATGATTTTTTAAAATCCATGAAACAACAACATCTCTCTGCAAGAGCCAGGCGAATGAGCATCGCTCGGGGCTATGGCAAGATAGCAAGCACACCGGGCTCGGATAAAATCGCTAATACAGTTGACTCCGATGTCAAAACCGTTACAAGTGTATTAGATGAGGATACAATAATCGTTACCTCTGTGTATAACAGTATGAACAAATTCTGTGAAGTAATGATTAATAATCAAAAACGCTTGCCGAGGGTGTTGATGCAAATTCTCGGTTTGGTGGTGCCTTTATTCACTCATTTGACAAAGCTTTCCATAAAGAAGTGTAAGATCGATGGCTATACCATATTTGAAATGACTAAGTTTTTGCCGTTGACCACAATCACAGAAATATGTCTCGACGGCTCACCCCTTTCTGAATCCAACTACGCGTTGCTGTTGGAAAAGCCCTGTCGACTTACCAGTTTATCACTGTGTCGTTGTAAAATATGCGATGAAGACTGCAATCGGATATTGTCGAAATTACACTTTTTAGAGTCTGCTGAAGCAACCCTAACAGTGTTAAATTTATCGTCTAACCACATAACGGATGAAGGAGCTAAACGTATCGGAGAAGCTCTTAGGAGTAATAGACATTTGCGGTATTTGAACTTAGCCGACAATCGGATTGGCGATGATGGAGCCGACCGCATCTTCCATGCACTAATAGATTTTACTATGACCTATGACGAAATTGTTTGTAAGCGCCAAAGATATTTTGAATATCTGAGGGCAAAACATGAAATATATTTGAAGTATGTTCAAACTTGGGAGGTGAAATCAGTCGAAGATATCCCCAATTCTAGTAAGAAAAGATCTCTCCAGAAATTACCCAAAACAAAAAAGACTAAACCAAATACGGCCAGAGCTGAAATGATAGCTAAGGAACTGGCCGGCCAATTCATAGATCCGTTCAGTCCATACAATACCAAAGTGATTGATGGTTATGCGCACTGTATCGGCAATATGGTTCTGTGTTATTTGAATTTATCATACAATGATTTGTCCTACATAAGTGTTGAGAAATTACGTTCTGTTCTGATGTATCAAAGCACTCACAAAAAGCTAGGTCAGACTGGCTTGCTGAAAGTTGTGATCGATGGAAATCCCATGCCTTTTAGCTGCAACGAGTTGGACTACGTTAGTAATCTTTTGCAGAAAAACGTGATTCAATTTAGCCCAAAATTCATGGCGGAGAGGAAAAAAAGTCGCTTTGGGTCGCCGGGAACGCCAGGCGGTAGAATATCTATCGTATCTGATAATGTCATTTTAGCGCCGCCTAAATAAACAACGTACCTAAATATGGATGTTGTTATGTCTTTGTTACACACTATTTTATATTAACTAATTTATTTAATAATATTTTGATAACAATCATTAATAAACTTTAATTTTATTTTATGATGAAGTACAGTTGCAGTCCCTCAACCTACATCCAAGGGTTTCATTTTATCATCCTCCTGCTCGCATCTCAATAATGTGGGGTTGGTATTATTAAGTGCTTTATAACTACGCTTAGCACAACACAAGAAAATTAAAAAAAAAATGTTTTTGCTTGCTTACATGGGACAACAAACGGATATAATTGTAAAATGGCATCTGTGCTTGCCAGTCACCTTCCTTATGTCAACCTTCTTTGGAAATGTTGCGTTGGTAATATACTATCTGGGATAATCAGGGCGTTATGATGGTAAGCAGCCTTGTTCTGCGCCTAATGTGCAGCAACTCCTCAATTACTTTAACGTGATTAGTGGCATGCTGCTCATATTAGTTACATACCAAACTTAATAAGAAAATAAACTATTAACTAAAATTGGCGTTAAAGTGCTTGTAAAATTCCTACACATCAAAATAAAATACAAAATAATTATGTTTGCACGTATAATTATTTATTACCTACATTATGGAAAAGTAAATGTGTATATACATAAGTGTAACATTACAATAGAGTACAAAAATTAAAACTAATACTGGGGTAATACTTAGTACAAAGTCAATTCAGTCAAAAATGCACGGCCCTCCACAGAACGTGATTATTTAAATGTGTGCGCACACACCACGATGACATAAGCCAATGGTATGGACCAGCTTGCGTGTATTGCGTCTACGTATACACTATTTTGCATGTAGGTGTAAACACATTGGGCAGCGGCGAAACTTTTAGACTGAAAGATTTTTATGTAACTATGTGATACATTCTGACTTACGAAATAATGTTTATTAAACTAGTTTTGGTAACTTACGATTGATTGACATAGGAAATAAATTTATTATTTGTAATTAGCATTCAACTCTCACGGGATAAATTTACTATATTTTTAAAATACTTTGTATGAATACATTAAAGAGTCCGAGCGCGTGAACTGTGGCTAGACAATATTGTTTAAAATAACCTATGCGGTTCACATATAACTTTTCTTATTTTACTTTCTTAAACTTAAACAGCACCAACATATTAATTCGTCAACGTTATGCCATGCTTTGATTTATGCTTTTATACAAACAAATACTCTGGTAAATAAAACCTAATACTTGCCTAGTGCGTTACATACGTTAAATCTAGGAAACTTTTAGTTATCACACTGTTGTGTCATGGCCGACCTTTTCTCCTATATTGTGGGAAATAGTCAGTATTGGAATGTATATTTTTATTTTAAGTTAATACTGGTATTGCGTCTGATTTTCAGTGTCGTTCAGTTTCTGGGTGGAAGATATTCTCTGTTCGGTTGTGTTGGCCTTCCACTTCCTCCAGGAAAGCTTGGTCCATTTGGTCTCCCAGAAGGGTAGCCTTGGTTTCCTGGATAGTTTGATGAGCTAGATCCAGGATAGGATGAGCTAGGACTTGTGCCTGGGTATCTACTGGTAGATGGTCCTGAGCTTCCAGGATATGATGACGGGCCTTGGGGACCAGAACTACTGGGATAAGGTGTTGAGGGGCCTGCACCAGGATATCCTGGTGGACCTTGTGAGCTCGGATATCCTCCAGTGTTTCCAGGGTAAGATGGACCTTGGGGTCCACTAGTTGGGTATGGGGTCGATGGTCCCTGCGGTCCAGGGCTTCCAGGATAGGGACCCTGAGGACTAGAACTACCTGGGTAGTTAGAAGAAGGGCCCTGAGGACCTGTACCACCTGGATAGTTTGAAACTGGCCCTTGAGGTCTTGAACCTGGGTAAGATGGTCCTTGATTATATTCACCAAAACCAGTATTGCCTTGAGACCCAGTGCTAGAATAATCGTAAATGTTGGCGTTTATTTCGTAAAGACCTGGAGCGGCATTGCAGTCAAACTGATCCCACCAAACGCAAACGAAGTCTTGTTGAGAGAATATGGTTCCATTAGGGCATAAGAAATCATAAGTCTTGTTATTGGCACATACGTGAAAGACTTGACAACGTGTCTCTACATCAGCGTAATATCCAGGATAAGGCTGAGATCTGCAACTGAATGAGGTCTGAGGAATGTCGGTAAGAATCGGATAGTCGATGTCAGGGGTACCTGGTATCGCAGAATAGTCTCCATTTTCATAAGCGCCTGACTCATCTCCGCCAATTCCAGGACCACCCGGCCCAAAACCTGGCTGCCCGGGATAGTTTTGTCCAGGGTAGTTAGAGTCTGCCTGCCCTGTTACTCCAGGTCGACCACCCCCTTGTCCAGGATAAGATGGTCCAGATGGCCCAGGATAGTTACCAGGTGGCCCATTGGGTCCTTGTCCAGGGAAAGAAGGCCCTGTGGGTCCTTGGCCGGGGTATGATGGCCCTGAAGGTCCTTGGCCAGGATATGATGGCCCTGATGGTCCTTGGCCTGGATATGATGGTCCTTGCCCAGGGTATCCTGATTGAGGTCTTTGACTACTAGAACCAGGGTAGCCCTGGTTTGGGCCACTAGTGTAATCTGAGGGCCCGGAGGGATATCCTGATGTAGAGCTGGAGTAATCGTCGCTTTGGCCTTGGGGTCTCCCTGGATAAGGGGTTGTAGAGGGGTAGCCACCTGATGGTCCAGAAGGGTAGTTCGGACGGCTGGATGTTGATCCCGGTCCTTGTCCGAAGGGCTTACCAGGTTTGTTGTACTCGTACCCGCTTTGTGCGAGCGCGATAGCCAGTAACACTGTAAAAGAAACAAAGCACATTAAAACTATGAGTAATTCACGTCTAAATGTCAATTAAAATTTATAAGAGAGTAGATCAGTAGGTTAAGATAGTTATTAATTTTTATTAGGTTTAGCGATATTTTATCTTATATGGCCTAACAGAACTTAATACGTATTGTATTAATAAGTGTGGCATCTTTATCATTTGTGACATTTGAGTTCCAGCCTTGAAAATCAGGACTGTTCCAAATTGCGTGCCACTCACGTCAAGTAAAGTAAGTAAATTCACCGGCAAGAACTTTCGATTGAAGTGATGGCCAGACTCCTATATGGTCATAAAACTGAAGCAAAACATGTGTCTATATTATGCTTGTATACTGTCCTTTGTGGTATTTACTATAAGAGACATATTTTACAACAAGGTCGTGTCTTCGAGTTGTAGGTAAAAGAATACGTATTTAGAAGACCCTACATAAAAGTGAGATACTTAATAGTTTTAAAGATGATGATGGCACTTATCTGGTTTATCTAACTAAATCTAAAATGAGCCAAATTGAATAAGGTGTTACAGCGCTGGCCACAAAACCAACGGTACATCGGTAAGAGGTGATTACATTTAATTTCCTGATTGCAGCATGTTTGATGGCGGTCCCACGCGATGTCATCTAGACGTCCATTGTCCTAACATGTCGTGGGGTTGCCTTAGTCTAGGGTAAACTGAGGCACAGCATTAAGGTGAAGATTTGATTTAGGCGTCCACAAATCCTGATGATACTTTCAAGTAATTACAAAGTAATCGAGCTTAATCCTTACACACTCGTACAATGGAGTGCAACTGCATTAGAATCATATAATTTTGATAATTGATGATTTATTGTTTGCTGATTTTATATGACTTGAACATTATCTAGGGGACTTTATAGTTTCATCCGCCATTATAATTAGGCGGTCTCAACTAAATAATCGAATATCCCTAAATTGGCATAAATTATTATACAATGCTATGATGTTGCATAAAGTAAGCATGATGTGTATTAATATTTAATATAGAGCGTACAAAACAGCCTTAAATACATTTTCCTTAGGGGTTATTTAGGTCATTGGAGCTCTTACAGCTTACTACATCAACTCGTTTACCAGGATCTGATGAGAGCCACCAATATAAGACAACGACAATTGGAACATTATCACAAACTATTGCGTGTCCTTGACATAGGACAAATTACTGTCCAGCGTCCACATTGAGACCAAGGTTCACACGCAAATGTGATTTCGTCTCCATCTGATGTTCCCTCCCTTACGCAACGATATTTTAGTGCAGTTATCTTTGAGTTAACAACACTTTGCACAATACAACTGTGATTATTCTGAGGCTAATGTCCGGAATATTTAATAATTGTATTCGTTGGCAGTTTTTCGTCCGGATTCATCATTAGACAATAATTATACTTAGTATTGAATAAGTTGACGTACGAAGACTAATACCACAAAATCTTTCTGCGAAGAGAATTTCGATCGTGTCCATAATCTGTCAGATAAAATAGTTATTATCACCCTTTCTACCCTTATCTTACATTATGAAGTAGGTTAAGCATAATTTATTTCAACTATATAAGTATACATGTTTTTTTTTTGTCAAACTTGAATGACAAAACAACACTATCCTGTTAAAAATCTAGCTCCGGGCTTGATGCCCACCTTAAGTTCACACTCTTGGAAATTTTCGTTGGTAGTAAGTTTACCTGCATGTCTAATAATCCCAAGCAGGTCTATAACAGTATATAAAACATACTCATATAAAGACCTACGCTAATACGTTCTCGTAGTCCATCAGACTAGTTCAGCGGGAGCAAAAAATCTTATTGATCCGTGTTGTGCGCATAATGTGCAGCAAAACCTAACTAATACGCCAAAGTAAGTGATGGTATATTTACCCCTATTTGGCTTTTAGATCATTATTGAGAGTATTTCTACATAACAGTCCTGATGCAGAAGTCGCGAAGTGTATGGCATTTTATTCGCGTATCGTGTATTTTTATTTTAATAAACCTATAATGTGTATGGTTGAGGCGATATGGCTCAATCCCGTTTCGACGCCTGCTTACAAGAAAATGGACCTGCATAGTACACAAAGCTTGAAGAAATTCTGTCCAATGGCGTATAATTATGTCACTTGCAATGATAAAATATCAAACCAATTTGAAAATTACTGTCATACTACAACCATTACTAATTTTATGACAGAGCAATACTATCTTCAAAGATTATAAGTCAAGTGAATAGCATCAAATAATGCAACAAATTGACGCCACGACAAAGGAATTGCATTTCCGATGAGTGTGTCCGACCCTAGAGCCACGAGTGCCCTACAATTTTAACTCTTAGCACTTGGGGCGATGATAGCTGGAAAATCATTAGAATTAATTAGACAGTTTGTTGTGAATCATGATTGCGTGAAGAGATTTGTGATTTCAAACGGTGTTCAGAATTTATGATGATCGGTTACGTAAACTCTGACATATAATACATTTATATCAATGAACGTGTTATTAAATTATGTTTTAGAGTTGGAATTTGTAATGCCTTCTGCTAGGAATTGAGGGCCGAATAACGAAAATGCGCATGATAAATCGCATGAGAAATTTCCTATTTCAAAAATAAATCTTCACTACCGCAAACTTGCGATGCTCACCACTAGGTGGCGTCGATCGTGATTAGCGGTCACGAATATAGAGCAATGGAACAAGGAAGCATCCGAAACAACACTGCTCTTCTTTTAGTTATTTTGAAGTAATTGCGACTTCATTGATGGCTCATAGAGCATAAATTCAAATAAAACAATGGTCCAGTTTCCAGTCTGAGAACGTGTGAAGATGGCTTCGCGAGTGCTCGGTTTATGTCACTGTTTCTTCATTAGGTTGTATAATGAATTGATGAGATTGCAAATAGGAAAGGCTATTGTGGATGTTGTGTCTGAGTAACTAGGTTTCCTAGTTTACATACGTTATTTGTAATTTATCGTGGAAATGGGGTGAAGAAGTCTGATATAGATAGACGTTGACACATAACCATGCATATATACATTTTTATCAAATTCAAATAGTAGGTATATATAATATAATGCTGGCACCCGGACACTTGGATAATAATATTAAGTACAATTTAAGGTTTATTTGAGTTGAAAAATTGGGCCGTGGCTAGTTTATGGGATTGGTCAGCTTCTCTTACAATATCCACATTACGTTACTTTACTTTGATCTTCAGATATAAAAAAATGCAGCAAAATCTTATTTTTTTTCTGAAATCCCAGGGCGATTTTCAGACAATCATATTATATATACGCCTTGACAATTTAATTTTATTGTGCCATGTTATTGTTACAACCTCCGTCACTACGCTTTTAAGTTGGTTGTTTTGGAAATCTTAAAAAAATCAATTGTTCTGCATTTCGTTTTAGCTATATTTTTAAGTGATTGTCTACAAAACTGTGTTCTCTTTTGAACGTTTGTGTTTATAGCCAATTCATATTCTATGGATTCTACATTATGTGGCTGATGAACATTCATATAAAATTGGAAAATTCATTTTATTTAGAGAAACATTAGAGATTGAATTTCCAAATATTTTTATGAGATCATACTAGACGTACTATATATAGGTAGACCAACTATTTATCGAAAAAAAAATGACAATCATCAAAAGCATATTTCACAGTTCATATATTAATTTATCGAATAAAGCGCGAATCATTTAATTCAATTCAGAATAGCAATAAAAAAATATTCGATTCGAAAAGAAACATACTACATTCATAGAAATCGGTAAAAATATACCATTTATAGGAAACAAGTATATATAACTTAGACTATATCTACGCAAAAGTCCACCTTGCCAAGACCGCATCTTCCAAATGAATTTCATAAGTAAGTACCTGTTACTTCCGATTTCAAATCCATGACACAACAACAGTAGCTTGTATATTTCAACTACTAATTACAACCGTACGTACTTTCAACCCATCCGACCATTTATCCATACCGTTAGATATTCTCCGCCTAATTGAGATTAAACAACCAACTAATGCATTACTACGAAATATATTATTTATTTAACTGCACATAATACTCATTGTTTTGCTAAATTGATCACGAATGTAACAAAAGGATTCTAAGGATCTTCAAGCAAATATATTTAAATAGTTCGAGGATCTCATTCTTATTCCAAAATCGTGCAATTTGAAACTAACTAGCTCAGGTCATGTCAGAAGGTTAATGACCTAGTATCTAACTATTATTTGATCTGTTTCAAATTGTAGATTATCTTAAATGGTTAATCATTATTTGAATTTGATCAGAATCTTTTATTAGCGTAAAAATTTTGAAGTCTATAATATTGCAGTGTCCGCTAATTTGAACCTTATCTTTAAAAACATTAGTTTGATTTTCGTATACCCTAACAAAGAGATATCTGGATTACTCTTAAGAAAGGAATTTGCAGTCTTCACGTAATCAGAGTCATAGGTTGTGCAAAATATTGAGGAAATTATTTTATAGATAATATAGCGATAACAATATAGCAAGTGGTACATACAAATATAGCGATTCCTAAAGAGTTGTTAGGTTTGTCTTGTTTGTTCACTCAAAGATTTGTTTATGTGCATCATGGTGTTTTTTAAGTAATTTTATTTGGTCATAATGTTAGAGGTGACTACCGAAATAGGTTATAATATTGTGTCACAATAATTTATAAAAAAATGACTGCTAAAGCACTAATGAAACTTGTTTATGTGTGTGTATCCAATACATCTATCATACTCGCAAAAATATCCAAAAATTTGCTAACCATGTGCCGTTTAAAATAGTGGACTCATAACTTACATGATTAAACTGATAAACACGGTGAGAACTGACTGAGAATTGTAACTTGTAAGTGATCCCCAGATAAACTTGTGAATAATAGCTACGCATGTGGTGTGAAAACACACACAGGCAACTAATAAAGTGTTTGTCTGATCTGTCTTATGACAAAACCTTTTCAGATGATCATAGATGTAGGTACTTTTTCTTTTGGCACTTAGCTACCAAATATACGAAAAATGTTCTTAGTAATAGTTTCCGTGAGAGATTGAGTTTTAATCTGATTATCTTTGCATTTTCTAGCTTAAAACTACTCATAAATCAAGAATGACTTAACAAGAAGAACTTACCCACAACAAAACCTCTCTCAAAACAAACATCAGGTCATTCAGAAATAGTTACTGTTCTCATGTGATCATTATTCATTAAATCTTATATCTCATGAGCGCCTGTAATTTCACTAGCTGGAGCCTTTTTCTCGGAAGCACTGCAATGTCAAAACTGTTGTTTGGTAGCTGTGTTAATAGATGATGTAATGATACCAATCTATAAGTCTCTCTCACATACAGTGACAGACGCAACTGTTTGTTGAAGTCACGACAATTAAACAACAAACAACATAATCGTACATAATACTAGTATTTATAATTTGTAATGGACCGATAACGTCAGTATCGTAGGCAAGACTATAAGAAATTTGCATATGAATCTTAATATATAATTGCATATCAAACTGATGCAAATTCCATATAGTCTCTCATTCTAGAGTAGGTATAAAGGGGAATGCATCAGAGAATTCAATGGAAATCTAGGGTACGTGATATCACCGCAGATGATAATAATAATAAGGCCGTTTTCTAGTGGTCCTGCCTGTAGGAACCACCATCTGCTTTTCCTACGAAATTAATAAAGCAAACATAGCACTGTAATCCTTATTATAACTAACTCAATTACGGCCATAATAAACTTGACCCTCGCTACGCGCCACTTAAAACGAGATTTATGTATACCATGCCTGCAGTCTCGTCTGATACTACAACTAAATTAACAAAAATATTTATATCCCTTGATCAGTTGCCTTCAAGCCTCGTAGTTATGAAGACATCAATACAATTAACCCTTGAGCCGTGGAAACACGACTTGCTTGATTGCTTTATGATTGATACGAGTAATATTGATTGGGTACAACCTGCTTATGTACCTAGGTATATCATTACTTAAGAAAATCTGAACCTATATTCGTCTTTGAATAATGAATTAGTATGTTACATATACCGACTTTTAATTAGGAAGCATTCGTTTAAAATTAGGCTATATCATTTCTTTACAGTAGCAAACTACTAGCATCTTTTGTTAACTTGCGATTTTGGGTTCTGCGCCTAAGCCCTGGGCTGTGCTTTGGGTCAATTGGGCCCATATCCATTAATTTATTTCCGATTTTCTTAACGTATGTATGGGTTTTAGGAACTATAACTATTTTTCGTTGCCCATATGTTCATCGCAAACAAATTTTATTGTTTATATTCTCAATATGAGTACAAAAAAACTAAAGTAAATGTTAACTAAACTAATAATATAAAAATTAAAGTTGATTGTTTGTTTGCATTTAATAGGCTCTGAAACTAGTAGAATATTTTCAAAAAAGTTGACTCTTTTTGAAGTTTTGTTAAATACCCGAGCGGAGCCGGGGCGGACCACTAGTACTGACATAAATTGAAAATAGTCTAGGTATGAAATACTTATTATAAATATATAATAACTAATTAATGATAAACACTTTGAAAGAAAACAAATGTGACAAAATTTTTACCAATTTTCTTTTTTATTATTTTGTTTGTGATTGTATTGCATCTATAAGAAGATTATAATGATGGGGCATTTTAGACGTGAAGAAATATAAACTTTATTGCATCATCATGCAGATTGTATTAAACAAACTCTTCTTACTCGCCGAAACGAGCTGATAATTACACGACTGCCCAAAACGAGTGTAATGTTTTTACGGTTCATGTATGTATGTGAGTTTATTTATTCTACCATAACTTTTGAGGTTAGTGTCTTCATAGCATTTTGAATACAAACGTTATTTCGACATATTTCAAAGAACAAGTGTTCAACCTCTTCGAAATTTTGCATGCATGTTCTTGTATCTAATTTACGCTTCTAGTTTGTCAGTTTTCATTACAACATATATTATTAAAATTATTAGCAAAATAGTTATGAATGGGAATTCTTATTTTCACATTTAGATTTTTGTTTTAATAAATTTGTCTTTTTACCTCTCAAGGTGTAATTGGCCCAAGACAAAAATTGATTTTCTTGTCGTACTGGAATACAAATATTTAATTTTTTTCCGTAAAAATATTTTTTTAAATTATTTGCAAAAATTGTTATGTAGGTATGGGAATATTTATTTTCATATTTAGATATTTTATGTTTTAATAAATTTGTCGTTTTGCCTCTAAAGGTGTAATTGGCCCAAGACGAAAATTGTTTTTCTTGTCTTGCCGTTTTAAAAATATCATTTTTTTTTTTAAATCTACATTAATAGGTTTTCTGCACTGAGTAGCTGCTAGTAATAATAATTTGTAAGATAGACACCATGCATGAGCAATCTTTGTTTGGAATTTAAAAATATAAATAATGTAGTTCTGACTTGTACAATTCTGTACATATTAGGTAAATATGTATGATAAATTAAGCTTTTCAGTATGTTTAAATAACAATTTATATTACTCATTTTTGTGCGAACATATATATTTTCGCAGTTAACTACACACATCAAAAGTGCCTAGGGATCAAGTACGTTTTCGTGTAAATCAAGTAAGTTTTAAACCGATCTCATTTGGATCAGGGGCAACCACAATGCTCAGATTTATGCGGAGAGTATTGTTTCATAAGTGATCATCCCTTTGCGAAGCCGTTTGGGTAATTCGTTTCATCTAATGCACGATAATGCACGTCCACATACGGCTATAGTCTTAACTCGTACTCTTGCCTCGCATCAACGTTCTGCCGTGGCCTGCTCAGTAGCCAGACCTCAACTCCATTGAACATGCATGGGATATGCTACGAAGAAGAGCTCTGCCAAGTATGGATGCCGTGCATACCCCACAACAACTTTTTGACTTGTTACAAAGAACGTGGGTGGCCATTCCTCAAAGTGATTTTGTTGAACTGATTTTAAGCATGCCAAATCTCTGTGCTTGTGTGATTAGTGTTAATGGTAGAAACACAGATTAGTAATTAATATAATTTTACAACAAACATGGCAACAAACCTATTCTTTTTCGTTTTTCTGCCAAACAAGTCAGTTATAGTTCAAAATATATATGATCCCTATGCACTTTTGATGTGTGTATGTTGGAATAACTTTTCCTATAAGTATCATGGTTAATATTAGCATCACTAAAACACAAAAAGTATTTGTTCTATTTAAGTTTCCAAAATCTGCGAATCCACAGTTGACACAAAATACCAAAATAATTCATTAAATTGGTCCAAAAAATGTTTATACTTATACTGTACATTGGAACCTATTTCCGCCGCCGCCATATTATTAGAATATGTTCTATGCCGCCGCATCCACTGTTTATTTTTATTTACGATCTGCATCAATGTAAAAAATAAATGAACAAAGCGCCGATATCTTCATCATATCATTAGGTTCTCTTACATATGCAATGACATCACGAAGAAATTGATTAGAGAGAATCTGTCGCACTCGGTAATAACCGACTGGGATGCGCACGAGTGTGGGTCATGTACGTGATCGGTGTGACGTAATACAAGAGTTGGGCGAGATGCATCACCTTCCGTGTTCTTCTTGATTAGTGTTTGCTCAACCAAATTTTCAGAGAACCAGAATTTTCGATATTGTGTGAACAAATTTTACCCAATATTTTTATCAAATAATATTTTGTATTCAAAATTGGAATCGTTAATACTCCATATTTTTTAAATGTTGGCAAGTTCAGTTTTGTGAATGGTGCGTTGATCTTCAGGGATGCAATGTCATTTTCTATAAGTGAGAAGCAGTTTTCATGAGATTAATTTGTAGTCAGCGGGCAGTAGATTGCAATACAATTTGTCTACTCCGTAAATTGCAGATTTTAATTTCACATAGCTATATAGCTGAACCTGTTTGTATGCTATGTGAGATTAAAACCTCTAAACTACGTGGGTATTATTAGCGTTTTAAAGGAGGTGTCTGCGAGTTGCTTTCCAGCTTGGCAAAACACCAGCAACACCTGTCTATAAGCGGTGGTTCCAGCTTATCAGCAGGCTGCCGTCAAGATTATTGCGGCATTTTCCAATAAAAAAATATTGTTTTCGTGCACACAAGTGTCTAAAGAACATTAAAAACCTTCCTTAAGAAGAAGAGAATGCACATAAATAAATGTATCTACAGCAATAACTCCATACTTACTGCAAAACGTTGACAAACGCAGCATGGTGTCGGTGCTGCTGCGAGTTCCTAAACTAAAACCTGAAACAAAAAGAAGCATTATAAAAATGAGTTAGGATATGTATGCAATAAAAGCATTCCCTATAGGGAATCGGGCTAAAGCAGCCTCCCCATAATATCCTGTGGGATTCATAAGAGATACCGAAGGAAATATACCATAACGTGCGCAGCAATGACCTCCAAAGAACTGCTATGATACTATGAAATCCCAAAGACGTCTGCCAAGTAATGGAATTATGGCAAAAAAAGGCCATAATATGTTCAACGGTAGATTTTATGTGTGTGTGATATGTTAAAGGAAACAATCCATTTGTGCGCCTGATGTAAGGAACATCCTACTGGCGCTGATGTGTATAGTGAATAGCATGAGCAGCTTGTCACTGCTTATTTTGCTCATTGTTACCTACTCTACTACCTACCTACCTACTTACTAAGCCTCGACGGTCCGTCCGTCCAACCTTTAAGGGGCATGTTTGAAACGCTAATAGGTGGTTGAAATGTTCACAAAATATGTGTTAGTATAGGGGGTCCCCATAAATAACGTGTTTTATCGATTTTCCTTTTGCTCTATCGTAAGGTACATATATATCAATCTTGGTATATATACCTAGTATAGTATAGTTGGCATATATACCAAGTATGTTGGTATATATACCTATCCAATATCTAATGTACAACAACGTATACTAAGAACCAGCCAATTGCAGGTCAGACTATGATAAAAATCTCAATGTGTATGAAAATTATAACGATTTTAACACATTCTGTGTTTGCCATGGAACCTTCGGTGTGGAAGAACATTCGCACTTAGCCATTTTATTACCATCACCTAATCAGAGGACATAAAGTCTGAATTTTTAAGGCAGAAACTGTAAGGTATAGTAGATATCATCGTCATCATCAGCGGGAAGACTTCCACTGTTGAATAAAGTCCCTCTCCCGTAGAAGGTCACAACGAACGGCTTAGCCACTCGCAACCATTGGCTACTCGTGACTTCTACAATGTAGTCAGTCCACCTTTTGGGGATGCCTATCAACTCTACGTCTTCCGATGTAATGAGAAACGCAACACCGAGCATAGCTCTCTCCAGATCCCGTTGAGTAGTCCATAAAGGTCAAAGTTAAGGACCAAGTCTCAGTGCAATAAGTAAACCAACACAAGATTAATCGTAATGTTGGTATAAATTGATTTCTACCGCACTATTATAAATCTACTTACGATATACACTTCACTATTATATACCACAGCATTAATGTTGGTACTAAACTTGTAAAATTGAATTAAATAAATTTAGTATTATTAAGTCATCACTGGCAACCTACACTAGTTGAAGATTTTGGTCTTCATATAGTCTTCTTAGTATATATAATGAGAATGTAATAGATAGGTACTTATATGGTCCTAGAACATAACATGATGTATTTTGTATGACAAAGTAAGGGACTATTGAGAATGTGTACATTGCATGTACAGAGACAGATTTGGTTGAATAGATACAGATAATATAGATGGTAGAATAGTTTGTACACAAAAGATTCCATAAAGCCATGCAACAGTAGCTCAAACAAGTAATTAAAGGCACATTCATTAATACACAACGGCTTTGCAAGAACATATCCTATAATGGTCATTTTAAACGAAAGCTAAGTATATCTAGGCAAGAAGGCCAGTACAAAGATGAATTTTCTGGTTACAAAACTTCTATCGATAGGTGATAATGTATTTCAAAAACTAATAAAAAGAAACATTTACACAGCAAATATAAAAGACACGGAAAAATAACACAAAAATATGGAGAAAATTTAAAAAAACCTTCGCTTTAAATGTGGAACACACTTAAAAGTTTATTTATTGTTACCCTTACTAGATACGTATGTATTGTTTTAAAATTATGTTCATCTGGAGTTTGTAAAGTAAAATTTTCTATATAAAAAATATACTGGCAATTAATTCTAAATTTTCTTAATAAGAATAAGAGATTATCTCTTACTCTTGTTCTGCGCAGGATTTGGTTCAAGTCTTAGTATGCTTAGTTATATTTAATAATTTTATTTCAAAAAATTGAATTAATCAAAGCTCTATCTCATGCGCGCTGCGCGTGGCGGTTACTTTTTTTATTTGTCGAAAAAGCGCGAAAATTTATTACTTATTTATTACATAAGAATGTGATTAGTAATATTTAGCATGAAATTGTTATCTAAAATGATTTTTGTATTTTCTATAAATATTACTTATAAATGTACTATATGTTTATATATACATATATATAATATTATATTGTATGAATACTGCTAAGGAAAACAACAAATCTGTACCTACTCAGACGAATTTAAAAATTAGGTAATAATAGGTCTTGGTACCTTATTACCTAATTTACGGGTTCTCGAAAACCTAGTCTAGGAATCAGGAGTTTGTATTATAACTTATCTTGTAAAATTGCCTTTTTAAGAAAAACACAATTATTATTATATTAATGTAATATTCTACACTTATTTATTACGGATATAAGTACCTTTACGTATCGCGCGTAGCTGATACTTTCCACTTATGAAGAAAATCACCTCTGAAAGTTCAGGTTTCTACATTATTTTCAAGTAACTGTTTAGTTTACGTAAGCTTCGCAAGTATAATCTCGGCAATGGGTCCGTGGAGGCCGGGAGATCATCGTATTTCCCAAAACTAATCAGAGCCTCGGTCGATGCGACGCGTGATCGAAATGCTATCACCTAATTGGTTCAACGCATTAGCATTACAATCCAACGAGGCAATGCTGGAAACGCTGCCAAATGGTAGTCGACTTCACCATTTTGATTGCCTTTGAGTCTGCAAAGGCTTTTAGGTTGTCTTAATGCTTTCATTTTAGTAGCTGTAGTGTTGTTTTTCTAGTATTTTGTCAATAAAGGCATACCGCCGGTTAAAAAATACATACATGTTTTTGACATGTCAGAGTTTACGTAAAATTTGAACTCTAATACTAAGTATGTCTATAAGTCGAGAGATCTTCAAACGTCACTTAGGTAAGAAAAGCGTGACCGGTACATCACTCCGGGCAACTTTGCAATAGGTTTCCCTTTAGGTAGGTACCCTAGGTACAGCCAAGGTACCTAAGGGCAAATTCTCGCCCGTATAAATTAGTGTGTTATTTACTTAAGTGGACTTCCATTCTCTCTTATGTCTTCCCTGAGATGTTTGGGATTGGATTATGTCAGAATGTACGAGATTAAAATGTCGACTATTTCTAACTGAAATCCATTATAATTATCCGTAGACTAATTTAAGGAGTAGTGTGCAATCATTACTGTGTTTAGGCGTGAAGGGTACTGTGGCAAGTGACATTACCGGGGGAACGAGGGTAAGAACTAACTTTTTGGAGTGAAGAGTGCAGTGCATAATACATCCAGAACGAGGACAGTGACACTGCAACTGTAATGGACAAGTGTAAATCCTACTATCATGTGATTTTTACTCTCAATTTTAAGAAATGTGCAAAATATGAATTTCTTTAAATATTTTTTATTATTTAAGTTTATTAGTATTTTAATTATTAATAGCCCCTTTATCGGCTACATTGCATTCTATAACATGTCTTAAATTTTTGCATACCTCATAAACCTAACTTCTAATAAGCTCGAAACATGTCGGAGCATCCGGTAAATATTACGCGAGTCCTAAGCGGTAACTAAATAATAATTCAAATTATCTAATAAAAAGTATTTATTTACCTTATTAAAATTATTTTGTCAAGATATCTTATATATTTATTATTGACATTTGTAATGATGTAGACTATTCGTAAGGATGAGCGTGTTGTCTTCAAAATGTTGTAAGTACCATTTAAAAAAGTTGAGAGATCTAGTTAAAAGAAGTGTTGAAAGAATCCGCCCACTAAGTGTTTGGGAGAGAACAATAAAAGAGAATGGTCTCAAATTGGCCATTGTTCTGGTGTCCGACAAACACGCTCATTTTAAGTAAAAACGGATTAGTTGTGATGGATATAGATCTACTCGTACAGTTAACAACAATTAGGAGAAATTTTTGGTAAAAATCGATTAAGGATCGCTCTAAGCGATAAGACCGCCTATTGTTACAGTCAATCATATAGATATATTGTATTGTTATCTTTTTAAATTTTTCTATGGTGTCTCAATAAAATGTTATCTATATATCTATCTAAGGATGTTTTTGACTAGAATCTAGCTATTGCATGAAATCCATATTATTAACTACCCTGGCTTCAATTCCCGATTAAAGGTAGTGTTTGTTCAAAGGCAATTATGATAAGAAATTTGCGTTAGCAGTTAAAGGTTTGAAACGGTTCCTGATCTATTCTTGCCCGACCGATTCTATTCTTCACGACATCCAAACTTAATAGATAAATGTGCAGACTAAACACCGTTTACTGGATGTAGTTAGTACCTATTACAAAAAATTGGAATAATTTTATTTATTAACATTATTGGCCCCCTTATGTAGGTACTCCTAGGCATATCAAAAAAGTAGCATTCTGATCATATCGATTTGATCAAGACGCGCTCTGCCTACGACAACAAACATTTTAACAAAAGAAACAAGAATTTGACGACAGCCATGAATGTCCAATAAATTCCTACATTCCGAGTATACTATATAAATTCTGTTCCGTTAAGAATTCACAAACCAACAATACTAAAACGTAGCAAGAAAAAATTCTAACATTGTCCAAGTAAAGGCAATGCTCCGTGATTGTTCATACGAAAGAAAAACTTGGGCATTGTCAACAGATCTTACCGTAAAAACTATGCTTAGTATAATGAGAAAATCCAGTATATTGTCTTGAAGCCTGAGGTGTTTTTAAGCATTCTTTAATTATATTCCATACATTTAGTTGTATAGCTAAGTGCTAGACATGTTTCTACATTGTCAACTAAGTGAAAACCTAACACTAAAATTATTAAGGATTCAAATCATCTTCCCATCCTCTCCCCACTTAAGTATACCTATGAGGCAAATACGTGTATTTAAAAAAATTTTTGTTTCTGAGTAAAGTGAAGGGTGACATAAGGACTTTTTGTAAAAAGTTTACAATGGTTTTAAAGCCTTCTTGGTTCCATCCATCATTCTAAATTTGATTTAGTTGGAGTAAGTATATCCGCTATATTTTATGTTATGATATGAGCGTGTTATGAATATAAAGAGCATTGATGTGCGACTTAGATGCAAACACCCTACTTTTATAATTTCCCTCGGTTACTCATAGGATTCGTAGTCCTAGTGCCATAATAATGTATTCCGTGGATCATACCAAAAGTAAAAGTTAAAACCATGTGATTATTATCTGACCTACACATATCGTGATCTTTTGAGGTAACAGATTGAAGTCATAGGAGTGTAAGAATATATTAGTACCTTTTTTTATTAAGCCGATTATATTTATTATTATTGTATAAAAATCAATCAATTAGTCAATTTTCGTAAAAAAAACCTTTCTTATATTTTTAAGAAAGATACTAGAATATTGTTAGAATATTGCATATGTCTTGCACACAAAAAATCCTAAGAGCATACCTACCACATAGATTAAATATTCTCCAAAAATGATAATGTTAGGCGGGCGGGAAAATTACCATTAGAGGAAAAACAATATCACATTCATAACTTTTATGTATTAGTGCATTTCTTTACATGTACGTTGATTTTTATTGTTAAATCGTTTAATTTTTTATTGGTAATTTTACGTGCGCTATATCAAATATATAAATTAAGTTTTAATACGATTTCTAAACCATGAAAATTGGCGTAGTACTAGTACCTACCATAGTTTTAATGACACAAACCTTTAGTTTTTTTTTGCAACAATTTCTTATCTTAATACTGAATGTCAAAAATACTTATGATGTCATTAAACTGTAGCTTTATCACTTATTTAACACTTAAATTCTATATTCCATCACACAAATCCTCGTACATATATAAACTTTTCCAAAAACTCACCGTGTGCGTACGGGGCGCTTGCGCGGATTGGGACTGCGCTGTGACCTGCGCGTGCGCTTATTTATGCTAACTGCCATCCACCACTTCTAATGTCTTGCTGAGGGATGCTCAGGACTTGCAAAATGATCTAGGTCAGGTTGGTCATTGTGGTTTGACGCTTAATGTAAGCTTGTGAGCTTTTCTGTTCGTAAAAACTGGAAGTGTTTTATGGCACGTGGTAAAGTTTTTGTCAAAAACCTCAGCATATACGGCATAGGTACATTGTAGCTTAAACCAAAAGCTTTTAACGGTGGCTGATGTCTTAATATCTTTGTTGCTATGGATATCAAATAAAAACTTGGCGAACCTTTGCTTTGCAAAGACATGTCATTTACACTTAATTTATGTCTTCCACCGTTCTCATCACATTAAATATTAAAACCAGCAGTATTATTTTATTTTATTTAATAGAAAGTTTCTAGTCTTTTAAAAAATCGTCATAGCTAATCCTGTTAAGAACATGAAAATGTATTACAAATTACATTACGAACATATTTATCGATTAAAAATATAATTCTTGTAATAGCATGAATGTAGTAAAAAATATTAAAGTTATTTAAGTCTTGGTGCCTACAATGAAGCTGAAGTAAAATCGGGAACACAAAAATTGTGAAATTATTTTTTAAATTTTAATAAATTAGGGTCAAGACGAAATTTCTTCAAGTCGACGAGTTGGTGCGTGTTTTATAAGCGATTTCCAAATAAGGAGGAATGTATAATGATTAGGTATATTTTTTTTAATGTATTCTCAACATTGTAAGTAGGTATTATTACGGGATATTCTTATAGATTTTATATTGGCACTCAAAATAACGGTGCGTTTATGTATATTATGTATGACTACGCAGAATCAAGCTATGTTGACGATTATATATCACGTATTCGATCCCTAACGTGAGTGGTTTGCCGGTTACTTTATAATATACCTACTAGCTTTCCGGGCGCGGCTCCGCCCGCGCATATGTCTGTTATCGCGCAAAAACATAAACCTCTTTTTGCGCATTTGGATAAAACTATCCTATGTTTTTCCCGGGTCTCAAACTATTTCCATACCAAATTTCAATCAAATCGGTCCAGTAGTTTTGGCGTGAAAGCGTAACAGACAGAGTTACTTTAGCATTTATAATATTAGCTTTCCGGGCGCGGCTCCGCCCGCGCGTATGTCTGTTATCGCGCAAAAACATTAACCTCTTTTTGCGCAGTTGGATAAAAACTATCCTATGTTTTTTCCCGGGTCTCAAACTATTTCCATACCACATTTCATTCAAATCGGTCCAGTAGTTTTGGCGTGAAAGCGTAACAGACAGACAGAGTTACTTTCGTATTTATAATATTAGTACTGATTAATAGTCATTTCAAAAGTTATAAAAGCCGTTACGACATTTCAACGAGAGGGAAAATTATGTTCATGTGCGGGATTCGTCACTACGCCATCCACCCCTATCCAGCCGTGGTATGCTCTGATCGCTACGATAGCTAACATGACGTATCATGATTATAAGATTCTTATTTGTTTTAATGTTCTTAAACATCGTATAAAGATGGAGCGATAACTATTGTTCTAATTTTTGCTCTAGCTAAAAGTTCTAGCTTTAAACTTGTTAACCTTATAGAAAAACTGCGCAAATGCCAGTCCATGGGTTACGTACCTTCACATAACATAATGTGCTGTGTGCATATAGTACTAAATATACGGTATTTTTTTTCATTTCATTCAGAATCCTTAGATCGAGCACGACTCGCACTTGGCAGGTTTTTATAATTTCAACCGGTGACCTATATACAGGGTTATTGGTAATATGGTTGGTATTTGGTATAAAGGGTTGACATCTGCTAATCCTAACAAACATTTAAAGACACAAAAAAAAAATGTTTTGAAAAAAAATTTTGTTTTTTTAAACATATTTTTCTATTTTTTTTCGTGATTTATATGTGTTTTTGACGGAATAAGTACGAGGCCTAATGTTAAAAGTATCTTGTACCTGTAATGTATTATTTCATATTTTTTATTACTCTACTCGACGTAAATATTCAAAACTATATTCAAATCTCTATTCAAAGGGAGCACGGCGCGGTCCAGTGTTGCCGCGGTGAACGCTCTTGGAATAGGCATTAAAACAAAAAAAAATATTTTAAAATATATATATTTTTTTTAAACAAAATAAACGCAAAATGTTTGTTAGTACTAGCAGATGTCAACCCTAAGAGGTTGTTAGCAACCAATAACCCTGTATAGTGTTTCCAACGATATCCCTACGGACATGAAGTAATTATGGTCACGTTTATACATAGCGTATATGTTTAAAATAGATATATATGTTTAAAACAGGGTAGGTAATATATAAATGAAGCAACAGTGATATCAACATCAGTTAATTATTTATCATTTTTCAGTTCATCTTTCTTCTCTTCTTTTACATATTTCTTATGCCGTATTTTGTATTTTCCGTTTCAATCAATTCCTAATTTCATATTCTTTATTCGTAAGCTTTTTTAACGGCGGTATGCCCTTATTAACAAAATACTATGTCTATAATATACAACACTACAGCTACTAGAACAAAAGCGCATGGTACTGATAAAATTGGTTAACCTCAAACTATTTCTAAGCTGTCTTATTTTTCCTAATTATGTATATCTAAACTAGCGACCCGCCCCGGCTTCGCACGGATGCAATGCTGATACTTAATAATCTGTAATATATTCGAAAGTATTCATTTAAATAACATGTTGTTTAGGGCCATATTGATCTATATCAAACGCACATTGTACTTAAGGTACTTAATTGGATAAGGATTTATGCTGTATTGCTTAAAATCGCTTCGTAAATAAGTCATTCTCGTAAAAATTAAAGGATATAAAATGGTTATTGTGAGTTATCCCAAAGAGCACATATACCACTGCAGAATTTTTGTAGCCCTATTCAAGGTGTACAATACTGTTGTATATTATTTTGATCTATTTCATTGGGTTCAGCCAGCGTTTGCAATGTAAGCACAAAAAAAGTTTTTATTTACGACATCACATTAGAAACCTTTAAAATTATCAGTGTTTCTCTATTATATTATGCATGTATATTAATATAAGTAGGAGTATTAACCTTCCTCTTGAATTACTCTATCTATTAAAAAAATACGCATCAAAATCTCTTAAGTAGTTTTAAAGATCTAGCATACATAGGGTCAGACAGACAGCGGGAAGCGACTTTGTTTTATACTATGTAATGATAAATAAACGTAGGTACTATTCTTATTCATAAGTTGCACTAACTTATTTTCTCATAGAGTGTGATAAAAAGTAGTGACCACATCGGGAGCCAACAACTATCCCTCGCTGCACGCAGTATTCTACTAGAATTTCTCACTTCTACTAGAAGTTCCGCTCTGGATTCAAAGACATTTAAACACTCCCGCATTTAAATAAGTTATTTGGTCCCTTAATAAACCATCTACTATTAAACAGTATGACACGTAATATTGTAATACAATAATGAGGTTTTACAAAAAAAAATATTGTACAGCAATGGTCGAACCTACGACTATCTGTGTATATAGATATAATTAAAGAGATAACATACGCGTACCCATATGCGTCAAGATAATAATTTCGTTATTGGTAACGAGTCAATCGTGCACTTCGTTGTCCACTTCAAATATTATGCGTACATTTTCTAGTGTTTCTAATTAGGCGGCAACAGGAATTTAATTATAAGGAATTTAGTTACCAGTATTGATTATAAACTATCAAACTGTCCCTATTAGTATGGCAGTTTTTTTTTAATTTTTTTTTATTAAACTAACAACGCTCTACAGACTCGTGGTCCGTACTATTTTTAGATCTATTTTTATTTTATAATATGTTACAATTTTACAAAATTCGTACTCCATTACATCATTGACTGTAAGAATTAGATGTAGGTTAGTGTTATGGTGTTATATCTAAGTATCTAGTATGGGAGTATTAATAACCGAGAGATAAAGCGAGCTTTTTAAGCAATAATAGCCGAGCGGTTATAGCTATGGACTGCTCTGTGCCGCTGGTCCATGGTTCGATTCCCACCGCCCAGATTCGAGCTTCACCACATGGTGGGAGGCCCGCCTATTTAGCTACCACCCTCAAGTAGAGAATCAGTCGCTAAGCACCTAACAGTGTGTTCCGGCAGCAGTCCTTGAGAGCCAGTAAAATAATAGGCACATGAGACTCAATAACTTTAGTCTCAGGGTACGGGCGCAGTGCAGTTCGTCAATTGACGAAAAGCATCTGTAATAGGCAGAGGTTACCGCTTAACATCAGGTGGGTCTCGTGCTTTTTCCGTCACAATCTCATAATAAAAATGAAGTCATGAAAATGTTTCTAGTAAAGATTTCTCTCCACCGTTTTGCTCCTCGTGAGTAGAATTCCCAAAGTAGTGAGCCGAAATTAATTAAAAGTTGTTGAGATAACAAAGCTAAAAGTAGCTCAGCTATCTCGCCAACTCTACATCATTTCATCTGCTTCCACGATAATCATCGAGTCAATTCGAGTAGCAATAATCGATTGGAATGTGATTGATAAATCGCAGATGGATCGCTGGTATGGTTTCTAATTCAATGATTACATGATTAGTGGTTTGTATATTTACTGTAGAATTTCATATTAATTTACATACAAGCTGAAATACTTTCTTACGTCACTTCTCTACTGAAACTTGAGAATTGATGACTTGAGATTTTTGAAGCGCTCGTAGTGAAGTTACTCAGGCGTTCAGCACCGCGGTCAGGAGTTGGATGGGTGACTGCTAAGGCCTGTGGACATTACTACTGAGCGCTTCCGTGCTTCGGACGGCACGCTTGATTCCTTACAGAGTCCAATTAGCCATAGACAGTTCACTAAACAACTAAGCACAAGCAAATGCAATAGGTTTAACGTATAGAATCTCACGCACTCGAATAAATTTTTTAGCACCTTTTAATTAAAATCTATTATTTAGGACAACATAATATCATTAATGACGCTCATGGATCTAAACTTCAATTTCACAACACTATATGATAAAACCAGACGAGGGTAACTGTACTTTTTATTTATATCCTAGAAACTATGATGGACCTTTTGTAACGATGGACGTCCAATGATGTTGCAGTTTTTTAGACAGTTTTTCAATTTTAAAATCAAGCAGACGGCTGTAGTAAAGAAAAAAATCGAATCCATTATTAAAAAAATATTGTGTCAAATTAGGCGGTAAAGCACCATAAACTAAAATCAAATATGGCTACTTTGACAGCTATTGTCACATATCATAAAAATCTATACCAAAGAGTTTTCTTTTTACCACGACGAAAACCAACAAATTCAAAAACTGCCACTAGGTTTGACGTTCTATGGTAGCTAAAACCCTCACAGTTTGGTGGGGTATAGTATAAAGTTATCCGCGTATTAATTAAACTTTAGTTTGGTGAAATTGGGCCTTAGTGGGCCGCCTATCTACCCGACCTTTCTTGGAAAATATCGTTGGCAGAATGTCCGCTGCCTATTGGCCAATCACGTTGCAAAAATTGGCCATGAGTAATGTTGTACGACCGCTCAATAGTACCAGTAGGTTTAGTTAATTTACAGACCTGTTCTGTCATGAAGTGTGTGGCGCGCCTTTGTGAGTGGAAAGCTGAAATTTTTTTTATCTATGTTATTGTGACGGAACAAGCTCGAGGCCCACCTGATGTTAAGCGGGCTAACCTCTGCCTATAACAGATGCATTTGATGTATTTCGTCACAAATCACGAATTACACTGCGCCCGTTACCTTGAGACATAGATGTTAAGTCTCATGTGCCTGTAATTTCATTGGATCTCAAGGACTGCTGCCGGAACACACCGTTAGGTGCTTGGCGACAGACTTTCTACGTCGTTAGCCAGGCGGGATTCGCAAAAATTTTAGTGCGTTTATATTCATGGTCCATAAATCTAAGTTATACCCTAACACTCTTGCTTCAATAGTTTTGCATTTCACAACAGCACCTTGTCATGCCACAATACGATAATTTTGAACATCATTAGGTATTCGTAATGAATACTAAGGTATTCTTTGAGAGTTATTCAGACCCGGTGAAAACACTAAAACAGTTAACCCCGACTTTTAACCCGACCTGCGAGCATTTTTACTCAATCTGAGCATTATATCAGCTAACGTTGGACCATTATCTGTAGATACATTTATCATAAGTAATTGATATTTATATGAATCTAAGGAAGCTAGCTCAACTGGTCTGCTGTCTTTACTGGTCTTGTGCAGCGGTGAGATAGGAATAACCAATTGTATACTGTTTAATTTTAAAGTTTGCATGGTGTTAGGGAATTTTGTGAATGCCCATATGACTAGCTACCATCCTCAAGTAGAGAATCTGTCGCCAAGCACCTATCTGTGTGTTCCAGTAGCTGACTTACAGAGTCAGTCATTCTGGGTTAGTCTATGACCGCATTATCACTTATCACAATCAGGTAAGACAGTTGTCAAAGGCTTGTCTATCAATAATAGAACCCTGATCCCGCTCCTATTGGGTTATGATCCGATAATATGTCATCGATAGGATAGGAATTACTAGTACAACACACATGACAACACAGGGTCATAGAAATATTACCTACTTGTTTAAACTGTTTTGGCGTTAACAGGCGGCCAGTCGTTTCCCTGGAGCCTCTTTTCTCGGGATCTCCCTAATAAATTGGTATATAAAGTGACTCTTACGTATACAACGTACCTACACAAATTAAGTGTGCAAAAAATCACATCGATCTATTTACTATATGAGCGAGAAACCCAAACCGTCAACAAGAAAACATCGCTCAAATATTTTTTCTACATAGTTCCAAAAGGAAGTGAATTGAAGTGTAAAATTAGATCCAAAAGGGAGTTTAGAGTATGATATTTCATAATATTAGCTACTGACTATTTAATTATTTCTATACCGTTGAAATAGTTATAAAGTAATTAAACTTTTGCTGTTCTAAGATAATTTAATGCTGTTCTAAGATTTACAGTAGGATGCAAACGGTAATACATTTATGCGGGAACCGGGAACGCATCGTTTCACAAGTCAACTGACATCTATATGTATTTCAATCGTAGAAAAGATTACTGAAATGATGCCTCTCAAGAATCTAACGATAAGTAAAGACAAGTTTGTGGTGTCATGTATAAGGAAACAGTTACTAAGGATAGCTATAACTTCGGCTTAGTCACTGTTACATAATCTGTAAGCAGAAATAACACGTTAAGATGATTCAACTGGAACAAGGGAAATTGGATCTTCTATCTAAGTCTATAGAATTGTGAATGGCATGTATAAACGTTTGCATCATATGTTACTGGGTACTCAAGTGCACAGAATGTAATGAAGATTTATTTCTGGTTGATTATGACAAACTATATCATAAAGTGATCATTTATTCAAAGTAGAATAGAAATCGAAATGAGATAGAAGCCTCATACCAGAGTGGTAATCATCAATGTATAGCTGTAATAATATAAGCGTATGTAGATGTAACAATGGCACGTCACATATTGGTATTCGGGACGGGTTTCAAACATTGAGAAGCAAAATAACTTTGTTGCCGTGCGAAACACAATTTTTCATCCCACTTTCATTGACGCTATCAGACAAAAAAGTATTTATGACAAATAAATCCTTGCCGAGCATGTGGGGTAACAACAATATATCGTTATACCTCACATGCTCCTATGGCCTAGCGGTAAGATTTCGTATGGTGGAAGGGCATTTTGCAAACCACTAACTTCAAGTAGAAAAGCTGTCGCCATACACCTAACAGTGTGTTGCGGCAGCAGTCCTTGAGAATTCGTAACTTGTGACGAAATACTCCTGTTATAGGCAGAGGTTAGTCCGCTTATCATCAAATGGGCCTCGTGCTTGTTCTATCACAACACCATAAAAACGATGTATGTACTAATACCATAATAATCAGTCTAATATTATAAAAGCGAAAGTAACTTTGTCTGTCTGTCTGTCTGTCTGTTACGCTTTCACGCCAAAACTACTGGACCGATTTGAATGAAATTTGGTATGGTAATAGTTTGAGACCCGGGAAAAAAACATAGGATAGTTTTTATCCAACTTCGCAAAAAGATGTTAATGTTTTTGCGCGATAACCGACATGCGCGCGGGCGGAGCTCTTCCGCGCCCGAAAGCTAGTATGTACTGTATGAAGCGTGCTGCTTATCCATTTCGTCCTCCAAACTTGAACCCCGTTCATCTGTAATGAAGCGAGCTGTAACTGGATCTCAGCTCGGTCCACGTCTCGTTGTGAAACGTACTCATCTTCGTGCTTCAAGCTTCGCTGCTGAAATCGGGATCTGTGCACTGCTTGCTCAACGTTGCCCTCGTTTGGCCTCATGCTTTTCTTTGCCTTAATTGATTAGCTGCCATAACAATGAAATATAACTTTAATATGTAGTTTTAACAATTACCTAAGATTAGAATCTAAAAGAAAATTTGGAAGAAAAGATAAAAATCCTAATTATATTACATTTCTCACAGAAGGAAAATTCAAGCTGCATGTAAAAAAGATTTGAATTGCAAAAGCATATTACTTAGTGATTATTCTAAAGACCAAAATGGTTGGGATATTCCACCTGCCAAACCACCGCCAATCAATTATAAAATAAAAATATTTAAATAATTTTATAATAGACTTACTAATTGTAAAAGAGTTAGGAAAAAAAAATAATGACCCCTTGCCGTTGCCGTTCTTCTTGAAGTGGAAAAATAAAAAAATACCATCTTTGCTGAACGCGACAGTAGAATATTTTAATAGTAAATTATATCATTGGCGTTCAATTTTACGATTACATATATTGATAAGAGCGTCATAGACGCCAAAATTTAATAAATGATTTTGACTTACACTCTAGCATAATTTTTCAGTGAGTTTTCATGAACAGCTTAAGATATTGTGAAAGATTTAATTGTACTTTTGTGTTAGATGTACAGAAAACACCTCTCATTATGCTATATTTGGCATAGGCCTCTCTTAAAGCGCATGCACGACCTCGACCCCTGTCTTTATAACCTTATCTCATTGGTGTCACGCGACCCTTGTCTTTATAACTATATATAGTTGTGTCATGAGAACTTTAGGCCATATTTTGTCACTCTGAAAAATGAAGGTTCAACAATAGTAAGTCGACTGAGAGTCTCAGTCTGAGACTAGGAGAACAGTCCCAGTAAATATAATCGCTGTTGAGGTCGACATATTGGATTCTTGGATTGGAGATAAAGGACCTATGTGTAAATGAACTTTTAATTATTACTTTTAATTTACTCGGAATTCGTGCAATGTTATCTTCTCACTTTGAGCTTCTTCCAGGTACAGATGGAGAATCTAAATGGAGCACTGGTCACTGCATTTTTGAAATGTGTAGAAATTTAAGAGTTATCTAGCTGAGGACATGGAACTTTATATAAGTTTGTACATGGAAGATACAGTTATGTGTCATTAGGTACTTGGGACGGATTTCACTATTGAAACTAAATGCGCTCAATTCTGGCTAAGCCCAGTTCAAGCGCTTGATTGCGATCAGAGCTCTAATTTGAATTTCACCAACATAAATTATACGAATTGAATAATTACAATAAGATGAAAAATTAAAGTCATGTGCGGGGTCCGAACCTGCGCCATCCACCCTTATAGCCGGGATATGTTCTAACCATAATTTAATAACTCTAATTTAACTTTTCGTATTTACGTACTCGTACTACCATCGTATGCGGATGGTATTAGAATCCCTCACACGACTATAATGTATCCTCTAGTAGGAATTAAAAAAAATAAAAATATTTTAATTAAACCAAGTTTAAGGTAAACCGGGATAATTTCTAAACGCTCGATATCGTTTTTATTTATTACGGCGTTTAGTTCAACTCGTTGAAGAGCTTTCACTGTCACTAACAAATTGCAGGCAATCGCATACGAGATTTATTTATTTGTTACGTAAGAACGGCAATGCCAGTTATGCTGCGAGCAAATTGCATGAAATTAACCACTAATAAAATTATAAGTACTAAAAATATTGCTGTCAACTAGTAATTATCATGTCAAAAATAAGATAATTAATTAAATACGAATAGTTAATGGCATACAAATATCATAATTTTCCCAAAATGACATTTATAAAATAATGCATAATATTGTACATTGTACTAATCCCAATATCCGTTACCATGGAAATTGAAACGCGATCGTAATGTTGCTGATGAAATTGTTTTGACTTAAAGAGACATCAAAGTCCACATTATACTGGACAAGTTAATACGAACGGTAAACCTTTTTTATTGCACATTCTCGCCTGTTTGGGGTGATACCTAAGTCAATTCTGTAGCCAAACAACTAAAGGTCTTTTCTGCTGGTGAAGAATGCGGCCTACTAGGTTCTAGATAATGCGCCCGGCAGCACAGATGCATATTTTCGGTTTTGAATATTCTATCTTTGTGCACAGAGTCACCCTAACCAGATTATAAGCCGTATTGCAGTGCTGAAGTTACGTATCCATCATATTATGCCCGGAGCGCCACCTCGATAGTGTACTATACTTATACTAATATACTTATCTTATTTAAACATTACAGTCTCCAGAACTGGTCCTCAATGTAAAAATGAACCTATTTCACTTTGTACAAACATTCCAACACCACTTATAATCTATTTTAACCCTAAGAAATCTAGTAGCAATTACTTCTTCGACGAGAAACTGTTCCTAGCTTTATTTTTTTTTACTTTTTTTATTTTTATTTGGGGGGCTTACAGCTATCCTTACGAAACAGGCTTAGTAACTTAATTAAGAAAAGCCATTAACAAGCCTCCACATATATAAAGAAAAGTATTTTACACACACTTAATAAAATTATACTAAGAAGTAGGTTATAAATAGTCGTATTTAGCCACTTGATTTCCAAGTATGTGGGAATTATATGAATTAAGAGATATAAGCCAGGTTAACGTGAGACAATTTGCTAGAGTAAAGGTCGATGGTGTGACCTTCGTGCTCGATAAACTTATTAAAAGCTATTTGTGATCTTAATAAGAATTAGTGTCTGCGATAGTTACCTTCTGGGACTAGCGTGCTGGGTTCTGGGTTTAGCCGATCAACATCTTCGACCACCTCAAATGAATCATCAACATTTATATTATTGGTCTTAGGGCCCGTTTCAGAATGTCCTAATAAAGTTCGGGTTGCTATGCAACACATAAAATAACTGAATCATAAAAATGACAGTTAACATGCATGACATAACCGATGGATAGGCTAAACCGATGACTGTGAAACGCAAAGATAGTGTTTTATTTATCAAATATGATCTGGGTAGTAAAACCGGAACTTACTCGAACATTCTGAAACGGGCCCTAAGACTAACATAAACTGCATAAATAAACCAGCAATTTACTAAAACAACGCCACTAGGTTATTAATAATTTGTGCAAATTAAAATAACTGGCATTATCCCATCAATCATAAATATGTATTACGTGCACACTATGATCAAAGTCTATGTCTGTTTGTACATATATATATATATATATTTCATACTTCGGTATTGTACCTGAGAATTACATGAATTAGGTAGGTAATGATGGGTCGCGTGCAGAAGGTCAAGATTGGACGACATGTCCTTTAGCTAGCCTTTAGTTACAGGTATAATTTCAATATGGATTAGTCTAATAATTTTACATAATCTTGACCTTATGTGATATATTTATTTTCTTTTATTACCATTTTAAGTAATAATTGCCGTATTAATAGTCTGAAATTTTACCCAAACGCTTTAATATCTATATATGAAATTAAATGCCACTTGAGATATTATTTAGATGTTAAAACTAAGCATTTTAGAAATGAAGTAATGGTTTTGACTTAGTTATTTAATTATGCCGTACTCGATGGGATGGGTAATATTTTTTTTTCTTTTCTTCTCTATAGGTAGATACTTACTCAAATGAAAACGTAACGATAGCGCGATTCAGAATCCGTTGTTACATTGTATGAATTTGAATGTCACATTTCATTTATTTGCTGTAGCACAAATAATATGGAAGTAAGCTTATAAATGGGCTATTATACTATATAACTAGTCTGGCCATAAATACTGTAACATAAAAACTTTTCAGCTTTAGAATTATTTAGAATTTGGAACGCGTTTATTACATTAATTTTTTTTTCCATTTCATATATTATTTCGAGTTCATTATCAAATAAAAATATGAAGTGAGGTGTTAAAGAAAATAGGATAGTACCTAGTATTCGCCTTGTGTAAAGTAGGTATTGAGCCGTCCATATTCCAGACACTTCAAAAGCTTGGTATCAGCCGTAGGTATGTTCGTATATCGTAATGTCAACAGATACAACACTTCCTCTGTCGAAGACCATAAAAGATCAGGGCAGCCGCGTGTCTTAGAACTACAAATTAATACTGTTAAGGCCAGAATTGGTCGAAATCCCATTAGGAAGTAAAAATAATATGATAACTCAACAATAATCTTATTGCGAGAAATGTGAAGATTCCCGCTAGGAAAATGTCGCGTATTATAAAACAAGACCAGCTCGGTGCTTATCGTCGATATACAGTACATGTCCTAAATCAATCTTTAAAATTAAATAGAGTGCTTTCCGTTGCGATACGCAAGTGAAGGGTACAAAAATATTCTCTTTACTGATGAAAAAATTTACACTATTGATGAGCAATACAATCAGCAAATTGATGATGTGTGAAATGAAGTGATCGATGACCTTGGTACGACAGGTACAGACAGCAAACACTTCTAGTGTACGGCGAAGATGAGGTCCAAAAAGTACTTTATACTTATATAAGTCGAATCTTTGTACTGCCATATCTATATCTATACTAATGGAAAAGTTTGAGACCCAGGAAAGAACATAGGATAGTTTTTATCCAACTGCGCAAAAAGAAGTTAATAGTTTTGCGCGATAACCGCAATACGCGGGGGTGAAGCCGCAGCTGGAAAGCTAGTCTATTATTTATGACATCATCATCATCATCATCATCACAAGACGTCCACTGCTGAACAAAGGCCTCCACCATAGGTCGCCATAAAGAACGGCTATTAGCCACTTGTTGCCATTGGCTACCCGCGACTTTCACGATATCGTCAGTTCACCTAGTGGTATGACATAGGGCATAGTTATAGTTTAAGATTTTTTATTTTAGATTAAGTTTTCAATGCCAGTCTTTATCCCTTATAAACAACCAACTACTTCATCTTAGTCACTTTAAAGCATTTATTCTATAAATTTTATGTTTGGTACAAAATTATCCAACACCCAAGTTCAACGACTATTACTGCTAAACTAATTAAGCTATGTCAACCGCTATACTTTTCCTTTAAAGCTCATAAAATACACTATCAGCTTGAATTTTTTCAGATTTTTCAAGTCCGTGGTTTAGCTTTTAGAGGGGGGGGGGACGCCCTGTGGGAACAAAAATTTGCACTTTAAGGTTTAATATTTCGTAAATGGAGCATTAAATCGAAAAACAGTATTAGCAAACCCGAAGTAATTTAAGAAAACCTATTCAACCATACCACAACGAAGAGATAAAAAATTTCCACCCCACATCACAAGTATGGGATAAACCCTAAAAAAATATATTTTTCAAAATTTTATTATACCACTTTGTCGGCGTAATTGATTTACATATTCATACGGAATTACAGCTTCCTAGTACTAACGGTCTCTTAGCAAAACCTCGGACAGACGGACAGACAGACGGACATGACGAAACTATAAGGGTTCCTTGTCAGGACTAAGGAACCCTAAAAAGTGTGAAGTAATGATTATCAGCGCCCTTTTAAATTCGTGTCTATATATATTAAACCGGATTACATATTAAATGATGTAGAAATATGTTTATACGTACTTAATATAATATAACATAATAAATGTAGATATCATCATCAACCGGGACTCCACCGTTGAACAAGGTCTACCCCATTGGGAGGATATGCCATAATCCCCACGATTGGTCTTGGGGTTTGCAGTAGAAGTTGTTAGTTCTTCAGAAGGCGCTGCTTCCCACCTTCTGGTATTTTCCTCTTATTCGCCTCTTACTACACCGACGACGGGCAGAAATGGTGAAAATGAAGCTACACCAATATGAATAATGTACAATAAAGTAAGTCAATCACTTATTGCGATCACAAGTCTAACCTGACACCCCAATGGCATGTATATCTTAATAAAAAAATATGTATATGTTACGGGCAATCTGTATAATTCAGGTATTCAATACAATACCTAGGCAATGTATGGAATACCTAAGGCGTCCAGGCAATGTATCAAATTTTATGCATATTATTGTCCACTACAAACTTTACCTAGGTAATGAATACAATTCCTAGCGATAGAGTACTATATACTATAGAGTACCTGCTGTTGCACTGGCAATGTGTAAAATAAATAGATCTTGGTCTATATTTATCATGTTAACCAGACTACAAAATGACGGGCAAATAAAACATGCACTAAGTATATCTTAAAATCAACTTTATTAACAATATCAATTAGGTCGCTCCTTAAAAATAATCTTTATGAAGGGGGTACCTAAAAGTGTCTTTCTGTTACTACAGTAAAGTTTTTTTTTTAATGTTATTTTGGTGGAACAAGCTCGAGGCCCACCTGATATTAAGCGGACTAACCTCTGCCTATAACATATGCATTTCGTCACAAGTCACGAATTGCACTGCGCCCGTTATCTTGAGACATAGTTGTTCAAGTCTCATGTGCCTGTAATTTCACTGGCTCACAAGGACTGCTGCCGGAACACACCGTTAGGCGCTTGGCGACAGATCTTCTATTTAAGGGTGGTGGCGAAGCAGGCGGGCATTCGCAAAATTCCCTCCCACCATGCGGTGAAGCTTAAGCTCGCGGTGGGATTCGAACCATGTACCTGCTGCGTGGCATTCCATAACCAATGCCAGTGGGGCTATTGTATAGAATACCTTGGCAAAGTGAAGCGCTCGTAGCGAAGTTTGCTTGGCCATTCTGAATCGATCAGCAAAGTTAAGCAACGTCCGCCGCGGTCAGGAGTTGGATGGGTGACCGCTGGTGACATTACTACTGAGCGCTTCCGTGCTTCGGAGGGCACGTTAAGCCGTCGGTCCCGGTTGTTGTCTTAGGATGGCAGTCGTTACAGCATGGTGGTAGGGCACTTTGCGAATGCCCGCCTGGCTAGCTACCACCCTCAAGTTGAAAATCTGTCGCCAAGCACCTAACGGTGTGTTCCGGCAGCTGTCCTTGAGAGCCAGTAATTCTAGGTTAGCCTGTACAACATCTTCGACCGCATCATCACTTACCATCAGGTGAGATAGTGGTCAAAGGCTAATCTATCAGGCATAAAAAAAAAAAAAAAAAAAAAAAGTATAAAATAAATAATATTTCATACATTACCTACACGTTTTAGGTATTCTATACATTACCTAGGTATCTATTGTATAAAATACCGGATTATACAGATTACCGGTAACATATACACGCACGGTATTTAACAACTCCGGTAAAGACATTGCAAATATTGTAAGGGCTAACACATTGAATACTCACATTTGAATAATATCTTGAGGGCATAGAATAAAGACTTAAAATTTAAATAAATTTAAGTGCTATGCTAGTGTCCGGTAACTGCTCATTGGCGTCATGTCACCCTCAGGGCTATGACTTAATTTTGACCTATGAGAGAAAACCGTGCGTCATCGGTACTTGTTCCACAAACATGACATATCACTTGTCTAGGTAGGTACTATACATTGTAGAAATAAAGTACATGATGGGAAGAACCTTACTTTCGACCTTTTAAAATAATTTTTACCTATAAAATAATTATCTCATGACATGTTTTTGACATGTTGGTCCATTTCTTAAACGACTCTTTAGGTACTTATACAATTAAAACAAAGTTATGGGGAGGTTGGCAGGAAAATCCCACCATAAAAACACAAATGCCAATCCAGCTATAAGAACACAATAAATACACTCGAGAGCAATGAATCCGGGTCACTTAAAGAATCCTAAAAATCTCGGAAACTAAAAATGCTAGGTTAATGCAATAAATTGTATTTAATAGACAATGTAATACTCCTTAAATGAAGGTATTAAAACTTCTTAGTTATTGTAAAGTTATATCATAAAAAAATCAAATTTGAAAAAGGGCCACTTTCGAAGATGGAACTACGAAATTACAGCATTTGGTTTTGCTTTTGTTTGTAATCTGTCATTTATGTGGGTACATAAACCATGTTGATAGTGCTCTATATTCATTATTCAAGCTGAAATTATGTCGCTTACGCCTGAAGAATGCACCAGAATACTTACAATGCTGGAAACCGGCCGGAGTCAGCGCGATACAGCCAAGACTGTCGGTGTGTCGCTGTCAACAGTACAAAGAGTTCTCCGACGTTACGAAGAAACTGGTTCTAACCTACGCAGACCAGGAACGGGCAGAACCAGGTGTACCACAGCACGAGAAGACCGATACTTGGTGAACACCATGCTTCGAAATCGCTTTCTCACAGGAACTGAACTCACCAATCAGTTTCGACGCCTCGGAGGAAGTAACCCAAGTGTATGGACAGTAAGACGTCGGCTTGCTGAATCTAACTTAAAACCCCTTAGACCTGCAAACGGCCCTAAACTGGAGCGTGGGCATCGTATTTCGAGACTAAGATATGCCCAGAGCCACGTAAATTGGAGTATTGAAGATTGGTCAAAAGTTATGTTCTCCGACGAATCAAAATTTATGCTCTACAAGCACGATGGAAGACACAGAGTGTATCGAAGACCAGGGGAAAGATTCAAGCAAGCATGCATCGAAGAAAAAGTAGCCTACGGTGGTGGGTCTGTACTTGTGTGGGCCGGAATTTCTTCTGAAAGTCGCACAGAGCTGGTGATCATAGAAAACGGCTCCTTAACTAGCGTAAGAAATGTGGAAGAAATCCTCAATGATCACGTTGGTCCATTTATGGTCAATTTAGGTGAGGATGCTATATTTATGCATGACAATGCCCGACCTCATACAGGTAGGATTGTGAATGACTACCTTCAAGAGATGAACATTACTCGTATGGAGTGGCCAGCGCGCAGCCCGGATATCAACCCGATCGAGCATGCTTGGGACGAGCTAGGCAGATGCGTAAAACAACGAAACCCTCCCCCAATCACGCTTCGTGAGGTCAAAATGGCTCTCACAGAGGAATGGGAGAATATTCCCCAAAATTGTATAAGGAACTTGGTGTACAGCATGCCAAACCGCGTAAACGCAGTAATGGAAGCACGAGGAGGCAATACGAAGTATTAAAATTCAAAAAAATCGTAATAAAGTTCAAAAATTTCATGTTTCCTATTTTTGTTTTAAGGAGAGATCAGCAGTTTTTTTCTTTATGTAATTTTGTGTTAATAAAATGTATGGTGACTCATATTTTTTTTACTTTCATTTAAGGAGTATTACATTGTCTATTAAATACAATTTATTGCATTAACCTATCATTTTTAGTTTCCGAGATTTTTAACATTCTTTAAGTGACCCGGATTCATTGCTCTCGAGTGTATATACATACATGCGTTTGTTAATTACATAATATTAATTTGTTAATTACATATTATTATATTATTTAATTATTTAATATTGCTCTAGCTAAAAGTTCTAGCTTTAAACTTGTTAACCTTATAGAAAAACTGCGCAAATGCCAGTCCATGGGTTACGTACCTTCACATAACATAATGTGCTGTGTGCATATAGTACTAAATATACGGTATTTTTTTTCATTTCATTCAGAATCCTTAGATCGAGCACGACTCGCACTTGGCAGGTTTTTATAATTTCAACCGGTGACCTATATACAGGGTTATTGGTAATATGGTTGGTATTTGGTATAAAGGGTTGACATCTGCTAATCCTAACAAACATTTAAAGACACAAAAAAAAAATGTTTTGAAAAAAAATTTTGTTTTTTTAAACATATTTTTCTATTTTTTTTCGTGATTTATATGTGTTTTTGACGGAATAAGTACGAGGCCTAATGTTAAAAGTATCTTGTACCTGTAATGTATTATTTCATATTTTTTATTACTCTACTCGACGTAAATATTCAAAACTATATTCAAATCTCTATTCAAAGGGAGCACGGCGCGGTCCAGTGTTGCCGCGGTGAACGCTCTTGGAATAGGCATTAAAACAAAAAAAAATATTTTAAAATATATATATTTTTTTTAAACAAAATAAACGCAAAATGTTTGTTAGTACTAGCAGATGTCAACCCTAAGAGGTTGTTAGCAACCAATAACCCTGTATAGTGTTTCCAACGATATCCCTACGGACATGAAGTAATTATGGTCACGTTTATACATAGCGTATATGTTTAAAATAGATATATATGTTTAAAACAGGGTAGGTAATATATAAATGAAGCAACAGTGATATCAACATCAGTTAATTATTTATCATTTTTCAGTTCATCTTTCTTCTCTTCTTTTACATATTTCTTATGCCGTATTTTGTATTTTCCGTTTCAATCAATTCCTAATTTCATATTCTTTATTCGTAAGCTTTTTTAACGGCGGTATGCCCTTATTAACAAAATACTATGTCTATAATATACAACACTACAGCTACTAGAACAAAAGCGCATGGTACTGATAAAATTGGTTAACCTCAAACTATTTCTAAGCTGTCTTATTTTTCCTAATTATGTATATCTAAACTAGCGACCCGCCCCGGCTTCGCACGGATGCAATGCTGATACTTAATAATCTGTAATATATTCGAAAGTATTCATTTAAATAACATGTTGTTTAGGGCCATATTGATCTATATCAAACGCACATTGTACTTAAGGTACTTAATTGGATAAGGATTTATGCTGTATTGCTTAAAATCGCTTCGTAAATAAGTCATTCTCGTAAAAATTAAAGGATATAAAATGGTTATTGTGAGTTATCCCAAAGAGCACATATACCACTGCAGAATTTTTGTAGCCCTATTCAAGGTGTACAATACTGTTGTATATTATTTTGATCTATTTCATTGGGTTCAGCCAGCGTTTGCAATGTAAGCACAAAAAAAGTTTTTATTTACGACATCACATTAGAAACCTTTAAAATTATCAGTGTTTCTCTATTATATTATGCATGTATATTAATATAAGTAGGAGTATTAACCTTCCTCTTGAATTACTCTATCTATTAAAAAAATACGCATCAAAATCTCTTAAGTAGTTTTAAAGATCTAGCATACATAGGGTCAGACAGACAGCGGGAAGCGACTTTGTTTTATACTATGTAATGATAAATAAACGTAGGTACTATTCTTATTCATAAGTTGCACTAACTTATTTTCTCATAGAGTGTGATAAAAAGTAGTGACCACATCGGGAGCCAACAACTATCCCTCGCTGCACGCAGTATTCTACTAGAATTTCTCACTTCTACTAGAAGTTCCGCTCTGGATTCAAAGACATTTAAACACTCCCGCATTTAAATAAGTTATTTGGTCCCTTAATAAACCATCTACTATTAAACAGTATGACACGTAATATTGTAATACAATAATGAGGTTTTACAAAAAAAAATATTGTACAGCAATGGTCGAACCTACGACTATCTGTGTATATAGATATAATTAAAGAGATAACATACGCGTACCCATATGCGTCAAGATAATAATTTCGTTATTGGTAACGAGTCAATCGTGCACTTCGTTGTCCACTTCAAATATTATGCGTACATTTTCTAGTGTTTCTAATTAGGCGGCAACAGGAATTTAATTATAAGGAATTTAGTTACCAGTATTGATTATAAACTATCAAACTGTCCCTATTAGTATGGCAGTTTTTTTTTAATTTTTTTTTATTAAACTAACAACGCTCTACAGACTCGTGGTCCGTACTATTTTTAGATCTATTTTTATTTTATAATATGTTACAATTTTACAAAATTCGTACTCCATTACATCATTGACTGTAAGAATTAGATGTAGGTTAGTGTTATGGTGTTATATCTAAGTATCTAGTATGGGAGTATTAATAACCGAGAGATAAAGCGAGCTTTTTAAGCAATAATAGCCGAGCGGTTATAGCTATGGACTGCTCTGTGCCGCTGGTCCATGGTTCGATTCCCACCGCCCAGATTCGAGCTTCACCACATGGTGGGAGGCCCGCCTATTTAGCTACCACCCTCAAGTAGAGAATCAGTCGCTAAGCACCTAACAGTGTGTTCCGGCAGCAGTCCTTGAGAGCCAGTAAAATAATAGGCACATGAGACTCAATAACTTTAGTCTCAGGGTACGGGCGCAGTGCAGTTCGTCAATTGACGAAAAGCATCTGTAATAGGCAGAGGTTACCGCTTAACATCAGGTGGGTCTCGTGCTTTTTCCGTCACAATCTCATAATAAAAATGAAGTCATGAAAATGTTTCTAGTAAAGATTTCTCTCCACCGTTTTGCTCCTCGTGAGTAGAATTCCCAAAGTAGTGAGCCGAAATTAATTAAAAGTTGTTGAGATAACAAAGCTAAAAGTAGCTCAGCTATCTCGCCAACTCTACATCATTTCATCTGCTTCCACGATAATCATCGAGTCAATTCGAGTAGCAATAATCGATTGGAATGTGATTGATAAATCGCAGATGGATCGCTGGTATGGTTTCTAATTCAATGATTACATGATTAGTGGTTTGTATATTTACTGTAGAATTTCATATTAATTTACATACAAGCTGAAATACTTTCTTACGTCACTTCTCTACTGAAACTTGAGAATTGATGACTTGAGATTTTTGAAGCGCTCGTAGTGAAGTTACTCAGGCGTTCAGCACCGCGGTCAGGAGTTGGATGGGTGACTGCTAAGGCCTGTGGACATTACTACTGAGCGCTTCCGTGCTTCGGACGGCACGCTTGATTCCTTACAGAGTCCAATTAGCCATAGACAGTTCACTAAACAACTAAGCACAAGCAAATGCAATAGGTTTAACGTATAGAATCTCACGCACTCGAATAAATTTTTTAGCACCTTTTAATTAAAATCTATTATTTAGGACAACATAATATCATTAATGACGCTCATGGATCTAAACTTCAATTTCACAACACTATATGATAAAACCAGACGAGGGTAACTGTACTTTTTATTTATATCCTAGAAACTATGATGGACCTTTTGTAACGATGGACGTCCAATGATGTTGCAGTTTTTTAGACAGTTTTTCAATTTTAAAATCAAGCAGACGGCTGTAGTAAAGAAAAAAATCGAATCCATTATTAAAAAAATATTGTGTCAAATTAGGCGGTAAAGCACCATAAACTAAAATCAAATATGGCTACTTTGACAGCTATTGTCACATATCATAAAAATCTATACCAAAGAGTTTTCTTTTTACCACGACGAAAACCAACAAATTCAAAAACTGCCACTAGGTTTGACGTTCTATGGTAGCTAAAACCCTCACAGTTTGGTGGGGTATAGTATAAAGTTATCCGCGTATTAATTAAACTTTAGTTTGGTGAAATTGGGCCTTAGTGGGCCGCCTATCTACCCGACCTTTCTTGGAAAATATCGTTGGCAGAATGTCCGCTGCCTATTGGCCAATCACGTTGCAAAAATTGGCCATGAGTAATGTTGTACGACCGCTCAATAGTACCAGTAGGTTTAGTTAATTTACAGACCTGTTCTGTCATGAAGTGTGTGGCGCGCCTTTGTGAGTGGAAAGCTGAAATTTTTTTTATCTATGTTATTGTGACGGAACAAGCTCGAGGCCCACCTGATGTTAAGCGGGCTAACCTCTGCCTATAACAGATGCATTTGATGTATTTCGTCACAAATCACGAATTACACTGCGCCCGTTACCTTGAGACATAGATGTTAAGTCTCATGTGCCTGTAATTTCATTGGATCTCAAGGACTGCTGCCGGAACACACCGTTAGGTGCTTGGCGACAGACTTTCTACGTCGTTAGCCAGGCGGGATTCGCAAAAATTTTAGTGCGTTTATATTCATGGTCCATAAATCTAAGTTATACCCTAACACTCTTGCTTCAATAGTTTTGCATTTCACAACAGCACCTTGTCATGCCACAATACGATAATTTTGAACATCATTAGGTATTCGTAATGAATACTAAGGTATTCTTTGAGAGTTATTCAGACCCGGTGAAAACACTAAAACAGTTAACCCCGACTTTTAACCCGACCTGCGAGCATTTTTACTCAATCTGAGCATTATATCAGCTAACGTTGGACCATTATCTGTAGATACATTTATCATAAGTAATTGATATTTATATGAATCTAAGGAAGCTAGCTCAACTGGTCTGCTGTCTTTACTGGTCTTGTGCAGCGGTGAGATAGGAATAACCAATTGTATACTGTTTAATTTTAAAGTTTGCATGGTGTTAGGGAATTTTGTGAATGCCCATATGACTAGCTACCATCCTCAAGTAGAGAATCTGTCGCCAAGCACCTATCTGTGTGTTCCAGTAGCTGACTTACAGAGTCAGTCATTCTGGGTTAGTCTATGACCGCATTATCACTTATCACAATCAGGTAAGACAGTTGTCAAAGGCTTGTCTATCAATAATAGAACCCTGATCCCGCTCCTATTGGGTTATGATCCGATAATATGTCATCGATAGGATAGGAATTACTAGTACAACACACATGACAACACAGGGTCATAGAAATATTACCTACTTGTTTAAACTGTTTTGGCGTTAACAGGCGGCCAGTCGTTTCCCTGGAGCCTCTTTTCTCGGGATCTCCCTAATAAATTGGTATATAAAGTGACTCTTACGTATACAACGTACCTACACAAATTAAGTGTGCAAAAAATCACATCGATCTATTTACTATATGAGCGAGAAACCCAAACCGTCAACAAGAAAACATCGCTCAAATATTTTTTCTACATAGTTCCAAAAGGAAGTGAATTGAAGTGTAAAATTAGATCCAAAAGGGAGTTTAGAGTATGATATTTCATAATATTAGCTACTGACTATTTAATTATTTCTATACCGTTGAAATAGTTATAAAGTAATTAAACTTTTGCTGTTCTAAGATAATTTAATGCTGTTCTAAGATTTACAGTAGGATGCAAACGGTAATACATTTATGCGGGAACCGGGAACGCATCGTTTCACAAGTCAACTGACATCTATATGTATTTCAATCGTAGAAAAGATTACTGAAATGATGCCTCTCAAGAATCTAACGATAAGTAAAGACAAGTTTGTGGTGTCATGTATAAGGAAACAGTTACTAAGGATAGCTATAACTTCGGCTTAGTCACTGTTACATAATCTGTAAGCAGAAATAACACGTTAAGATGATTCAACTGGAACAAGGGAAATTGGATCTTCTATCTAAGTCTATAGAATTGTGAATGGCATGTATAAACGTTTGCATCATATGTTACTGGGTACTCAAGTGCACAGAATGTAATGAAGATTTATTTCTGGTTGATTATGACAAACTATATCATAAAGTGATCATTTATTCAAAGTAGAATAGAAATCGAAATGAGATAGAAGCCTCATACCAGAGTGGTAATCATCAATGTATAGCTGTAATAATATAAGCGTATGTAGATGTAACAATGGCACGTCACATATTGGTATTCGGGACGGGTTTCAAACATTGAGAAGCAAAATAACTTTGTTGCCGTGCGAAACACAATTTTTCATCCCACTTTCATTGACGCTATCAGACAAAAAAGTATTTATGACAAATAAATCCTTGCCGAGCATGTGGGGTAACAACAATATATCGTTATACCTCACATGCTCCTATGGCCTAGCGGTAAGATTTCGTATGGTGGAAGGGCATTTTGCAAACCACTAACTTCAAGTAGAAAAGCTGTCGCCATACACCTAACAGTGTGTTGCGGCAGCAGTCCTTGAGAATTCGTAACTTGTGACGAAATACTCCTGTTATAGGCAGAGGTTAGTCCGCTTATCATCAAATGGGCCTCGTGCTTGTTCTATCACAACACCATAAAAACGATGTATGTACTAATACCATAATAATCAGTCTAATATTATAAAAGCGAAAGTAACTTTGTCTGTCTGTCTGTCTGTCTGTTACGCTTTCACGCCAAAACTACTGGACCGATTTGAATGAAATTTGGTATGGTAATAGTTTGAGACCCGGGAAAAAAACATAGGATAGTTTTTATCCAACTTCGCAAAAAGATGTTAATGTTTTTGCGCGATAACCGACATGCGCGCGGGCGGAGCTCTTCCGCGCCCGAAAGCTAGTATGTACTGTATGAAGCGTGCTGCTTATCCATTTCGTCCTCCAAACTTGAACCCCGTTCATCTGTAATGAAGCGAGCTGTAACTGGATCTCAGCTCGGTCCACGTCTCGTTGTGAAACGTACTCATCTTCGTGCTTCAAGCTTCGCTGCTGAAATCGGGATCTGTGCACTGCTTGCTCAACGTTGCCCTCGTTTGGCCTCATGCTTTTCTTTGCCTTAATTGATTAGCTGCCATAACAATGAAATATAACTTTAATATGTAGTTTTAACAATTACCTAAGATTAGAATCTAAAAGAAAATTTGGAAGAAAAGATAAAAATCCTAATTATATTACATTTCTCACAGAAGGAAAATTCAAGCTGCATGTAAAAAAGATTTGAATTGCAAAAGCATATTACTTAGTGATTATTCTAAAGACCAAAATGGTTGGGATATTCCACCTGCCAAACCACCGCCAATCAATTATAAAATAAAAATATTTAAATAATTTTATAATAGACTTACTAATTGTAAAAGAGTTAGGAAAAAAAAATAATGACCCCTTGCCGTTGCCGTTCTTCTTGAAGTGGAAAAATAAAAAAATACCATCTTTGCTGAACGCGACAGTAGAATATTTTAATAGTAAATTATATCATTGGCGTTCAATTTTACGATTACATATATTGATAAGAGCGTCATAGACGCCAAAATTTAATAAATGATTTTGACTTACACTCTAGCATAATTTTTCAGTGAGTTTTCATGAACAGCTTAAGATATTGTGAAAGATTTAATTGTACTTTTGTGTTAGATGTACAGAAAACACCTCTCATTATGCTATATTTGGCATAGGCCTCTCTTAAAGCGCATGCACGACCTCGACCCCTGTCTTTATAACCTTATCTCATTGGTGTCACGCGACCCTTGTCTTTATAACTATATATAGTTGTGTCATGAGAACTTTAGGCCATATTTTGTCACTCTGAAAAATGAAGGTTCAACAATAGTAAGTCGACTGAGAGTCTCAGTCTGAGACTAGGAGAACAGTCCCAGTAAATATAATCGCTGTTGAGGTCGACATATTGGATTCTTGGATTGGAGATAAAGGACCTATGTGTAAATGAACTTTTAATTATTACTTTTAATTTACTCGGAATTCGTGCAATGTTATCTTCTCACTTTGAGCTTCTTCCAGGTACAGATGGAGAATCTAAATGGAGCACTGGTCACTGCATTTTTGAAATGTGTAGAAATTTAAGAGTTATCTAGCTGAGGACATGGAACTTTATATAAGTTTGTACATGGAAGATACAGTTATGTGTCATTAGGTACTTGGGACGGATTTCACTATTGAAACTAAATGCGCTCAATTCTGGCTAAGCCCAGTTCAAGCGCTTGATTGCGATCAGAGCTCTAATTTGAATTTCACCAACATAAATTATACGAATTGAATAATTACAATAAGATGAAAAATTAAAGTCATGTGCGGGGTCCGAACCTGCGCCATCCACCCTTATAGCCGGGATATGTTCTAACCATAATTTAATAACTCTAATTTAACTTTTCGTATTTACGTACTCGTACTACCATCGTATGCGGATGGTATTAGAATCCCTCACACGACTATAATGTATCCTCTAGTAGGAATTAAAAAAAATAAAAATATTTTAATTAAACCAAGTTTAAGGTAAACCGGGATAATTTCTAAACGCTCGATATCGTTTTTATTTATTACGGCGTTTAGTTCAACTCGTTGAAGAGCTTTCACTGTCACTAACAAATTGCAGGCAATCGCATACGAGATTTATTTATTTGTTACGTAAGAACGGCAATGCCAGTTATGCTGCGAGCAAATTGCATGAAATTAACCACTAATAAAATTATAAGTACTAAAAATATTGCTGTCAACTAGTAATTATCATGTCAAAAATAAGATAATTAATTAAATACGAATAGTTAATGGCATACAAATATCATAATTTTCCCAAAATGACATTTATAAAATAATGCATAATATTGTACATTGTACTAATCCCAATATCCGTTACCATGGAAATTGAAACGCGATCGTAATGTTGCTGATGAAATTGTTTTGACTTAAAGAGACATCAAAGTCCACATTATACTGGACAAGTTAATACGAACGGTAAACCTTTTTTATTGCACATTCTCGCCTGTTTGGGGTGATACCTAAGTCAATTCTGTAGCCAAACAACTAAAGGTCTTTTCTGCTGGTGAAGAATGCGGCCTACTAGGTTCTAGATAATGCGCCCGGCAGCACAGATGCATATTTTCGGTTTTGAATATTCTATCTTTGTGCACAGAGTCACCCTAACCAGATTATAAGCCGTATTGCAGTGCTGAAGTTACGTATCCATCATATTATGCCCGGAGCGCCACCTCGATAGTGTACTATACTTATACTAATATACTTATCTTATTTAAACATTACAGTCTCCAGAACTGGTCCTCAATGTAAAAATGAACCTATTTCACTTTGTACAAACATTCCAACACCACTTATAATCTATTTTAACCCTAAGAAATCTAGTAGCAATTACTTCTTCGACGAGAAACTGTTCCTAGCTTTATTTTTTTTTACTTTTTTTATTTTTATTTGGGGGGCTTACAGCTATCCTTACGAAACAGGCTTAGTAACTTAATTAAGAAAAGCCATTAACAAGCCTCCACATATATAAAGAAAAGTATTTTACACACACTTAATAAAATTATACTAAGAAGTAGGTTATAAATAGTCGTATTTAGCCACTTGATTTCCAAGTATGTGGGAATTATATGAATTAAGAGATATAAGCCAGGTTAACGTGAGACAATTTGCTAGAGTAAAGGTCGATGGTGTGACCTTCGTGCTCGATAAACTTATTAAAAGCTATTTGTGATCTTAATAAGAATTAGTGTCTGCGATAGTTACCTTCTGGGACTAGCGTGCTGGGTTCTGGGTTTAGCCGATCAACATCTTCGACCACCTCAAATGAATCATCAACATTTATATTATTGGTCTTAGGGCCCGTTTCAGAATGTCCTAATAAAGTTCGGGTTGCTATGCAACACATAAAATAACTGAATCATAAAAATGACAGTTAACATGCATGACATAACCGATGGATAGGCTAAACCGATGACTGTGAAACGCAAAGATAGTGTTTTATTTATCAAATATGATCTGGGTAGTAAAACCGGAACTTACTCGAACATTCTGAAACGGGCCCTAAGACTAACATAAACTGCATAAATAAACCAGCAATTTACTAAAACAACGCCACTAGGTTATTAATAATTTGTGCAAATTAAAATAACTGGCATTATCCCATCAATCATAAATATGTATTACGTGCACACTATGATCAAAGTCTATGTCTGTTTGTACATATATATATATATATATTTCATACTTCGGTATTGTACCTGAGAATTACATGAATTAGGTAGGTAATGATGGGTCGCGTGCAGAAGGTCAAGATTGGACGACATGTCCTTTAGCTAGCCTTTAGTTACAGGTATAATTTCAATATGGATTAGTCTAATAATTTTACATAATCTTGACCTTATGTGATATATTTATTTTCTTTTATTACCATTTTAAGTAATAATTGCCGTATTAATAGTCTGAAATTTTACCCAAACGCTTTAATATCTATATATGAAATTAAATGCCACTTGAGATATTATTTAGATGTTAAAACTAAGCATTTTAGAAATGAAGTAATGGTTTTGACTTAGTTATTTAATTATGCCGTACTCGATGGGATGGGTAATATTTTTTTTTCTTTTCTTCTCTATAGGTAGATACTTACTCAAATGAAAACGTAACGATAGCGCGATTCAGAATCCGTTGTTACATTGTATGAATTTGAATGTCACATTTCATTTATTTGCTGTAGCACAAATAATATGGAAGTAAGCTTATAAATGGGCTATTATACTATATAACTAGTCTGGCCATAAATACTGTAACATAAAAACTTTTCAGCTTTAGAATTATTTAGAATTTGGAACGCGTTTATTACATTAATTTTTTTTTCCATTTCATATATTATTTCGAGTTCATTATCAAATAAAAATATGAAGTGAGGTGTTAAAGAAAATAGGATAGTACCTAGTATTCGCCTTGTGTAAAGTAGGTATTGAGCCGTCCATATTCCAGACACTTCAAAAGCTTGGTATCAGCCGTAGGTATGTTCGTATATCGTAATGTCAACAGATACAACACTTCCTCTGTCGAAGACCATAAAAGATCAGGGCAGCCGCGTGTCTTAGAACTACAAATTAATACTGTTAAGGCCAGAATTGGTCGAAATCCCATTAGGAAGTAAAAATAATATGATAACTCAACAATAATCTTATTGCGAGAAATGTGAAGATTCCCGCTAGGAAAATGTCGCGTATTATAAAACAAGACCAGCTCGGTGCTTATCGTCGATATACAGTACATGTCCTAAATCAATCTTTAAAATTAAATAGAGTGCTTTCCGTTGCGATACGCAAGTGAAGGGTACAAAAATATTCTCTTTACTGATGAAAAAATTTACACTATTGATGAGCAATACAATCAGCAAATTGATGATGTGTGAAATGAAGTGATCGATGACCTTGGTACGACAGGTACAGACAGCAAACACTTCTAGTGTACGGCGAAGATGAGGTCCAAAAAGTACTTTATACTTATATAAGTCGAATCTTTGTACTGCCATATCTATATCTATACTAATGGAAAAGTTTGAGACCCAGGAAAGAACATAGGATAGTTTTTATCCAACTGCGCAAAAAGAAGTTAATAGTTTTGCGCGATAACCGCAATACGCGGGGGTGAAGCCGCAGCTGGAAAGCTAGTCTATTATTTATGACATCATCATCATCATCATCATCACAAGACGTCCACTGCTGAACAAAGGCCTCCACCATAGGTCGCCATAAAGAACGGCTATTAGCCACTTGTTGCCATTGGCTACCCGCGACTTTCACGATATCGTCAGTTCACCTAGTGGTATGACATAGGGCATAGTTATAGTTTAAGATTTTTTATTTTAGATTAAGTTTTCAATGCCAGTCTTTATCCCTTATAAACAACCAACTACTTCATCTTAGTCACTTTAAAGCATTTATTCTATAAATTTTATGTTTGGTACAAAATTATCCAACACCCAAGTTCAACGACTATTACTGCTAAACTAATTAAGCTATGTCAACCGCTATACTTTTCCTTTAAAGCTCATAAAATACACTATCAGCTTGAATTTTTTCAGATTTTTCAAGTCCGTGGTTTAGCTTTTAGAGGGGGGGGGGACGCCCTGTGGGAACAAAAATTTGCACTTTAAGGTTTAATATTTCGTAAATGGAGCATTAAATCGAAAAACAGTATTAGCAAACCCGAAGTAATTTAAGAAAACCTATTCAACCATACCACAACGAAGAGATAAAAAATTTCCACCCCACATCACAAGTATGGGATAAACCCTAAAAAAATATATTTTTCAAAATTTTATTATACCACTTTGTCGGCGTAATTGATTTACATATTCATACGGAATTACAGCTTCCTAGTACTAACGGTCTCTTAGCAAAACCTCGGACAGACGGACAGACAGACGGACATGACGAAACTATAAGGGTTCCTTGTCAGGACTAAGGAACCCTAAAAAGTGTGAAGTAATGATTATCAGCGCCCTTTTAAATTCGTGTCTATATATATTAAACCGGATTACATATTAAATGATGTAGAAATATGTTTATACGTACTTAATATAATATAACATAATAAATGTAGATATCATCATCAACCGGGACTCCACCGTTGAACAAGGTCTACCCCATTGGGAGGATATGCCATAATCCCCACGATTGGTCTTGGGGTTTGCAGTAGAAGTTGTTAGTTCTTCAGAAGGCGCTGCTTCCCACCTTCTGGTATTTTCCTCTTATTCGCCTCTTACTACACCGACGACGGGCAGAAATGGTGAAAATGAAGCTACACCAATATGAATAATGTACAATAAAGTAAGTCAATCACTTATTGCGATCACAAGTCTAACCTGACACCCCAATGGCATGTATATCTTAATAAAAAAATATGTATATGTTACGGGCAATCTGTATAATTCAGGTATTCAATACAATACCTAGGCAATGTATGGAATACCTAAGGCGTCCAGGCAATGTATCAAATTTTATGCATATTATTGTCCACTACAAACTTTACCTAGGTAATGAATACAATTCCTAGCGATAGAGTACTATATACTATAGAGTACCTGCTGTTGCACTGGCAATGTGTAAAATAAATAGATCTTGGTCTATATTTATCATGTTAACCAGACTACAAAATGACGGGCAAATAAAACATGCACTAAGTATATCTTAAAATCAACTTTATTAACAATATCAATTAGGTCGCTCCTTAAAAATAATCTTTATGAAGGGGGTACCTAAAAGTGTCTTTCTGTTACTACAGTAAAGTTTTTTTTTTAATGTTATTTTGGTGGAACAAGCTCGAGGCCCACCTGATATTAAGCGGACTAACCTCTGCCTATAACATATGCATTTCGTCACAAGTCACGAATTGCACTGCGCCCGTTATCTTGAGACATAGTTGTTCAAGTCTCATGTGCCTGTAATTTCACTGGCTCACAAGGACTGCTGCCGGAACACACCGTTAGGCGCTTGGCGACAGATCTTCTATTTAAGGGTGGTGGCGAAGCAGGCGGGCATTCGCAAAATTCCCTCCCACCATGCGGTGAAGCTTAAGCTCGCGGTGGGATTCGAACCATGTACCTGCTGCGTGGCATTCCATAACCAATGCCAGTGGGGCTATTGTATAGAATACCTTGGCAAAGTGAAGCGCTCGTAGCGAAGTTTGCTTGGCCATTCTGAATCGATCAGCAAAGTTAAGCAACGTCCGCCGCGGTCAGGAGTTGGATGGGTGACCGCTGGTGACATTACTACTGAGCGCTTCCGTGCTTCGGAGGGCACGTTAAGCCGTCGGTCCCGGTTGTTGTCTTAGGATGGCAGTCGTTACAGCATGGTGGTAGGGCACTTTGCGAATGCCCGCCTGGCTAGCTACCACCCTCAAGTTGAAAATCTGTCGCCAAGCACCTAACGGTGTGTTCCGGCAGCTGTCCTTGAGAGCCAGTAATTCTAGGTTAGCCTGTACAACATCTTCGACCGCATCATCACTTACCATCAGGTGAGATAGTGGTCAAAGGCTAATCTATCAGGCATAAAAAAAAAAAAAAAAAAAAAAAGTATAAAATAAATAATATTTCATACATTACCTACACGTTTTAGGTATTCTATACATTACCTAGGTATCTATTGTATAAAATACCGGATTATACAGATTACCGGTAACATATACACGCACGGTATTTAACAACTCCGGTAAAGACATTGCAAATATTGTAAGGGCTAACACATTGAATACTCACATTTGAATAATATCTTGAGGGCATAGAATAAAGACTTAAAATTTAAATAAATTTAAGTGCTATGCTAGTGTCCGGTAACTGCTCATTGGCGTCATGTCACCCTCAGGGCTATGACTTAATTTTGACCTATGAGAGAAAACCGTGCGTCATCGGTACTTGTTCCACAAACATGACATATCACTTGTCTAGGTAGGTACTATACATTGTAGAAATAAAGTACATGATGGGAAGAACCTTACTTTCGACCTTTTAAAATAATTTTTACCTATAAAATAATTATCTCATGACATGTTTTTGACATGTTGGTCCATTTCTTAAACGACTCTTTAGGTACTTATACAATTAAAACAAAGTTATGGGGAGGTTGGCAGGAAAATCCCACCATAAAAACACAAATGCCAATCCAGCTATAAGAACACAATAAATATTACAAAATTACAAATTTACGAGAAGATTTTTTGGTAATGTAATCCGCAGAGCATGCGTTATTGCAAACATAAAAATATTAAAAAAACACAATAAATATATTCTAACCATAACAAGGATAATGTGAAATAAAATTCTTCCACTTAGTAAGCACAAAGTTTGGAAAATAGGTATAAGACACAGCCCTATAAAAGACATCAACGCGCTTCCTATAATTTATTTGAGTATGTACTAAGAATAACATTATATATTGTTATTTGTAGTTTGAGTAGCTTCTTTCTGTCCGCATATTTGCTCGCGGAGCTTCTAGAACACGGAGTTTTCAGTCCAAAATGCCGAGCGGGAGGTCCGTGGTGGGGTCTCGAAAAGCTGACACGTTTTGTCTAGTTCTTATTAATCAACTAGGTTAAGCAATACAACTTTGCATCCAAATGAAATATTTTAGCAACGTGCATGATTTTAAGCCGAGGACTTCTGTCCCTCGGGCCGGGATATGTTCTGCTTGACTAACTTGAGCTACCGTGATGGAAGTTAGTCAAAGTTCATTCCTCACGTTGTTTGTTTAAGAGAACTGAGCGACATCTATAGTCACAATGAATTAAACTACAAAAAATAATTATTTTAGAATTATCCTCTAACTTTTTTACCTTGATGGAACAACATAATTCTAACATTGCATGCATTTAGAATATTTTTTGCATTAACACCTGCTATGCGAATAAGTTTACAAAATACTATTCCATTCCTTTTTCGTGAACAAGTTTAAAGCTTATAAATGTATTTTCACTACTGTAGATTTCACTCCGTGTCTTTAAGACTATTATTCAACAAGAACGAAAGGATAAATTTTAACTTTGACTCACTTCAACACGGTAGCTCAAATTGGCAGAGCATGTCCCAGTCCGAGGGAGGGATACTCGCGCGTTCGAATCCCGCTCGCTCATTATTTTTTTTAGGGTTCCACAATTATATATATATATATATATATATATATAATTATTATTTAAGCAATCCGCTATATTATTATTAATACATATTCTGTTTTATTTTCAACTGACTATCTCATATGGCTATAATGATTCCTATAAAGGTCTGCTTAATGATACGGGCCCTTTTTCTATTGCGGAACTGTTGGTTTATTTTATAAATACTACATGCAAAAATTAATCGTAGGTCAATTGATTTGACTAGATGTATGAAGGGCCTCTCATTATCCTTGTTGTACCTGTGGTAGGAGACAAACATATAACCTTCCAAGTGACATTTAAAAGGATAATATACTTTTATACTTACTTTGAAATCAAATACAAGACTTAATTATTTTGGTCTGTAATCCTAATATTACAATAGGAAATCTAAAACCGAATTGAATCCCGAGCGTAATCCGAATTCCCGTGATCTGGGGCTGAAAAAAGCTGTGCCAATCTACCGCGTGCAGGTGAGTCAGAGTTCAAATTGATTCTTTCATTCTTATTATTTAAGTTAAGAAGGACACGGAACGACACATATAGTCATTAAGTTTTTACCTAGACATGAGTTAAGTACTAGGTTAGATTATTTAACAGTAAAAATGCCACCATAATATGGCATTGACTATGAATTGAATCAAATTCACAAGGAATTGGATAACCCTATAAAAACCCCATCCACACCGATATCGCGCTATTGTCTGATTGTCTACTAGAGCCAATATAATTATTACCACTTAATTACGTTGTGTTGAAACATTCGTAACAGTTCAATAGTAGAACTGTTTTATGCAAACTTGAATTATTAACATGAATTAATAATTCAAGTTTGCGACTTTATCGGACATAAGAAATTTTTGGTAAATCATAGGATAAATATACTTATTAGTGACTACTTGTCTAGGAGAAAATAAAATAAGTATAAGTATACTTATTAATTACATAAGATTTACATTATTTTTCCATTGTTAAACAAGCAAGGTACCCCTGCATAAGACAAGTGAAGGCCATATAATATGTTTAATTATTAATTCAGTGATACCTGGCCGGTTTTATATGAATTCAACATGGAAGAAGTGTCAAGCAATAGCTAGTAAGTATGACATTTGACTGCCTCACTCACCCCTCGGGCCGCGAAAGCGTTCAAATCTCAGGCTCACGAGTTCATCCCGATATCGGACAGTATTGCTGAGTTTTTATTAGGATTTTTCTAAATAAGAAGCAGCAATTGTAGAGTCTAGAACTGCACCTGCTGGACGGCCAAAACCTCACCATTTTTGATATTGGACCTAAATATAAACAAAATTTTAACGAAAAATAATCAATAACATACTTAACTCTTTATTATAGGGATAACTCAAATACTACTCGTCAGATTAATTAATACTCGTCAGTAATTCTCTAGGTTAGCCTGAACAATACCTTCGACCACATCATTACACTTACCATCAGGTGAGATAGTGGTCAAAGGCTAATCTATCATGCATAAAAAAAAAGATCTCACAAAATAGGACCTCATGACAAGGACCTGCTATCTTATATTAAAAAAACATCAATATCGGTACACCCTGTATAGAGCTGTGAGGTAAAACATAGAAAAAATACAGTCGACTTGAGAACCTATTCCTTTTTCGAAGTTGGTTAAATTAAAACATACAGCAAAACTTGCCGACTGATTCGAGGATTTCCAGGCGTGATAATATGATAAGGTATGACACCTTATGAAATAGTTTTTACATCAATTACTTATTACGAATCTGAATTCACCCATGACAAGACAGGAACTCTCACATTAAAACACCATCAACTGATTACATAAATATATATAATTTTCAATTACATTATCTACAAATAGGTAACAATCGTAAAAAAAAATAGCTACCTACTATGTTGAAACATATCTTCAATGTATTTAAGACTCTATTTTGCAATATATAAAGTATATTTTGGCTCGCAAACCAACTTGAATATCCAGGTCAAAAGCGTAGGTCAGGTCGGCAAGTATTTTAGCTGAATTATTAGTTTCGAGATGAAGGAAGTCAGATAGGTCATAAGTCAATGCAATTAGTTTAAATCATAGAGAGACTAGATATCTAATTACCTTCGTTGTTCTAAATAACTTTGCAAGTAAGTGGGACCCTATTGGGTCAACCAATATGCTACAAGTTAGTTTTAGTCAAAATAAAAGTTTTTTTTTATTTTTTATGCGTGATAGGTTAGCCTTTGACCACTATCTCACCTGATGGTAAGTGATGATGTGGTCGAAGATGTTGTACAGGCTAACCTACAATTACTGGCTCTCAAAAAGTACACAATTTATTTTATTTATTTATCTATTATGATTAAAACATTTTATCAATCAATTACAATAATAATTACGGCATTTTATATATTAAAATATGTTATTATAAAAAAATCAGCCAAGTGGATTCGCAAATCGAGGGTTCCGTACCACGGAATGCACCAATATATCGTCATAGGCAGTTTTTGTTATATATTGTAGTACGTTGAATAAAGGACTATTACCATATAACTTTCCACGCTCGTATACACTACGGTTTAATCACGATAGACAAAAAACAAGAAACATTAAAAAACCTTATCGTACATGTCATCCGTGTCATGTTAGCTCAATTGGTTAGAGCATACCCCGGCTAAAGGGGTGGATGGACGCGGGTTCGAATCCCGCACATGACTATAATTTTTTCTCTCGTAAATTTGTAATTTTGTAATTAAAAAACACGTTTCCTATACCACCTGTATGGGAGACCCCTTTTTAATTTTGAACTTTATGTTATTACTTATTAGGCAATCCGCAAATGTAACACCTACTCTGTTATATTTCAACCTGTTTTTACGATTCACGGACGGATATAACTGAGACTTAATAATAGGATCCCGTTTGATAGTATAGAAGCCTAAAAATTTCACAAAATATATAGTTAATCTCATGTTTAGGATATATATCTAAATAAAACAATCGTTAATAAAGTATCTTAATTAAAATAGAATACAACAATCAGGGCTCTCGCGGCAATTCAACAAACGGCATTTAGACCCTGGCAACTGCTGAATACTTTATACTTGAACAGATTTTTAGCATAATATATTTAGTTTGTAGCAGAAAGAAAATTATGTGTTATTCTTGATCGTATTTTATAAGGGCAACAATATTCCGAAACACGTTTCCTCAAAATTTTCTGGATAGAATAAATTTTCAAAGATGACTCTTATTTAGGGCCCGTTTCGGTTATCCTAATAAAGTTTCGGGTTGCTATGCAACACATAAAATAACTGAATGATAAAAATGACAGTTAACATGCAGCGCGTTTCAAGCTTTAGCCGATGGACAGGCTAAATAGATGACTTTGAAACGCAAAGATAGTTTTTTGTTTTGTAAATATGTTCTGGTAGTATAACCGGAACTTAGTCGAACATTCTGAAACAGGCCCTTAGTCTTGTTAACTTAAATATCTTATTTTTTTATGTATGTACAATATTAAAATATAAAAATAAAATATCAAAAACTTATCAAGAGTAAAAATTTACGAGAGAAAAAATTACAGTCATGTGCGGGATTCGAACCCGCGTCCATCCACCCCTTTAGCCGGGGTATGCTCTAACCAATTGAGCTAACATGACACAATGACTCATAACCGTAATTCTTGCTCTCGTTCTAGGTCGGTCGGTAGGTTACGTGAGCGGATATGCCTCTACAGAAATGCTTAAAAGTAACTTGAAACCAACTGATTATTTTTTATATCAATGCAGATACAAATCATTGCAATAGGTGTAGAGCCCTATCGTTACAGTGCAAGGTGGTCAATACCCTCTGCAATGAAGAATACAAGTCAAGAATCAGAATAAAAATAAATTGATCACAATGTATGCGTATCGTAGGCATATTGTTAGACAATCGCGGTCATACCGATACAGATACTATCATCGCAGAACGATAAATGACGCTGGACATCACCTGGGAAGCGAGGAGCCGATGAGCATTGAGCATTCACAGTAGACAAATGCGCCCCAGTGGAAAGTTGATTTAGATTTGCGGTAATATTTTTTTATAAAATGAGTTCTCTGTTTCTTGATTGTCTCTTGTTAGAAAACGGAGTTTTACATAGTTATAATATCATTATAATACCTACTTAAAATATTAGATTTAGAATTTTACTATGGTCATGTTGTGTTTTTTGTGTTTGTTTTAATAAATAGAAAGCCATATTGAAATAAATATTTTGGATCATTTGACAACGTACTAAAAGCCAAATTGCTTTGTGTCGGTTTCAAATATGTTACAAAGTCACCTATGTAGGTACATGTTTAGGTATAAGTTATAACAGCTATATCATCTCATCACGAAACCCCGGCAGGTGTAAAAAATATATGACAGCTAGGTTTAACATACCTACTAATTTAGAGTTAAGTTCGCGTACAGCCTTTGACCTTCTCCTAAGAGCATTTTGAAGGCATATTACACAAAAGTAACGGTTCTAGAAAGTTTTAATTGATGCCATGAACAAGTAAGTAGAAGTTATATTAGTTATTACGTGGGAAGCAGGTATCTATAACTATTGAGCCGGTACTAGTAATAATGTTGTAATACCAATGTGTTAATCTTAATATAATAATGTGTCGTGGTATATGTAATATTATGTTCAAAAGAAACTAGGATAAGATTGAAAAGTAAGTATTAAATCTACCATATTTTTCAGGCGGTGCTTAGCGGAACTCCATATTTAATAATAAATAACAAATATTTTAGGAAATTTGAAACTTTAAAAAACTCCCTTAAAAATATATCTGGTGCCAGTTCCGCCTGATTTTACCTTGACATCAAAAGCGCCACGTAGCCAAACTGCAAGAATTTTTGACGCGTTAGCTTCTACACGAAGTATCCTAAGGTAGCTTTGAGTCTTCAAGCGCACAATTGAGAAACTCACTGCAAACTAAAGTTCGAACATTTTCACCGATTTTAAACATTTGGTATTTATTTTAAGACGAAACTACGTTTTTATGGAATTATTTTATTATTTTAAGTAATTATGTACTTTTTTAATTATCTAACAACAGCCTACCTGACGCTAAGCTTCCGTGATAATTATCATAGAAGCTTAGCGTAAGGTAGGCAGCAAACCAAGAAATAAAAGCCAAAACTTAAAACAATTACTGTGTTTGTATTTGTGTGCAAGTGTTGCCCTATGTGTTAATGGGTACCTAAAACATAATTATTTTTAATAAGTTCTTCTGATGTCCTTTGTTGTGTTGTTATATAGATACCAACCCCACATGAGTAGGATAAGTGAAGATATTATCTGCAGGTGCAGCTTTGTAATGTTTATGGGGACAGCTTGAACTATAAATTTAAAAAAGATATCTTTTCTTCCACCCACGGTCCTCACGACTTACAAATTCTACGTAAATAAGCGACCACTTAAATACCTCCTATGATAGATATTACGAGTATCATGCCTCTTCAGTAACAATGGGTGGCAAATTATAATCAACTAACTAAATATCTCCAATGTGACAGGAGAATGTAGATATTCTACGAAATACGCATCTCGTTAGTTCAGATTACAGATGACATAAATTTAGTGTTACGCACTTAACCTCAAAATGAGCTTGGTTGGTTACCGCCATTTTTTCCCAACATCCTAAGTAGGGATGTAACGATACCGATACCGATATATCGGCAACGCCGATACAACACGGCCGATATCAACCAGTTCTAAAAGCGCGCGAAACGAACGACGCATGCGACGTTGCCGCTCTTAACGTCGTCTCAACGGTCGCTTTGGCCGGCCAACACACTGTATGTACCCCGCCCCCGCTCCAGTGCCTGCTAAGCTTTGGTTGAGTAATGTCATGTTTCGCTCTTGATTTACGTGATATGATCGCCGCTTTTCTTTCGTGATTCATTCTGTTTAATTATTCACACTGACTAGAGAGGACTGTTATAGTGTTTTGTTTTATATAAAAGAAAATGGCAACGCCATTAAAACGTACAAGTTCCATCTGGAATTATTTTCAAATAAAACAGGATGGGGAAAACAGGTTTTCTCGGGTATCTGGTCTGCTTGTGACAGTTTGATAAAAGAAGCAGAAGACGACGAGCCTTTATCAAACATGTCTATTCAGCCTGAGCAAGAAGAGGTAAAATCTTATTTAAGATTTCTAAACATTCCAATCAAACAAGATCCGAAGATCTATTGGTGCCAAGAAGACAAATATCCAAAATTAAAAAAGCTTGCACAAAAATACTTGTCTTATCCATTGAGCTCAGTTGCTTTAAAACGTCTGTTTTCAACTGCAGGCCTGACACAAAATGATTTGCGTAACAGATTATCTGCTGATAATTTGAATAAACTTTGTTTTCTTAACAAAAATCTACCAAAAGTAAACTTTAATTACTGACTTTATGTATCTTTTTTAATAACTATGTGATTGATTTTATTTGAAACGAATAAATTATTCTTTTTTCCATTCTCATTACTGATTTTATATTAATTAAGTATTTTTCCTTCACAGTCTTCAGGACCTAAATACATATGGTGTTTCATACATATGAAATAACTTTGAAGGAAGACAGGTGTATGTCTATGTATGTGTGATGTCAATTTCTTAATAACTTCCTTCAAATTTGTTTAACATACACACATCACTTATCTACTAAGCCATCAATATCGGTATCTGTATCGGTATCACCGATTATTTTCGTTAATAATCGGTATCGGTATCGTATCGGAAAAATCATGTATCGTTACATCCCTAATCCTAAGTTAGTAAGTACAGACCTTTTTACTCACGAAGCTGTAAATCATTGGTGTGAATTTAAACAGGTTATTAGGCCTCTAAAGGAAAACAAGGTTTTTAGATTTTGGTCCTTTTATTACTATAGGTTGAACTAGGTCTCCCCGATCGAGCGTTAGGGGGGATTTCTTTATTATTTAGGCTTGTATCGTAACGTTTTTTTAATAAGATAATTAACTTGACAGTTATGAGCCTCGAAAAATTTTCATACAAAGTTTTCTAGGTTCATAACTTTCAACTTAATTATCTTTTTAAAATTTCGGCATCACACAAGCCTAGACAATCACGACATCAATCAGTATTACCTATGCTTATTTCTGGACCTAAAATCTCAAATAAGGGAGTGACCCTAGGACGTTTGTATGGAGAAGTGTCCGGCCAGCCAAAATTATAATAGGTAGGTAGGTAGTTACTGCATAACTATTTCCCGTATGGCAACGGGATCTATCTCTAATATATTCTGTAAAACTTGTTGAAAACCATTATTTATAGATATTTATTATATTGCGATTTCAATTCATTTTACAAAACTTTTAAACTGATTGCCGTTGTCGGCACCTTTGAGATCGGTGAGTGCAAACTACATCATTGAAGTCACGACATTATAGGTACGTATACGTCCGCACTTAGCACCGCGCCATCACGGATTACAACATCGCGCCTTGGATCGGTTCTCAGACCGATTCCGGTGATGTTCGTGTGATCGTGTCATTCGGCCGATTTAATGAAATCATTATGGTAGTTTGCATGATACGTCCCTTTAATGTAAGCTGGGCTGGGATTAGATTTAACGATAAATAACACTGGTACTTACTCGGACATGGATTTGTAAGATGCAAGGTCGATAAAGCAGAAGTGAAGGTGATGTTTGCTAGTTGTAGACATTCTTTCCTTTTTTTATAGCTGATAAGTTAGCATTTGGCCTACCACTATCTCATCTAATGGTAAGTGCGATGATGTGGTCGAAGATGATGTTCAAGCTCACTTAAAATTCCTGGCTCTCAATGACAGCTTCCGGAACACCCCGTTAGGCTTGGTGACAGATTTTCTACTTGAGGGTGGTCGCTAGCTAGACTTGCATTCGCATATTGCCCTAGCACCATGCTATAACGACACCGGGACCGACGGCTTAACGTGCTCTCCGAAGCAAGGAAGCGCTCAGTAGTAATGTCACTAGCGGTCGCCCAACCAAGTCATGACCAAGGTAGACTTTGATTAACTTAGCAGATCGGTTAAGAATGGCTAAGCAAATTCGCTACGAGCGCATCAAAAGTTTGTTTTATTTGAATTTGAACATTGTTGATTTGATAGTGACTCTAAATTTATACTATTGTCATGAAAGAATAATATGACGTAGATAGGTACATATTTACCCATATAGAAAGGTAGGTATATAGTATGTTAATGTTCCTATGGGTGTTCCGTCAGCCTTTACGAAAGATCTCGAAACGGAGCGTGCCTAGTCGTTCCTAACCAAAACAGCGTTATCTGCGGTCACTACTTGAATGGGTGACCACTGAGCGATCCCATCAAAGTTCCAAAGGAGTCGGTTTGAGTTGTTCTCTTAATTGGGTAATGATGCCAAAATAAGCGGTGAATTCTAAAATCACATAAACTACTTCTGGACTAAGGTTCATAACAGCACGCGTTGCAACGTGGTGAAAACGTCAAAATCCGTCCGAAATGCGCGAAGATTAGAGGAAAATAATACTTATCATATGGATGCGATGAGAATAAAAACAAAGTAAACAATACAAATTGTTAAATAGGTTCATAATTTCTTTACTTGTAATGTTTTCAAGTGATTTTATTCAGTAGATTTCTCAATCTACTGAATAAAATCACTCAAATAAAATCAGTCAATTTTCTATTTATGTCAAAACTAGCTTTCCGGTTGCTGCTCCGCCCGCGAGTATGTCGGCTATCGTGCAATAATATTTTGCGCATTTGAATAAAACTATCCTATGTCCATCCCCGCGTCTCAAACTATTTCCATAGCAAATTTCATCCAAATCAATCCAGTAGTTTTGGCGTGAAAGCGAGACAGATAGACAGAGTTAAGTACTTTCACATTTATAATATTAGTTGGATAAGGTTTACTTTGAGATTCTTGGTATAAAAAATGCCAATAGGTACATATAAGACATAAGTTATAAACAATAGAATTTATAATTATAATAACGATTTTTGAGAGCCAGTAATTCTAGGTTAGCCTGAACAACATCTTCGACCACATCATCACTTACCATCAGGTGAGATAGTGGTAAAAGGCTAACCTATCAAGCATAAAAATAAAAAAAAGAATTTCTTTGTGACTATAGCAAAACCAAAGGAGAAGTTTATCAGCCTAAAAACTCCGACATGCATGGTGGTAGAGCATTTTGCGAATACCCTCCGGGTCATACCCTCGAATAGAAAACCTGTCGCCAAACATCTAACAATGTGTAACTAACATGAGTTTAGACAGCTGTCCTAATGTCAGCTCCCATTAGCTTAATTAAGCTTTCCACATCATCACTTACCTCATAATAAAAAATAGTTATTACTTTAGAGCAAAATTTGAATAAGTTCATTAGGTTTTGATAGTGTCACGTCAATCTGAGAGTATCTACCTGTTAGTAAAGGGTAAGAGCTAACCAATTTTTATTGACATAGGAATAGGGCATTACACATTTTTAACCGACTTCCGAAAAAGGAGGAGGTTCTTAATTCGTCTGTATTTTTTTATATGTTTGTTACCTCAGAACTCTGGACTGGGTGAAACGATATTGAAAATTCTTTTTTTGTTTGAAAGGTGATGCTTGTCGTTTGGTCCCATTTTAAATTTCATAAAAATCGGTCAAGCCGTTTTTGAGTTACACTAAAATACCTGAAAAATATTTACCTATCTTGATGATATAGTATCTTAATCGATCCCGTAAGTAGTAAGGTACCATGCGCACAGTATTGTGATAGTGGGTACTTTTGAACTATCATGCTACCGACTTCAAAAAGTTATTTCACACTTTTGGGTGTTGAAGTCGATTCCATTTTTTGCTAAAAAAATGTTTAAGTTAAGCTATTTCTGATTACCTTTTTTCAAAAGTAATAATATGTTTTCTAACAAATTTAGCTACTTCCAAGATCAGTCAGAATTAAGTTTTTTTTTATAAAGGTTTGCTGAAGCAAGGCAGTTTGATATTTACAAGTATAGCTAATAGATTATAGTACGTCCAGATAGTCCAAGTTAAGATTTTGCATCCATTTAACGATTTTAATTATATTAGTAATTGATAGGAATTATTTAAGTTATGATCATTTATAGATGAGGTCAAAGAAAAATGTCGTCAGCAAATAATACGCATGAGTCATTAATTATTTTAGGTAGGTAATGTATGTGTAATAAAAGCAGGAACATCCAGGACACTTACTTTAGGAAGTGAAACGGATTTATTATTATTTTACTAGTATTAGCGTATTTAATTTCTACAATTGGTTTTGGAGGAAAGATTTGAACCAATTGTGAGAATTTCAAATGTGCTTACTTGTTAATATTCTATATTGATTTTTTCATATATTTTAATAGACTATAGAGCAAAATAGTGAATGCTGCCTAATCCCCTGGTGGACTGAGCTAGGGGATTCTAGTGGAATGAGCGTTTAAGATTTGATGCATCTTCAAGGGATCTTCTTGCTCTAGTAAATGATAATGAATAGATTCAGGCGTTACTTTGCGGAAATCCATATTCATAATAGTTACAACAAATGTTTTTAAAATATTTTAAGAAAACATTAAATTAATATCTTAATAAAACACTTATATAAATATGTCTAGTGACAACTCCGCCTAATTTTCCTATTAAGTCGACATGATATCACAAACGCCACGCAGCCAAACCATAAGTATTTTCACCGTATTTCGCTTCTGCACGAAGCATCCTCAGGAGGTTCGAGATCGAGTTTCTCGATCGTGCGCTCGTAGAGTCAAGACCTCCTGAGGATGCTTCGTGGAGAAGTAATTAAACAGTTTTCTTAAATAATTTGTTATTACTAGTAAATGACGTTTCTAACCGAGAGAAATTGACTGATGTACAAGAAAATGTGCTTCCAAACAGACAGATTTGGTTTATCCTCCCAGCAATCTGTAGGTCATCCCCACCAGCATTGGAATTGCCTTGTCCGTTCCATAATTCAAAACTAGGTAACTTACAGAAAAAAAGAGACCTAAATACATATTCAGAGATAATTTCAGTACCAAAACATGGGTACTTATTAGGAGAATCTATACTGATGACACAGTTTGCGCAACCATTGCGCGACGTGACCTCATGAAGCTCTGCCTCAGTGAATAATAACAGGGCTTCGATCCCATATCATCTGTCTTTGGCTTTACAATTGCAAGCACAATTTGTACGGATCGCTGTAATAGGAAATAAATATACTTGTATTTTAGATTATGACTGATAGACTAGCCTTTGACCACTATCTGTATCACCTAGTGCTAGTTACATTATATATAAATATAATTATAGAAATAAATACTTACCATTACCACAGGGATGTATCAACTATAGACAGTACACACTGCATTTGTGCATACATATACACGTATCTAACTACTTTAGAATGATTGTTCTGAAAGTAGATACATCCTTAACGTAGGTAACTACTTATTTGAGAAGCTATTTTGGTGAATATGAATAAGTTCCATCGTCGATTTCGCAATGTTGTGCAAGTGTAATACAGACGTATGTGATAGCATGTACTCTCACACAATACTCTGGGTAACTCTTTCTAAGTAATTACGAATAACGAAGAAACTATTTAGAAGTTTTGTTCTTCGAAGTTCCCAATTTACACAGAGGGATAATTAAAATTGTGTACGTAACGACGCGGGCGACATGTCTACGTGTTTTGAGTTTATATATATATCTATTCCATCTTGTCCTCCTTTCCCCTATAAGTCTTTTCGGGAGCAAATTATATTTTTTATAACTACGGAAAATGTGTGGATCCCTCAACCAATGACAATTGAAATTTTATTTTCATCACAGCTATTAAAAAAATAGCAATTGCTTTTAGACGATAGCGGGAACAAAATCAAATTTGTACCTATGATATTTTGTGTTTTCTCGGTTCTGATTGGTCCACGTTCATGCTTCTGGTAGATTAGGTTAGTTAGATGTAAAATTTAAATGAATAATATTATGTTAAATGAGTAGGTAGTTATAATTATTGGTAAATAATATTGTCTAAAACATACCTACTAGTTGCAAGTAGGTACTTAACTTTTTCTTTTTTATAAAAATAGTGTGTATACTCGGGGTCAAAGTTTTTCGTTCTCGGCTCGGGCAGCGTATAAGTATTCAATTCCAAAGTAAAACCAAGCAATGTTTCTCTCAATGACAATGGTATCAATGTAAAGATGCAAAGATGCTCCTATTACTCAGAGCTATTACTAAATAATGTAGTCGGACATCATGTCAATTTGTTTTAGTACTATAAATTTACAAATTATTGGAATACAAAATGTTTTGCCCCGGGCGGGAATTGAACCCGCGTCCTTCCGATTTCGCGCCGGATGCTTTATCTATTAAGCTTTATCTATTAAGTAGCGACATCATTCCGAGGGTTAAGTGTTTGAAAAAACACTTCTTTCGGTCAGATGAAGTCTAGTAGTCTGGTTGATGGCCGCGCACCGTCCCCTATGACGGTTTAAGAAATACGATTGGAGTACGAAATTTCGGCGACACAGCCGTACCCCCGGTAGCTTAATAGATAAAGCATCCGGCGCGAAATCGGAAGGACGCGGGTTCAATTCCCGCCCGGGGCAAAACATTTTGTATTCCAATAATTTGTAAATTTATGATTTTCGCTTAGTACGCGGTAGTGCTTGTAATCATAATATATAGAAATATAGAAAAGGGTAGCGACATCATTCCGAGAGTTAAGTGTTTGAAAAAACACTTCTTTCGGTCAGATGAAGTCTAGTAGTCTGGTTGATGGCCGCGCACCGTCCCCTAAGACGGTTTAAGAAATACGATTGGAGTACGAAATTTCGGCGACTCAGCCGTACCCCCGGTAGCTTAATAGATAAAGCATCCGGCGCGAAATCGGAAGGACGCGGGTTCAATTCCCGCCCGGGGCACAACATTTTGTATTCCAATAATTTGTAAATTTATGATTTTCGCTTAGTACGCGGTAGTGCACAACATTTTGTATTCCAATAATTTGTAAATTTATGATTTTCGCTTAGTACGCGGTAGTGCTTGCAATCATAATATATAGAAATATTGTTTTAGTACCTTTGAAATTATTATTTTTCCCTCGAATCACTGTCGGACGCATTTTTTGGATCAATCCGTAATTTGACTCCAATTTTAAATTACGAGCGACTTCCACCCAGCCTCTATGGTATAACTATGCGACGTACTAAATAGATAGCCGCCCGCTGGCTTATGCGCCTGGATAAAGGACTTCCTAAGGGAAAGATCAATACGAGTGGCCGTGGACTGCACGTCTGAGTAAAAAATGCAGGGGTACATCAGGGGTCGGTTCTCTCTGCCACTATCTTCTTGCTGCACATCAACGATCTCCTTAAGCACGGTATTATTGGGTACCCGGATGACATCACTGTTGTACAGAGATATTTGTCCGATACACGAGCTAGTGGAGCTCAAATCCAGTCTCTTAGAGGCCATGGTTGAGCGTATGAACTTGGCCTTGCAGGCAGTTTCCGATTGGGGTGATGCCAATCTGGTCAGCTTCAACGTTTCCAAGGCGTGTCTATTCACCGCCAAGCGGAGTCAGTTCCATCTGACTCCCACTTTCTGGAATGTATCTTTACCCGTTACGGGCCCAACTTGAACTGTTGGGTGTTACCCTAACGGACCTCAATTTTGGCTCGTACATTGAGTCCAAGGTTAAATTAGCTGCGAGAAAGTTGGGAGTCCTAGGGTATTTAGGCGGTATTCCACACCAAGGCAGCTTCTTTTCTTAACCTGTACCAAGCTGTCTGGGACGGCTCAGCATAATACCAGCTAGAAGCCTTGGACTCCATTGAAAGACCTGCAAAAAACCTTATTAGCTACGATGCTTTAGTGAAGACCAAACTCCAAAACCTTGTACTTCGTCGCAAAGTTGCTGGTCTTTCAGTGTTATACACATAACTTATTACCTGTATCTCCTTTCCACTACCGGACTACAAGAGGCACGGTAACACGGTATCCCTATATGATTTGCGTCCATTTTTATAATACAAACAGCGAAGGAATAGAACACCATCCCAGCGTCTTTGATCCCCGAGAGCTACAATCTGGAAGTCTTCAGGTTTAGAGTGTATCTTCTAGGCAAGCATGCTCCACCGTCGACCGCGTTGTCACTTACCATCAGATGAGACTGTGGTAAAATGCTTGCCTATTCGCAATAAAAAAAAATTCTTTGTCATGGTACCAAGTAGTTGCACGTGTATTTGATGGACAAAAGCAAAGAATTACAAATAAGAGATACCGGCATTAGTACCCACCTATCGAAATGTTTATTCTATCATCAGGTAATTAGGCATAAAGTATGTTATTGTCGGGATTGGTGATATATGGTTGTATGGTAGTCCCGAGCTGTTCGGTATGGCCGAGCGTTTGTGCCGTTTACAGAGGTCACAGGGATGATTACAGTGTCTTATGTTGAACCAAACATTAAGCTTGGCCTAGATAAACTCTCTATTGACAAAGCGACAGTCTTTCTGGGAATCAAAATGGATTCAACTTTACAGTGGGATCCACATATACATGATCTAGCCGGAAGACTTAGTTCTGCTGCATATGCAGTTTGTAAGATAAGACAGTTAACAGATGTAGCTACTGCACGGCTAGTTTATTTCGCATACTTCCACAGTATTATGTCGTATGGTGTATTGCTGTGGGGAGCTGCTGCTGAGATAGAGACAATCTTTATCTTACAAAAGCGTGCAATTCGAGCCATATATGAAATGGATCCTAGGGAATCTCTAAGGGATCTTTTTAAAGAAATTGATATATTAACTTTACCGAGTCTGTATATATTTGAAAATATTATGTATGTTCGGAAAAATTTGAGTAAATTTAAATTAAACAGTGACAACCATCATTACAACACTAGGAACAAATATAAATTAACGGTACCATGTTTTAGATTAGCAAAGACAAATAAAAGGTCCTTTTTAGGTAATTGTGTGCGGTTTTATAATAAAATTCCCGAACATATTACAATGCTCACAGAAGGAAAATTCAAATTGCACGTGAAAAATATTTTGATGAAGAAATCCTACTACACAGTTTGTGATTACTTAAACGACAAAAATGCTTGGAAAATTCCACCTCTGCCAAGCCATCACATGTCTCCTACGTAATTTAAACAAATATTGTAATAATTGTATAATATTGTTTATAACACATTGTAAAAAGACGTTTAAAAGAATGGCCCCGAGTTTCTTGCCCGTTCTTCTCGCAGTGGCTCTATAAACTTTTTTTGCTGAACGTGGCAGTACAATGTAGAATATTTCAATATTAAAATTTGTAATTGACCTTCATAAGAGCGTCGTAGACGCCTAAATTGAATAAATGATTTTGAATTGAATTGAATTGAATTGTCTACAGGCGCTGATAGGAGACCTAAAGTATCAGCCAAGCACCGGATTATAGAGCGGCTACAGGAGTTGTTGAAGGTTGAATGGTTGCAGTGAGAATAAAAGCCTCTTTTCAGTTCAGTGTCTGTAGCCACTGTGATCTCTGTACTGCACATACGCTCTGCCATATCTAACAGCTCGGGACTACCACCAGTCCCGGCATTTATGATAAAATAGATAGTCCGTTGGCAACCAATTTGTTACATAGATAAGATAGCCTTTTACCATTATCCTATCTGTTGGTAAGAGATGGTAAAGACTGTAGTATGTTATGCCTATTATTAACTGGCTCTCAATGACAGCTGATGGAAGACCATTAGGTTAGGCGACAAATTTCCAACTGTTGTTTGGTGATACTATGATAGCCAAGCGCATGTTCGCAAAATACCATTCTGAAGCTCAAACCCTACTAGCAACTTCCTGGAAAGTAAAACGATTCGCGCAAAACTACCATCGCTCTTAAAAAAATCTTCATCGTTAAGGAATTATTTTAATACGAGTACCTACTTGGGAACTTCTAAATAAAATAACTTTTCAGTAGATAAAAAATTTAATCATCATGTCCAATTCAGACTTGTATCACCTAATAACAATAAAATATACAATATTACTCGTATGAATTAAGACTTTAGGTAAGTATACTTGATTGAAACAACTTACGTTTTACTTAAATAACAAATTTCTTTAGCACTTTTAGATAATTTTTAACTTAAAAAGTTTTAATTCTACGGAAGCCGTATAAAATTACATTTATTGCATAATGTATTAAATAATAATAAAATAGCATAATGACTATTTACTAATTTATACACTAAGTTATGGTAAGGCATCCTTATTCAAAGTTACGAAATGTCATTTTAAATTCTACAATACAATTCTTACGATTTAATATTTACTTCTCATTTAGTGATAGATTGGTATTTTTAAAAGCTAAACCAGAAATGAATACCAAACGACCGTTAATAACATACAAATCCAACGATATATTCAGTCATTCCTTTTTAAAAATACAAGTTTTTATTTTCATCAATAAAATCTTTGTTATTCACACATGCTTATCACTTTATCCAAGCTCATTACGATTCCGAGATTCAAAAATTTTATTTAATTTAGCACCACTACGATATAAACTGGCTAGATTTGGTGGGGAATATATTTTAAATTCTTTTAAAATTTTCGTAATTAATATAAATATTTTTCAAAACGATGTTTCATACGAGAGTTAATATTTATTTTCATTTATCAGTTACATTTTAACATCGTAAATTAATAATAGTAATAATAATCCCACTACAAGCCTTTTAAACAGGAGTTTATTTATATCTAACCCTACGAAGGCGATCCTAATAAACATATATGAAGAAATTTTAAATTTGATAATCAATATCAACAAGAAAATCTTCCTGGAACAGCATAAAACGTATGGCAACAATCGAAAAAGTATGTATAAAATCCTTTACCCAAATGACGCGCGGATATAAGACAAAGAATCTACTAAATACTTTAAGTAGCGACGACTGGTTGTTTTATATTTACCAGCAACGCTCTACTCAATTAACGTATTAAGTTGGTGACACAATATTAACAGCTGAACCTAAAATACATTAGAAATGATCAACTTTGACAGCAACAGTGTTGAGAGTAGTAGTAGTTGGGAGATGGATCTGGTCCCAGTCGGTGCTGAGATGTGCTTCGGTGTCGGTGGCTTTAATCGTGAGCCCTAGCGTTGGGACAGCATTGGCGCAGTGTGGCAACCTTAGAGTCACAGGCCTGAGGAATACCAGACCCTGAGGACCACACATTACCAGTGGAGACAGCATCGCTTCACCTGTTATAGAAAATCACATTAGAAACAATTAACGATAACGGAAAAGCTTTGGTGCTGTTAAATGAAGATAGATGTGCTATTCTATGATTCAATCGAAAATTTGATATTGAAACATACATTGAAATGAATTCGAAAACTAATTTTGTAGCGAGATTAGCCGACAATAACAAAATAATGTAAGAAAGAATACTAACACGTACACCATAGCTTTTCCAGAATGTGAACGGGTAAAGATTTAACTGCAAATGAATTAAAACACTACCGTGTGCAAAGAAAAGTTGTAAGGAATAAGACAATTAACTTAGTAGTGGGCAGTAACGACAAAAATTGAACACACAAACACAAATCGCAACACATATTAATGCAGGTTGTTAAGCAAGCAAAGCTGGAGATGTGATAGTAGAACACCGCATACTAAGCAAGGCAAATGATTATAAAACCATAACGACACCCTATGAAACTGAAAAAGATAAAAGTATCAAAGCTAACGACCACACATTTTTGGACAGATATATTTATGTGCATATCAGAGATGATCATACACAAACACATGAAAGCTAACAATATTGAACAGAAGTGCACGTAAAGAAATAAAACATGTATAGGCGTTGCCCATATTGTACAGTGATTAAATATCAAATTCAATGATATCTTGGGTTTAACATACGATCGCATGGTCGGGTGTAGGTAGCACAACAAGCGTTGTCTTCTCTTCTCTTCTACTTCTAAGTACGATTGTATTGTGTTGTGGAAGCTGCGTAAATATAATGTTCTATATGAATCTGTTAGTTACTATATTATAAAACGTAATGATGTATATCAAGCTGTTTAGAAAATGTAGGTGCGTGAGTTTATGTGGTTTATGAACCTATTAATCCATAATTACCTAACCGTTCTAGATATAAATATATACCATTTTAGAAATTATATCATTACATCGAAATCACAATCAAAATTCACATGCTGGGTAAAACAAATCGTGCAATTGTAATATCAAATTTTACCAAAACAAAATTAAACTAAATTCCCATATTCTAAGAGCCTTCAAGTCTCTTTTGCATATCCCATAAAATCATTTATAATTTTCGATCCATTCGCATACATAAGGCCAATAATTAGTAGTGCAGTCTATGTCTACATAACGCGTGCTTTGTTACAAAAGCATTACCGTTGTCCATATCGATCGGAGGTCCCCCAACACGCTGGCTCAGCCTCGGGTCTGATACCGTAAAGTAGATCTTTTGCTTGATTCCTGGAGCTATAGCTTTTGGGGGTATTATAAGCGAAACACCCCACTGCCTATCTTCTAAAACACCACCTTCGCTATCGAATATTCCCCAAGTCGTATGGGGCCCATCAGGCGCCACATCCTCCGGTTTGGTATTAGAAGTATTACTATCAGATGATGATGCTTGTAGCACAGTGGTTTGATTATTAATTACGGTTGTCTCATTTTGATTTGAAGATGTATTCTCTGAATTTTCCTGACTTGTTTCACTCTTCTCTAATATCTGTTCACAGAATGTCACCGTGCGATTTGGTTTTGAACACTTTTCTTGTAAGTCTTGTGACGTGTAAGGAGTGCTTTGAGGCTTACTTTCAAAATTCATGCTACATTCAGAAGCGTAATGTGTTTCCATTGAGGTAGTGGATTCGTAAGGAACAGGAGAAGTTGTTACTTTCAAAGCGTTTGATATATGGTCTGATTTGCCGTGCAGTCTTGGGGCATACATAGGTTCGCCTTTTAAAATTTTACCCTCCAAAGTAATGCATTTTTCTTTTTCAGAATCTGTCTGGGATTCTGATAATCTAAGCTTTGAAAAATCAATTTCTTGGAATGTTTCGGTTTCTTTACCAGCCATAGCTTCTGCTTTTGTTTGATAAATTGGTTCTCTTCTAGACAAATGATTGGCATCACTTAGTTCATACGGACTACTCCTGGCACTACCGTCCTGCACAGAATGTTCGGTTGGAATTTCTTTAGTTTCTTGGTGAGATTCATAAATAACACTCTCCTTTAGTTCTCTTTTAGATACGTATAGGGGCTCTCTAATCTTAGCAGAATCACTATCGTTACAGTCTTTTCTGGTTTGGTAAATCATTTCTTTCTTGGCTTGATTTCTTTGTTTTATTATTTCTAATTTCTCTTCTAATCTGATGCTGTAAGTTGATTCTTTGTTAGCCAGAAAAGCTGCTTTTTGTGATAATATTTCTTGTTTCGATACATAAGTGCACTCAGCTGATGCTGGTCGTATTTCAGGCCTAGCATCTATTATTTCATGGCGAATCCCATAATTGGTATCAGAGCAACTAGACTGTACCTCAGATCGTGTAGCGTAAGGGGATTCCGTCTGACCTACTCTAGCCATCATTTCCGATCTGCTCGCATAAGGAGGTTCACTCATGCATTTACTCATAGGTGAAATTCTACCAGGATAGTTAACTGGTGTTTGCAACCTCCTATCTGGTCTTATTGCATAAGGATTTTCTGTCCAAGATGTGCTTTGTGGAGGCTCGTAAGTTCTTTTACCATAAATTGGTTCCTTAATCAAAGGACCTTCCAATCTTTGCTTTAACATTTCTTCTTTTGTATTATACGGTGATTCAGAAAATCGCTGTCGCAACATTTCTTCTTTTGTTGTGTACGGACTTTCTGTCATTCTCCCTCTCATCATTTGTTCCTTGCTTGAATATGGCGATTCACTGTACGACGAATCGGACTGTTTGGCCATCTCCTGTTTATTTGTATAAGGACTCTCCGACATTAGTTCAGTTCTTGTAGCATATGGATTTTCTCTTATGCACTCAGATCTGGTTGCATATGGAGGATCCAGAAGCGGCATTGGCAAAGTTTGAGAATTTCCGTACGGGTTCTCATAGCTTTGATTAGACATTTCAGATCTGCTCTCGTATGGGTTTTCGCTTGAAGTATCATAAATAGAAGTGTAGGTTCTTCGAGGCTTAGGTATAGGATCGTAAACTAAATGCTCTTTGCTTTGGTACACTGGTTCTGGAGGTAGTGGTTGGGTAGGATGGAATGGTTCATGCTTTATTTGCTGTTGTCTTTGGTAGATTGGATCTATTTTGGTGATCATGTTAAAGTTGGATGTCTGTCCATAGATTCCTCTTCTGTTGTATTCAATGAGAGAGTTCTGTCTTCGCAACAGTGGGGTAACTTTTGGTTCAGTTTCAAAGTCACACATGGAATTCTGTCTCTTCAAATTTTTGAATACGGGTTTTGCGTCATAATCTCTAATCGTACAAACAGACCCGCTTCTGTCGTCGCAGAATGAGCTTTGTCGTTTTAGGATCGGTTTCAAAACGGGTTTTTCGCAGGATGACGAGTTGCTGCGCTGCAGCATTTGATTCCTGATTTGCTGGTTTCGCATGTGAGTGTTCAAGTCGCTCAGGTCAGATTTCTCTCGCCTAAGCATGGGCATTTGGTGTCTCTGTTGCAAGTCACTTTCACACAATGACTTCTGCCGAGAAACTTTTTGCGAATTTTTCGTTTTCGAGCGGAATAGATCAAGTACGGCGTTTTTAATGAAAGATGGTTTTTTGGACAATTTCTTTTTAGTTTTTGGTGAGAACGTCTCGTCGCGCTCCACGCTCGAGTTCATGGCATCGGATGAACTGCGGAAACCCACAACCAAATACCCTCTTAGTTACTCAATGATTACTTTAGACATGCCAAATTTTTCAACGGTTCATACGAAATAGTGATTTGGTCAAAGAATCTGGTCTGTCTCAATGAGTATGGCAATTTTTCAAGAGATGAATTTTGTGAATCTGTACAAAGCATATTGAAATATTTTGTCATCGATAGGTGGAAGAGTCAGTAAGTTACTATTAATAATTGAAATAAAATGTCATATCGGTATAAAACGAGTACATCTCTAACATATGTGCGTGACATATACATATTTTAATGAAGAAATATATATATAAAATTTGAGTGATGGTATAAAAACAAATTTTAAATAAGATATAAGTACAGGATAAAAGTATTAAACAGACAGATTAGTTCAATATGCTTTCAAGTTTAAACCAACAAGTTGCACTAAAATGCAGACACGCACTGCCAATTCTTCGTCAACTAAATACTCAAATAGATTACAAATGTTATTACAATTTACAGGCTATAGTAACTGTGAACAAGCAGTATGGAAACTAAGAAGAATCGGCTTTATTCGAAACACACACACATGTATACATATCTAAACGGGCTGGCGGGACTTACAACAAGGGTTGTCACTTGAGTTTTTTTAAACTGTTCATTTGCTTTGTAAATTTATACAAAAATATACGTAAGTATATAATAGTAGGTAGAGTTTAAGATGTTGATTGTGAGTGTCCGAATAGAACCATTTCTCAATAATATCCAAATTTGTTCACCGCGCTAATTCCCCGATATAGATATGTTACAGATAAAACCACATACGATACCATAGCTAATAAGTACTGTGGCCCGACAAGACGTTGTTAGTCGTTGTGAAGCGATCGGTGTTTGCATGTTAGAGCAAATTGTACAGGGACTGAGTTTATGAAACTTAAGGTAGAGATATTTCTGGAAACATGCACTCAAGTTATAAAGACAAGTCAATGAACTCATTTTTGTAATGGACCTAGTTTAATGTATTATAGGAAAGTTGTGTTAAAATGTGTGTCATACCTTAGATTATGCATGTGCTGTGGTTTTCTGTAAAGCTCAAACGCGGAGCCGCGCTGTTCTCTGCTACCCGCTAAATCTGAAACGTTCAAAACCATTACTCAAATTTTACAGTCATGTTGCAACCTACATAAGATATTTACTAAAAGTGCAACAGGGTTGTCAAACGGTAACGATAGCTTCGATTTGTTTTTGAAATGTTTGTGGTTTAAATAATGAGACTCCGCTGTCTGTCTGTCTATCCGTCCGTCTGTATGACGTGGGCTTCTAGTTCGTAAAGGAAATGAGTTACTAACTTGAGATTTACATATTTTGTGTAGAATGTTAATTTAGAAGATTATTAGTCTACAAATTTAACAATAAACAATTTTTCAGAGATTGGGGGGTCCAATTAATAGGAAGATAATGGGATAAAAAAGTTTTTTGCACCTTAGTTTTGGGTGTCACCATTTTGTAGAGAAGAAAAATATTTTTAAAATGTTTAGTCTTAATAATAAAATATTTGGTGGATCGTTATAATGGTAAATTTTTGTTACAGGTTCTATTTCAAAAACTAAACTACACTCGGTTCCAAAAATAACGGGTCAGTCACATAAACCCGTATATCTCCCTAACTACGTATGCCATCCTAATGAAACGAAGACTGTTCAATTGAGAATTTAATTATACGGATAAAAAATAAAATAAAACTTAGTTGCACCCACAATATTAATCTCTAAATTAAAAAAAAACTAAAGTAGTCATATTTTTCTTAAGATTACATTTTTTTTTGCTGTTTTTCATCACTTTCTTCATTTAATACTTTGTACTGCCTCCACGAGCTCTTCTGACATCTTCCAGGCGATTAGGCATGCTGTACACCAAATTTCGGAGCCGGAGCTGAGGAATACCTTCCCATTCCTCCACCAGTGCTTGTTTGAGCTCGGGAAGCGTGATTGGTGGGGGGTTTCGACCTTTCACGCATCTCTGAAGATCGTCCCAGGCGTGCTCGATGGGGTTTAAGTCCGGGCTTCGCGCTGGCCACTGCATGAGTTCGATACCGACCTCTTCAAGGTAGTCATGTACAATTCTGGCGGTATGGGGACGCGCATTATCATGCATTAATATGCGACGCCGGTCTATCCTGGCCATGAAAGGACCTACATGTTCATTGAGGATCTCTTCCACGTACCTATCTGCATTTAGAGTTCCATTTTGAATGAGTACCAGCTCGGTGCGGGCCTCAGCAGAAATCCCAGCCCAAACTTGTACGGAGCCTCCACCGTACGCCACTTTTACCTCCACACACGCTTGATGGAAGCGCTCCCCTGGTCTTCTGTACACCAACTGCCTACCATCATGCTTATAAGAGGTAGTAAATAGCAAGTACATATTGTACGCATGGTACCGACTTCAACAAGTTATTTCACACTTTTGAGTGTTGTAGTCGGTTCCATTTTAAGTTTTTCATATCGATTGTCATTATTTGTCAACGACTATATCATCAAGATAGAAAAAATATTTTTCAGTTATTGGAGTGTAACTCAAAAACGGCTTGACCTATTTTGATGAAATTTAATTGGGACCAAACGACAAGCATCAGCTTTCAAATAAAAAATGAATTATGTTGTCTTAGGTTTTCGAGATTGTTACACATTGTCATTGAACAACTTTAAACGGTTTAAATCGCGTATATTTATAAAAATCGTTTATATATTTATAATTATCAAAATCGGTTCACCCAGACCAAAAGTTCCGAGTTAACAAACAAAAAAAACTGGCGAAATGAGAACCTCCTCTCTTTTGAAGTCGGTTTAAAAGGGTCGTTATCTTAGAGCGGTAGCAGCGCGCAGACGAGCTCAGTGTAATGTGATAAGTCCTATAGACACCGACCAACGAAAAAAAGCCGTACGTAGTTATGAGCCGCATTAAGGGGTGAGTTCAACTTTCACTGGTACGTTACCTATTCGGTTGCTAGCTTACACTGAACTAGTCCTCGTGCGGTTCTCATTCAACGATGGTGACGTTTTTTTTTTTTTTGTATCCGGGCGCTTGTAGGCCCGGCCCGCGAGCTAAGGTCAGGGTCTTTATTTATCCTTATTCTAATTTTACAATTTGTCTTTACTTAATTACATATTATTTCAGTTTATACTTAAATTTAAGTTACAAGGTAGTATTTTAGTACTTTTCACTTATATAAATATATTATTTTTATCTAGTTTTACAGTTTTATTTATCTTTTGCATATACAAATGCTGTTTATATATACATACCATATATATAACGATGGTGACGTTGTAAGGAGTCCGTTAGGTAAATGAGACAGCATACCTATAAGATGAGGGTTGTGCGGCAGGTTGATAGCTCGGTGATGCGGCGGCGGGCCCGAGTATGGCGGGGATTGAGCCGCTAGCTGTGACCCGTACATATTGCCCTAGGGAGAAAACAATACTTTTAATCATCTGTAGTGTACGACAACCAGATAGAAGAGATAGATAGATGAGCAAGTGTGAGTGTGAGATCAGGTGATCGATGATAGTGGTAAGATGTAGCTATACACTAATAAATATAGGGCAGAAGAGTTTTTTTATTTATTTTATGTTATTGTGACGGAACAAGCTCGAGGCCCACCTGATGTTGAGCGGACTGACCTCTGCCTATAACAGATGCACTTCGTCACAAGTCACGAATTGCACTGCCCCCTTGAGACATAGTTGTTAAGTCTCATGTGCCTGTAATTTCACTGGCTCTCAAGGACTGCCGGAACACACCGTTAGGTGCTTGACGATAGATTTTCTACTTGAGCGTGGTAGCTAGCCAGGCGGGCAATCATAAAATGCCCTTCCACCATGCGGTGAAGCTCAAGCTAGCGGTGGGATTCAAACCATGGACCTGCTGCGCGGTAGTCCATAGCCAATGCCACTGAGTCTTCACTGCTTCAAACTTTGTTATAAGCATAGTTTACTGCTTAGGCCCGTCACAATTCTATAAGAGAGAAGGTCCAGACAGTACGATATTATTAGTACATAAGTATTATAAAGGATGAGTGTGTATGGTACCTACCTGATGGTAGTTGTTGTGCGGTGGGTGTTGGCGGTGTGGGTGCGGCTGCGAGGCGGAGGCGGAGTGCTGGTGCGAGTAGTGCGGGGGGAAGGCGCCGCGCGGGGGGGTGCCGCCGCCACCGCCCGAGGGGGGAGGCGGCTCCAGGCTCTACGGGAGGGGATAACCAATGTTACATTATTGCCGGTCTGTTAAGCAGCGGTTGGTGTGACATAGCCCATAGGTGATTAAAATTCGGACATTCGCTTTGAGTTTCGCGTTTGGACTTGCAGCTTGTTCAATAATATTTATATATATAAAAATTACGTGTCGTATATTGTCCGCGATGGATTCCTAAACCACTGAACCAATTTTAAATTTGATTGGCACACCGTGTGCAATTTTATGAAAGATAGGATAGCTTACATCTCAATTTATAGTCGTGATTACCCGTGCGAAGCCGGGGCGGGCCGCTAGTTTTATATATGTTATTTTCAATTATAATAAATAGGTATACTTAGTGTATGTACTTAGCTTAACTACGTCCAATACGCTAAATGTGGTGCATTTTTGTAAAAACAAACTGAAGAAATATAAATTTGAGATTCTAACTCAATATTACATTATTGCCAGTCTGTTAAGTGCAGCGGTTAATGTGACTTAGCGTTTAAACTTGGGACGTTCGTATTAAGTTTTGCGTTAAGTTTGTATTAAGTCACTTACCGCTTGATCAAAAATTTTCAATTAAAATATATATACATACTTAGTGGATATACTTATCGTTACTACGTACTGTTGTGTGGACCTATTCAGTTGTCTTAAAAAAAAACAACTTATAGACACACACACATTTATTTTATTTGAAAAAATAAAATTATTAATTTACACTTGACTTAGAAGTTCCCGCAACTCACTTTTGGTACTAATTTGGGCAGAGGTTCCACCTGAAGGGTATACTGGGCAGAGGTTCCACCTGAAGGGTATACTGGTACTGAGTCTGGTGACTCCTGGAGTTATCACAATAAATTTAAGCGCTTAATTTTGGAAGCCACCGTTTATATAGAGAAAAATACTGCTGACAGCGCGTAAATAGGTTTGTGAGGGATTCGGGCCTAGGTCAGCAATATATTAGGTGTAACAGTACGATACACTAGTTGTGGTGCTTCATTGTAAAAAGCTGTGCAAGGTGTATGCAATGTTCAATTAAGTAAGACAAGTGCCAAATAAAATAGGTTTACTTAAAAAGGTTTATAGAAAAATATATATTTTTTAATTTTTGCAATAACGCAAAAAATGCTCCGCGGATTATTATATTAAAATTATAATTAAAATTAGATTTAATGAGAGGAAAAATTATATATCCAACACATAAGCATTATTTTTCCTCTCATAAATTTGTTATGTTGTAAAAATATATATGGTTTGTAGTAGCTTTTTTTTTATGCCTGATAGGTTAGCCTTTCACCACTATCACCTGAGTAAAAGCAAAAGCTATTTATATTAATTTTGGTCATATTCCCTAATATCAAATTAATTCCAAAATGCATTCCTTTAAAATTTTCTCTGTAGAGTTTAGTATGCAATTTTAGTAATTTCAAAGTTGACTTTAAACTATACATGTATGTATATATATATATATATATATATATATATATATATATATATATATATACAATAATAAAATAACAAAATCTTATCAGGAGGGACAAGTTGTAAAGTTACATTTTCAATGTATGCTGCTTTTTGTGTGAATTACATTTCTTTAGTTTTTGACCCAAATTTGATTCGTTATTTCTGGGAAAATCGCTGAATTGCAAACTTTCAACACAAAATCAAATTTCTTATATCATGTTCATTGGTTTGCAAAAAAAAGAAAATACCTAGTATTACAAAGTTAAAAACTTAAAATATGAATACCAATGTTTAAATTTATATTATGATCCAACACATTACTGAATTTTGACAAAAATAAAGATATTTAAGTACGTATTAATGAACGATATCAGAACATAATTCTATTCTTGTACCCATTTTTGTTTTTTTTTTGATCTCGACTGAATAAGGTATACAGTACAATTACTTACCTCTAATTTTTTTATCATTATTGCACACCATTACCGAAATAAAATACAATCATAAATTAGAACTTATAACAATATTAGTTTTGTTTTTATATTACTGATAAGGTAGCCCTAGAGCCCAATCATGATTAATAAATCAAGAAGCTGTGTTCGTAGAGACTAAGCCTAGAATGGTAACTGGCTTTCAAGGACAGCTACCGAAACGCACTGTTACGTGCTTGGCGACAGAAAGCTTATGTATGGGTGGCAGCAAGCCATCTAACTTGTCAACTCTGACCAAGTCTTGCTGGACGCAAATGATTAAAGTATTTAGGTATTTCATCCATCGATCTTGTTAGTTGTGGGCTCATACTAATTGATAGAAAAGCTAAAAATTAATATTGAAGTTCAGTTTAACGTAGTTAAAGTAGTATAAATAATATTGTTGAAGTTAACCTGCTGAAACTAAAGCGTGAGGAACTGCGCATCGTAGCAGGCCTTATTACAGGTCATTGTAACCTGAATTACTTTCTACACAAAACTGGAGCAACAGACAGTCCTCTATGTAGAGGTTGTATGCGAAAAGATGAGACCGTGAAGCATGTACTATTGCACTGCGAAGCCACGGAACAAATACGAATTACAACCGGACTACAAGTCATTCTCATCGACGACATCCTTACCACCATCCCACACGTCACTGGAGCAGCTATGCCAGCGACCCAAAGTCCTTCTCCGCTATATCAAGGAGTTGGGATGGCTTGGGTAGAAGCTGGCGGGGGGAATGCACAAAACACCCCAAGCGGGACGTCAGTGCAGGACATATCGCCCCCAAATAGAATAAGAATAAGAATATTGTTGAAGTGTACCCCATTCCTAGGATGATGGTTGGCGTCAGGCGGGCGGTAGTGCTTCGGCTTGGGCGGCGGCACTGGCTTGTAGGGCGGCACGGCCGCTCCGCCTCGCCCTGAGTAGTCCGCTTGAGACGCTGAGTTAGTTCTTGCACTGGGGAAAATATACATACTATTCAGTAAAGCCTCTGTTCTCGGCTTACCGAGGCAGCGATTCGTAATTATGTTTCGTTTGATCCCTTGCTGTATCTTTATTTCTTAATTTTGAGTTATGTAATTAATATATATTATATTAAAGGATTCATTCTATAAATCATACACTTTGGAAACACGATTACTTAAAATTTTCTCGATAGGAAAAAATACAAAGTTACATCTAAAAAACGAAATTAACCCTTAGTACGGCGTAAATACTTAACGGAGAGTCATCCGTATTAGAATAATAAAAAAACAATATGTTTTCTATAATGTATACACATTACATTTTTCAAATAGGTATTTGTTTTTATTATACGAAGGAGATACTCAAATTCACGCATGTTCCGCCCATTTTAGTCAGAGCCGTGATGCTTTGTCCCTATCCGCTTTAGTAATTCTTCGGTCGTCGGACAGGGACAGATGCTGTTGGCGTGCCTTACTTACGCACACATACGCGGCGCGCCTGAAAAGCTCGGTGCCCCTTAACATGACCAATATTGGCATCGCCTTATTCCAAACAATTTAACATTTTTAATTTTTAATAAGGCACCAAAATTCTATAACTATATCGTAATTTTGGGACACTAAGCACTTCAGGTCTACATACTCAATTATACAAACGTTTGTCCGTAAAATTAATATTTACTGAAGAAGGTTTTTTTATGGTTTACGTTATTGGTAGTGACGGTATGCATGGGTATCGGTATCCCTGAGGTCCCGCTATTGGAGACGGCTAGCAGCGTTGCAGTGGAATATGCTGCTGTTTAATATTATGAAAGTCACCTGTATTTAGCATGTTCGTTGGTCGGTACGTTGGGTAGAGAAGGTCCCCTGGCGTGCATGGGGACCCCCGAGGTCCCGTTGATTGGAGGCGGCCGGTTGCCTTGTTGGGGACTGCGGTACTCCGCCGGCGCTGGCCTGTGTGGGCTGAGTTATACAAACTAATTATTAGTATTTTAATTGTATAAGTGAATAATATAATTTTTTAAGATGATTAAAGATAATCTAAATACAGAAGCGTCGTTTTTCCTAGCCAATTTTAAAATCTATAAAAAGTTTATACTCTTGCACAGTCAGAAAACAACTTACCAAATAAGAAAATAATAAAATTCTTCACGTTACCAAATAAGAAAATAATAAAATTGAGGCAGTCGGCGCAAGAGTCAATATTCCTATCTTTTTCAAATTCCTATCTTTTCCAAACTCAATTAAAATAAACTATGTTAGAAAATTATAGCGCTGACCGCCTCATCTAAAGAAATATATAATATAATTTAACTGCTTATATCCTAAAAATATATTTTACATATTATCCTCGTATTTGGTAGACTTGAAAAATAATATCAAAAATCTTAATTTCACCAATTTTACATTCTGCATTATTTCTTCAATTTAGATTCATATTAGATCTGTTCATAACATCAGCAATAAGATATCAATAATGGAATTTTATTAACTGACTTGCGGATATTACTATAGTTTAGGAGTTCTTTTTGTTTTTTTATATGTGATTATGACGGATCAAGCTCGAGGCCCACCTAATGTTAAGCGGATTAACCGCTGCCTATAACAGATGCATTTCGTTATGTGACGAATTGCGTTGCACCCGTCACATTGAGACATACAGTTGTTAAGTCTCATGTGCCTGTAATTTTTCTGGCTCTCAAGGACTGCTACCCGAACACACTGTTAAGTGCTTGGCGACAGATTTTTTACTAGAGGGTGGTAACTAGCCAGGCGGGCATTCACAAAATTCCACCATGCGGTGAAGCTCAAGCCGTCGCGGTGGTGGGGATTCGAACCAGGGACCTGCGGCACTGAGTCTATAGCTATAACCTCTCGGCCATCATTGCTTCAAATAGTGGTGGCGAGCAAAGTGAAGCAGCCGGAAATCTTATTCGCGGATTCCAATTTTAATATTTTTTCTATATCCATAAGTACCTGTAATTGCTCTCGGGCGTCCGGCTGTAGTCCAAAGAGTTGTGTTCGTGTGAGTTGGAGTTCCGTTGTGGGCTCTGAGCTGACATAGCGGTGGGGTTCGGGGGCGGAGGGGGTTCCATTTTACTGAAACAACATAGATACAAGTTTGTACATTACTATGTTTTGACCGCAACAAAGAGACTAGTCGAAATTAAGTTTAGTTTTCACCAGTAGGTAGCTCTCTTAAGCAAGAGTCTTTAGTCAATTTAATCTGTGTCAGATATTATGACTCGAAGTAGACTGTGTTTAAGCTTGAAAGGCACTGTAACAAGAAAAAATACTAAGCAAACGAAGGTAAGAACTAAGGTCTTAGAGTGATGACCGTACTGCAGTCTCAAGCAGGACGAGAACGGCGATGCTGCAAGTGTGTCCAGCGTGACGCTCACCATAAGGCAAGTAACTTGTGAAACGTCAAAAATCAATAGTTAAGTACTCACATATTGGGCGGCGCGACTTTGAGGTCATCAGGCGCGTTGGGAGGCAAACGGCAAGTAGCCAGCGCCGAGCCGTTGTTAGACGCGGGGCTGTACTCGTACGAGGGAGTGCCGTCGTATGAACTTTGCTGTGGATTGTGCGGACCAGTTAGTATTCACTGGCGTAGATTAAATAAATAAGACTTACAATAGTAAACCATTGGGATAAACGAGTCATAAAGCGTAAACGACTTAATATTATTTTTAAACAGCAGTGACGTGTACTAAGCGGGTCACATATAGGTATATCATAGATTTTTTCTAATAGCATGATGATGACTTCCTTCGAGACTTGAATCCGCAACTCCAGAATCGTATAACGCTATGAAAGCCCACAAACAGTTGCCAGCGTGCCCAGCATGCTAACAGCATTGCCCCGTTGGATTACAATTCTTATTTGTTGACCCATATAGGAGTCACTATTGCCTGACAAGTTGATATTCGCCAACACGGTATAACACTAATTCTATGACACCTTTTCGCCAAATTCAGAATATTTTGGAAACTTATTTGCTTAGCACGGATTAAGGACTTCACAGGTGCTAGAAATTAATTAAATAAATTCAGTTGCAACTAACACCATGAATTATTCTTATACATAGTATTGAAATAATGTGTATTGCTTTGAGTATATTGAGTTGAAAATAGTGATTTAGCAACTCTTAGGGCTTTAATGCAAGAAACTACGGTGTTATAGAGTTATCAGGTGGTGTCATCGTTAGCAAGTTTTAAGCGAATTGCAAAACAAGCTATAATTGTAAACCGAATCGACTTATATTGATGTAGCTTAAATACGACTAGACGGTAAAATAATAAGAATGAAAAGATGAATTCGCACTATGACACCATTACCACGGTAGCTCAACTTGGCAGAATATGTCCCGTTCCCAGAGACAAGAAGCGCTCGTAGCCAAGTTTGCTTAGCCATTCTGAATCGATCAGCAAAGTTAAGCAACGTCCGCCGCGGTCATGACTTGGATGGGTGACCGCTGGTGACATTACTACTGAGCGCTTCCGTGCTTCGGAGGGCACGTTAAGCCGTCGGTCCCGGTTGTTGTCTTAGGATAGCAGTCGTTACAGCATGGTGGTAGGGCACTTTGCAAATGCCCGCCTGGCTAGCTTCCACCCTCAAGTTGAAAATCTGTCGCCAAGCACCTAACGGTGTGTTCCGGCAGCTGTCCTTGAGAGCCAGTAACTCTTGGTTAGTCTGAACAACATCCTCGACCACATCATCACTTACCATCAGGTGAGATAGTGGCCAAAAGCTAACATATCAGGCAAAAAGAAAAAAAAAAAAAAAAAAAAAAAAAATTAGAATCCCACTCAATCAAGCCCATTAATATATGTTTATTCCTTTTTTATGGTGGTGAAGATTATTTATCAAATATGATTTCAAGCACTCACATAGGAATATATCGTATTTATAAATATTGAATGCACAAAATTTTCGTCTCGAGTCGGTATAACCGGTTATTAATATAACCGGTTTTACATACCGAGTGCCTGAACCGCTCGGAGTACGGTCTGTATATTTGGCGTTTTCATCAACAGGCAACATCTTATCGGACACAGTTTATCACTTCTAACATACTTTATAAAGACTTACCGGATTAGGATGGCGGTGCCTGTCAAGCGAGCCTTGACTTTGCGCAGGCTGAATGATCATGCTGGTGGGTCGGCCGGTGTATGTGTTGTTTTCATCGCTAGGCGATTCTTTAGGAGGTCCAAATAGGCGTTCTTGTGCACTGGGTCGGTTATTAGTCTGCAACATTAATGATTTCAGTATAGTATTTTATCTTACAACAACATTTTAAATAAATATTTAAGTAAACTAATATTTGCCAATGCAAGATGAGACCGCGCTCGTTGCATTTGGGTAATAGTTTGAAATGTTTGCCATGACTGCATTTTAAAGTTTAAAATAAATATGTTGATGCTAATAAGATGCGGGCAGGTGTGTGATTGTAATCGAAGTAAAGGCAGCCCACGGCAGTTGTGGTTTCCACATGTATAGCTGTATACATATATGTATAGAATGTTGTATAAATTACTATACAATTATGTATATTATGTACTTATTGCAACCGCAGTCTGTAAGAGTTAGTCTGGTACACGTTCTTCAAGGTGAAGAGTGTCATATTACAATAATCCATTAATCATATCATATATATTTGCATGATAGTAAGGCATTTTCCAAATACTCGCATAGCTTGGTGAAGGTGGTCCCATAAGTACAACATTTGTCAAAAGCACTTCGTAGAGTATCACGGTAGCAACGGCATTATTCCTATAGCTGTTCTTGATAGCCACTTCCAATTCTAGACCAAACCTGGTTAAATCTTTGAGTAAATCACTAACGCCATGGTGGGACCAAGCGCATTCAATTTAAAACGGAGCGAATAGTATTTATGAAGGCTTAATTAAGAGCGAAAACGATACAGAAGTCGGAAAAACAACGAAGGACACATATATGTCTGTATAGGTACCTACTTAAATATATGTACACATACTATATCAGCCGAATAGTCCACTGCTGAACTTAGTCGCCTCTTACGACACCCACGGGTAAATATGGGGGGAGGGGGGTGACGTACTAGCCCGGCACCCCACGGGATCCATATACCATACCATAACAGGTTACGGCGAATAGGAAACAAAATAATTTGGAAACTTATCGATGGGTTATGGCGAATAAAAACATTATTTTAAAAACATTACTCTGAAACGCCCTTACCGAAACTTGCTTAGAAGCTCTCAACCGTTTACGTACGTAGGTTAAGCAACACCGCTACGGTCATTACTAGGATGGGTGACCGCTAGTAGCGTTACTAACCACTTCCGAGCGGAGGGCACGCTAAGCTCAGTCCCGCTTATTATCTTAGGATGTCAGTCGTTATAGCATGGTCGTAGAGCATTTTTGGCATGCGGGCCTGTCTATAGATACCTCATGTAGAAAATCTTTCGCCAAGCACTTGGGTGTATTCTGGCAGCTGTCGTTGCGAGTCAGTCATTTTAGATAAGCTTGAACAACATCTACAACCGCATTATCATTTACCATTAGGTGCTATAATAGTCAAACGCTAGCCAATCTAGATTAAAAAAAGAATATTTAGGGCAGAGAAGAATGTACTTACCATTGGGTTATGGCGAAGAGAGTGCGGCGGCCTGCCGGGCGGCGGCGCGGGCAGCAGCACGCCCCCCGTGGGGCGCCCCCCAGCCGCAGGGCCACGCGGGGGGACTTCTGGCACTGACCACAAAAACAGCGTTGTGTTACTCGACGTATAATTGTGTTACCCAACCCAATACAAGTCCTTAACGATGGGTTAAATGTGCTGAATTTACACTTTTAACTGTCTTTGTTAGGAAGAAACATTCCAAATAGTTTGGTCATCGCTATATAACCGGTTAATACACAACTTTTTTTGCAAAGTGAAGTGAGAGTGAAGCAATTGCTTGGATATTGGATGCTTAGCATAGCTCATATTTCAAACTACTTGAAAATTTGAATTCGAATCCAAAATATACTAGTCTACTTTATGTTTGTAGATGTTAGGAATATATGGTTTATCAACTAACGACATCATACGTTGATAAATAATATGTTAATGCATAATACCGTGATGACAAGTATGATCAAAACCCAAGGTTTTAATGAGTTTTTTATACTCAATGGATGGAAATAATTTGCTATTGTAAAATAAAAATGTGTGTAACACCTCCTAATTAATTGTAAGGCAGCAATTATGAAAATGAATGAAGCACATATTATTTTTAATTTTTAAGCTTATACGCGATCAAACGGAGGTAGAAATGTAACGATTACCAAAACTGTGGAGGTTAGTATCGCTATTATTCTCTAACCAATAACTCTACACAATAAGATTTCCTAAAATTCATTTTTAACAAAATTCAATCTTAAAACTGTTTTCTTAAAGAAAAATTAACCAGTTACTTCTAAATGCTACTTAAAATAAGTCCGTGAACTAACTATAATCCATTGTCATCCTACTTTTTCTACATTTCTACTTTTAACAAATACTTCTTTGAAAATTAAAAACAGGCTCTGTTAAAATCGACCTATACAAAAGAGATGAATTACTGGGATAGCTTATGCCTTTTAGAAGGGTTTCTATAATGTCATACGGCTTTTGATATGAGTATATGTATGAATAATGACATCAGAACGAGTTTACAATCACACATGCATGGTGCATGGTACAATATTTTTGCATGGTGGTAGGGCATCAAGCGAATGCCCGCCTGGCTAGTTACCACCCTCAAGTACAAAATCTGTCGCCAAGCGCCTAACGGTGTGTGTCGGCAGCTGTCCTTGCAGTAACTCTAGGCTAGCCTGAATAACATCCTCGACCACATCATCACTTACCATCAGGCGAGATAGTAGTCAAAAGTTAGCCTGTAAGCTAAAAAATAAAACATGTGTAGGTACCTACATAATAAACGTATATCGATACATAGTACATGCTTATTTCCATGTGAAAAGTAGTTTTACCTGTCCCATACAACGGTGAATGTGGAGGTGAATGCGTCATCGGATTACTATGATATGGTGGTACATCGTTGGGTGGTACCATGATAAGACTTCCTTGGTTGTGCTGACTCCCGTTGGTAGTAACCCCGTTGGTGTTCGCTGAGAAACCGTATTTGCTGTCACCGTAGCCACCCTGCTGTAGATTGGAGAAGAGAAATAAACTTATATCAGCTTGGAAGTATGACATAAAAAGTCAAATATATAGATTTACTTTCACAATCAAATAATAAAATAAAGAATACACTATGAATTCATAATGAGTTAACAATGAGAAAAACTCAGGTAGAAATTAAGATCAGAAAAGTGTAATCAAAAAATAGACTTTAAAAAGGACAACCATTCTTCGATATTAAATACATACAGCGTAAATTAAATTTTAGGTACCTACCTGATGTTAAAAAAACCTTTTAAAATATTAAATAACGACACAATACCTACGAAACATAAACAAAGAAGGTAGTAGATAGTGAAGAAGTTAATAATTAAAGTTTCTATGGCTAAATACCAACCGTGTAAGGTGGTGGGACAGCATCGGCCATATGATTCAATTCGTCGTCTCTGTCCATGTTGTCCTGCGTGGTCGCTATAGAAGGATCCGACGAGGACTTCACTAATCTGGGTGCTGGTGGGGGACTCACTTCCAAGTCGCTTTCTGGACTAGACGCGTACGACAGCCTATTCTCTGTGCTTGACGACATCGAGAACAAGAAGTCATCCGACAATGGCTCTGGCCTCTGTTTCCCGCCAATTAAATCCGAAGATTAACCGCCATGTTGAAATGTCGGCCATTTTGTTTGCAGCGATGTCGGCGTCCGGTAGGGTAGGTTTATGGAATGGGGTGATAAGACAAGACAAATGAATGATGGCAGTAACTCAATTCAGAAACTAAAAACGGGGTTTAGTATCTGTGTATGATTAATGTTTTTGGTATTTCACACGAGTATTAACATTCTAGTAAAGCAGCAAAACTCACAAAAGGGGAAATCCCAAAGAAATTAGTAGATATGTTATTCATATCATGTTTTTATCACTGCAATAAGTTTTAAAGTTACAAAGTTTTCTGAAACGTTTATTAGAATGTTAATACAAAACCAAAGTTTAGAGGTGGTATTTTACACTGGTAATATGGAACAATATTTACAAAACACACGTCGATTTAATATTTTGGCAAAAAATTGAGGACAGAGTATTAAAAACCAATGACATAACTTAATAAAACATTAAACAAGCAAATTTAAGAGGCACTTAAAGCAAACAAACAAGCAGCCAATATACATAAAGCATGAAATTAGTATAAATGAGCAGATAAAATTAATAGATTAAAAGATATGGCTTCGAAGTTACCAAAATTTTATAAAGCTAGTCTATGGTTTTATAAAATTTTGGTAACTATAGTAGAGTATCTTCTAAAATCTAAATTGCTAATTATTCTACACATATCCTAAGTGTTGTTCAGAAATAGGTTTGTTTATGACTGGTTGTACATCTCTCTCAGCTTCAGCTTGGTCGGCATCACCATCCTTTTCAAGCTCTTCCAACTTTAAAGTTGGTAATGACAAGTTTCTAATTTTACTCAAAGTTCTCTCAGTAACAGTAGGTAAAGTACGTACTTCGCTGTATCTCTCTGGATTGACTTTTACGCTACATTTGCAATTAGGTATCCGACAAATTGGTCTTAGAGGCTTTTCCAGACCTTTTAATAGAGTGATAGGCATTTCTTTTTGAAGCCTAGCCTTCCATTCAGGTACTTCGTTAGTTTTTTTAACATCGTTGTCGTTTATGAAAAACGAAGCCGGCTTATAATGTTCTGACATAGGAACGACTGATGACGGTCTTTGAATATTGGCGACAGGAGATTTGCAAGATGTTTCTAGAACGCTATATGGTCGAAAAGACTGAGTATGATAGCCTTTTGCGTAGACTGGAGAGAGTTCAGGGGTGTTGACAACTCTTTTCACTTTTCTATTGTAACAATTTTGTCGCTCATCGTATGGGTAACTAGCAAGAGTGTGTCTATTCTTATTAGGATTGCTGTAAACATTATTAGGCATGCAAGTCAGTGTTTCTGCGTAATAATAAGGCACTACGTGGTTTCTGTTAGCGTCATATACATGATCGTGAATTTTTGGGTTAGTGTTTAGCGGTAGCATGGCTTGCGGTGAACTCAGAGGTCTGGGCATTTGAGGGTAGGTAGGGATTGGATAGGATATGGGATAGAAGGCAGGGTATGGAGAAGGCGGGATGGGGAAATATATGTCCGACACCATTTCAACGTGCTATACCAAGACAGAACAGAACGATTGGTTAATGTTATCTATGTAGAACAGAAATGTCAATACAACTCGGTAAATGTCAATGTCAATACAGTTTTCATTTATTGTTACAAATTAACGACACGAAAAATCTCCATAGAGAAGTTGTATTAACATTCCATATTGCATATTAAAACAAAGAACAGATGTATAGAGGAGCATAAATATAGTTTACCAAATGCACCACTTTGCCTTTACCAAGCAACCATCACGAAGCTAGATGCATTTACCGGCGAGTACTTAAACATACACAAATTATTATTTCCCTGACATGGACCGATGAAAATTTATTTAATTTATTACCAGCTAAAATTACCAATTATTATGCGACACAACCTATAGCTTTATGCAAACTTTAATCCTTAAAATTTACCTGTATGTACTGATTTGAATTTCACCCAATTTCAATACTGTTGTATCGTTATGAAACTGGTTTATTATGGGTGGTTTAGATGAAAATACCTCGGATACATCGGACTGACAAAGGCGCATTGATTGAACCGTAAGGTAGGGACTGAACTTTATAACGGAACAATGTATACTTACGTGTATATTCTAGGAATGAAAAGATTAGGGATAAATAATGACTAAATTATTATTTTATAATAATTTAGTCATTATTTATCCCTAACATAACTTCCAAGGATATTAAAACAACAAAAATTTTGTCATCGCATCTGCATCAATTACCATTTTATTAATGTAAAAGATGATGGCACCTAACATTTTGGATAAAATCTTTGGGCAACCCACTGGCTTAAGCCCTAAGTCTTGCTTCTATGGGTGTATCGCATAATCGTCCAAAACCAGAATATGATGACATATGTTAAGTAAAAGGAACTCGTTCGAGAGCTTACCTTGGTCTCAGAGACCCAAAGCTGTTGTTGTTGGGTCCTCTGTATGAGGTCGATCAGTTTACTGAACCAAGTGTTCTGATTGGCTTCACTGAGGGTGATGGTGTGGGTGAACACGTGGCCCCACACTCGCTCCATGTGTTGGCATTGCTCTAGGAGCTTTTTGGAAGATTTGTGGGCGGATCTGTATAAGGGAAAAGACTGATTATTAATCAAGCAATTATCTAGAAGTAAGGTTTTTAAGGAACAACAAAAAATAGTTGCGTTAAGTTCCCTATCAAAAAATAGAAATACATAACATAATTATGTTTTGAGTATATTAATACAGGGCGGATCTTTTTGCTACTCTTCAGATTGCAGCCTAAATTTTTTACGATCAAACACGCATTGTTAATCGAAATCTACCAATCGTTTGGTTTATATTTATTACGAGTATCTTTCGAACGCTGCTTCGCATTAGTTAATATGAGTTATAGGCCTCGGGAACTACTTAGTTAATCGGAATAAAAGGTACCCTAAGTTCTAATCCAGGACTTAATAAATACAGTTTCAAAAGTTACAGAGGTGAGTGCCAACAAATTAGCGTGTTGGTAGGACATTTTTCGAATACCTGCCTGGCTAGCAACCACCCTCAAGAAGAGAATCAGTCGCCACGCTCCGAACGGTGTATTCTGGCATTGAATTTATATTGAGAATGTGATAATTTTCAATATAAATTTAATCCCAGAAACAAATAATCTGAAGAACTCTGGGTTAAGCTTGCTTACCATATTGACTACATCACCACTTACCATCAGGTAAGATTGTGGCCAATAGCTAGCCATTCGAATAAATAAAATACTGAGTCGTTTAGGCACCCCCGGCGCGAAATCTCTAAAATGCGGGTAGGCACTATATGCGCCCGGGACATAAAATAAAAAAAAATGTGCTCTTATAAGTTGTAAATGAAAAAATACTGTGACATAAAGAGGAACATACTTTGGAAGACCAGCTCGCAGCTGCTTGATGATGTGCTTGTTATCGGCCTTCAGGAATATGACGATAGGATAAAACTGTGCGTAGTTAAGCCTGTCCACTGCGTTTGGAGTGATGTCCAGCAACGCATGTTTCCCTCGCTCCATGATGGTCCTGATGCTGGACAGACGGATGATGCCGGTGGGCTTACTCTTACTGTCTTCTAGGGTGCTGTCCATTTCTGGAAAATAAATTCGACATTAGTTTGTTAATATAACTCTATTTTATGGTTGTTTGGATGTCTTAATGTTAAGAAAAGGCTCATATTTCCAGGACAGTTCTTATTCTGACGAGGTATAATTGGAACCAAGTTAAAACCTTTCACATACTAACTCAACCTACTCTTTTATATAGCTACATCCTATTTTTTGTCTATGATTGCTTAGCCTTTGACCACAATCTCACAATGGTAAGTGATGGTGCTGTCGAAGATGTTAAACGTGCTTACCCTAGAATGGGAACTAGTTCTCCTGAGCAGCCTCCATAACATACCGTTAGGTGCTTTTGACGACAGAGTTTATATTTGGTGATAGCTCGCCAGACGGGCACTAACAAATTTCCTTACTACCATGCAATGTGTCAGTTCTCAGGCCCCACGAATGACTTCGACATAGCCTAATGACTGCATTCCAAAGACAAAAACCGTATCGATAGCTTAACGTGATGTAGCACGACTCGAAAGCGCTCAGTAATATATGCCACGGTCACCCATCTAAGTAATCTTCTTCTGATAGTGCCTTTCCAATTACTGAAGGTTGGCGATGAGGTTTGTCTCTTTCTCTCGCAAAGAATACTGCTGGCAATACCAATCCACTCTCAGATGTTTCTTGGCCAAGACTTTTTGCTACAACCGGCTTTTCTTTTCCCTGCGACCTTCCCCATCATGATAAGTTATAAAAGTTTCTATCGATCATGACGTAATATATGGCCTAGATTAGAAACTTTCCTCTTCTTGACGGTGTTCAAAAGCATGAGTTTCCCTCCTACTCGTAGAAGAACTTCGTCATTCGTCACCTTTTGAGTCCAAGACATTTCCATCATGCGTCAATAAGCCCAATTAAATAGGCAAAACTGATCTAAGTAATAACCGCAGCAAACATTGCTAAACCTGGTTAATCGAGTAGGTAACAATGAACTTTTAGGCAAGTTTAGCTACGAGCGCAGCAAAATAATAGTAGGAGTTGCCGGGTGGGATATATCCTATAGACTTGTAGTTTACTCACTAGGCGATGCAAACTTGTCAGGGCTCTCGGTGAGCAGCCTCTCCCTGGCTATGTCGGCGACGGCGCCCAGCACTATGACGGGCCGGACGAACCCGGGCTGCTTGAGCACTACGCGCTCGTACGCAGGGAATTTGCTGATGCTGTCAGATAATACCACTTCGTCCCAATGCTCCTGGAAATAAAGTAATATTTACATTGGCAATTTCATCGAGCTAATAGACGAGTTACTTTCAGCTCTCCATCACGAAACAAGCCTTTAATTCACAAACTCACGGCATAATCGATTTGTGCTGCAAGCGTGAGGGAAAGGGATTCAAATATCAATAACATATTTTTATAACACCAAAACTAGTGCAATATATGCAATGGTACAGGTTTAATAATTCGTGCTTGTTAATGGTAAAATTTAAAACCTTTTTTTATGTCTGGTTTTTTTTTTATTTACAGCAAAAAAGGTTGGGTAGCACAAGTCCCAGGCGCTTGCAACTTAGGCCTCTTCCTCTACAACGGACCCGGCACCCCCACGGTGAATCCATAGAATGCTAAATAACTCGTCTCGACTCTTACCTCGGGGTACCTAATTAATGGAATTAAAGACCAATACTATAACTTTTTAAGATAGTATGAGCTATATTATTTTACAGCCACCACGAGTATCTAGAATAATTAATACAAGCGATGAATTTCCTACATCTCAAAGAGAGGTTCATGTTAGGTACACGTCTTCAAAACTCTTAAGACTGACCTTCCCAAGACTCTTGCTCCTCCTATGTGTAGACCGTCTCCGGCGGAAGAAGTTGTGCTTCCCATCGTTACCGGACATCTCTTTCTTGGTTGCATTGAACTGGGCAGTTGCTAACTCTTCAGCTCGCGCCTTGTTCGGGATCGTGCCTTTTTGGACTTCTTGGTTGTTGCGACCTGCAAATTAGTAATATAGGTTTAAGACACATTTTGGATAATCTACACACTGTAGGTCTACGCTGCAAACTGTTCAATCATTATCATTGTTACTTACCAGGAGGTAACATGGTCAAGCAGCGGATGGTCTCCGTGGACCCAATAAAGCTAAAATTCAAAGAGTCTATCAACTATAAATAAACAAAGTCTTTCCAAATCCTACTAGACTTGGAAATTATGATGATTAATCATCATAATCAATAAAACATCCCCGTATAATAACATTCTATTGCCGTCTTTTAACTGGTGAACAGTCTCACCTATCCTATAGACCTGCCAGGCGCCCACCGTCCCGTTGTGGAGAGTATCGACGACGTGGAACACGTCCCCGCAGCGGAACGACATCTCACCATCCGTCGGCTCGTTGTAATGGAAATGGGTCTTTATGTGGAACGAGTCTCCCGCTGAAATTCAAAGAATACTGATGAAACCTTTGGGCAAAGTGTGAGTAGTTCACGTTTATTAACATGCTGATTGGTGACTGCTTAGGTACCTATAGAAACCTCGACTGTGTATCGAGCTGGATAACTGGATAGCGGTTGTCACCTGTGGCCCATGCATTGCTTTTTCTGTCGATTTTGAATAACCGCCGTCGCCAGAATAGTTGTGCTTAGGCTTTACAAATTTACGTGCTCGCGAAGTAAACGCAACAGGGGCTGCGTCTCATTCACAGTGTTTTGCATTACATAATCGCGTTTACGTGGTGGCAGATAATCTCACACTAGGCCCACAGGTGCCGACCGTTATCCTATTTGTGACCTCGATATGTTACCGTTACTTGTCCAGAAAGTTAAGCTATCACCAATCATCGTGTATCACAAATATCACAATGGGCATAGTAGTTAGTATGATTAATAGGTACATGAAACTTAAGACTTCAACCTTATATCGCTGGCAATTATATAGTAGTCTAATATACTAAAATATACTGTTTAAGGTGTGTTTTATAAAATGTACGAAATAGAATCATGTTAGCGTTAATATTGGGTTTCTAATTTAGCAAGTTTAACCAAGCCTGCGACATTACTATCATGTACCAAAACTAAAGCACTACCTTAAAACATACCTACGAGCATATTGTTTTAAACATTTGTGGTTGAAGCGTGCAGGACAAAACAACGTCTGTTGACTATTCAACACCTGCTGGCTTTGTGTAGTGCACAAATAATGGATTGACTTATAGCCTTATTTTACCACATTTGTTTATATTATGAAGTGATAAGACGGACAAGTGGCTCGCATGATGGTAAGCTTCAAGCCTTTCCACTATAACTGCAGTGTCACTGTCCTCGTTCTACATAACACTGCACTGTGCACCCCGAGACGTTTCACATTCACCTTTCACTCCTTCAACGCCTGAATCTATTCATTATCTTATGCTTTTAAGTATACGTATTTTTCCATTTATCTCCAAAAATCACAATTACAATACAAATTTTCGTTAAAAAGTCGATAAACTTACGCATCTGTCCACTTGCCACTGCATTGTATTCATCAGGCGAGTGCTGGACGATGAGGTCGATCCTTTCCTGAAGGCTGAGCAGGAACAGTACGGCTTCCTCTCGCGTCACGCCTTTCATTTCCATTTCGTTCACCTAGAACACAGAACGTACTGATGATTAAAAGAGAACCGTCTCGATGGTGAAGTGGTATGAGAGTACTGTCCATATTTAACACTGCCGAAGTGAATATCTGCGGTGAGGGAGTGTAACTATCAAAAACAAGCAAAGCTCTCGTAACGTAGCTTGCCTAGTCTTAATCGATAGTAGTAGTTCTTAACCGATAGACAAAGTTAAGCAGTATAGTAACTTTAAGACATTCGCGTCAAGCAGCAGTAACTTTAAGACTTTCGCTAATTGAACACATAGTTATAAGTATTCAACGGGACTTAATCGCGATAAAGTCCCGTTAAATACTTACGAGTACAAAGTTAAGCAGTGTTCGATGGGTAACTTCTTGGATGGGTGATCACTAGTGGCATGTTAGCCTGTCCCCTCGGTCTCGGTTGTTGCCTTGGATAGGCCTTCTGACGGCCTGAAAAACCTTTGCATGGTGGCAGGAAATTTTGCGAATAGAGTGGCTCTGGCCATAGAGTAATGAGTAGCATAATGTTTGGCGTGACTGGCTGGATGGTACCTATATAAATTCCCTACCACTATGTTACGAATCCCAAGCCAGTGGAAATCAAGCCATGAACTTTCAGCGGCAGGTCATGATCTTTGCCACAGGGCTGTCCTTCTAAATATGGTCTCACCTTGAGATACGAGTATGTTGGCTAGAATGTTCTTTGTGGGAACTATTGATACAGTCTCAGTGCTAACAAAATTTCTCTCGGTAACTAAAAACGGACTGTCCATCTCGTGCCATTTAAATATAATTACAAAACCGATCGATGAACTCACCTTGAGTATTTTATCAGCAGGTTGCAAGCCCTGCAAAGCAGCTGGGCTTGTGGGCTGTACTCCCGACACGAACACTCCCGAGCGGTTGCCGCCGCACAGTCTGAGTCCAACTGAACCTTCTTTCTGGAAACTGATCAGCCGTGGTTCACTCCTGACAACAAACAGACATAAGATCAAAAGCCTGCCAAAAGCACACGGGTTACGCTCAATTAATGTTCTGCATCACAAGAACAAAAGAAGAACGAAGAAAAATGTAAGTTTCGAGAACAGCTTAAAAGCTACATAATACATTTGCATTATCAGTATCTGTAGGTTGAACTGTGGTTATGGTTAGAGGTTTAGTTTTAAGATGAACATTGTAACAAAAAGGATATAAAAAAAAATTTTAACAGTCTCCTATATTTTTTATATATTAATATATTTATTTGTAATTTACCAAATGAACTCTAGACGATCGCAACCTACATGCTACGGTGCAAAAAAATAATTTGTTTCGCCTACCTTCTCATCTACGGAAGGAAATACTTCTCTAATGAATAATGTATTGTAGTCTAATCCTTCATTTATAAGTGTAGGTCAACATTCTAAAAAAAATATCTAAATTTCAGGTGATACAGGACAGAGAGAAAGTCAGGTAACAGATTCTCATTAATAATTTTGATGAGCTTCTTTTTGTCTATTGGGCACCGAGAACCCATCATCAGAAAACTCCCAGTTTAGGTTTTCAGTAGTTTAACTTACGGTGGTTTACTTCTCTGGTTTGACATTGCTTCTTCTTCATATAGTTGCCTTCTACTGCTGTAGTAGTCTGAAATCAGAGTACAATAATCAGAAAATTACAGAACGATCAGATTAACAAAACTCTCTTCGAAAATAAAACTACCCCAGTATTGTTATATGTAAGACAGGATAAATGAAATGGCGACGAATCTGTGGTTCCACTTGAGAGTCGCTATGAAATTAATTGAAAAAATGTATAAGGATATCACTAGACCTTACACATGTACATGTTGGGCAATAAGGTGGATGAAAGAAAAGTGCCTTTTGTTTTATATTCTTTCTATCTCTATCTATTGGATTGTGGAACACGCACGACGCCAACCTGATGTTAAGCGGTAACCTCTACCGATAACAGATGCACTTCGTCACATGACGAACTGTCTGACCCGCCCAATATTTTTACCATACCCCTTAGGGATGGGTTGTCTGGAAGAGGTATTGATATATTAGGTTTCACGTTATGTTTTAGAAATAAGATTATATTTGTAATTTTTTTAGGTTTTTCAATATCTATCCATCTATCTACCTTCATTCCTAGGTGGTGGTGGTCTTGGAGGCTGCTCCTCATGAGGACCTCGCCTGTTCTCCCCCGGGCCGCCTCTGACTGGAGCTGCTACGTACAGGTTCTGTCCACTGCTGGAGTACCCCGAGGACACTGGTTCTGAATTTGGGTACGGGTTGTGAGGCGTCGCTTCTGTAGAAATAATATCTTATGCTATTTAACTTTTTAGGACAAAGTTTAACGAGATATTCGATGAAGAAAAAATAAATCTATTTTTAAGTAAGAACCTCAACACAGTCAAGAACATTTAGTAGTCTAAATCGTTTTTAAAATATTTAGGCGCTCAAAAAAAACGTTCTGAACGTTTTTTTTTCAGCCTTTGACCACTACTTTACGTGATGGTAAATTATGATGCGGTCAAAGATGTTGTTCAGGCTTACCAAAAATTACTGGCTCTCGAGGACATCTGCTAGAACACACCGTAAGGTGCTTGGCGACCGATTTTTTACTTTTGGATGGTATGTAGCCAGGGTAGCATTCGCTAAATATCGTACCACCTTGCATGTTGCATGTTAAGAGTTCGTCGAAGAACTGTCCCCATACGTATTCGTACCGCCAAGCTGTAATGTTCGCGTTTCTGTCTTTCGGTTTCAAGGGTATGGGTGCCGGTAAAATAACAGGCACATGAGACTTAACAACTTCAAGCATCAGGGTGATGAGCGCAGTGCATCGCCACTTGTGACAAACTGCATCTGTTATAGGCAGAGGTTATCGCTAAACACCAGGTGGGTTTCATAATTGTTCCATTACAATAGCATAAAAAAAAATATCGTTGAAAGACATTTAAAAATAACTCAGTCTGTTCCAAGATGGTACATACTCGTATACATAATAGTCAAAAACTTCGAGAGTATCGTTCCCAATAATTACTCGTACGGGTGTAACATGGACATTAGACATTTCGTCTTATCCGTGTTCAGTTAAATACCCATCTGCTGGGGAAACTCCACTTAGGTCTCTTAATTCTCAGCTCCTCAAGCAACTCTGCCATAACCACTATGTCATCCACAAAACAAAGTTGACTATCTAAACTGACGAACTTACCTAAACTATTATAATTATTCTGATAATTTCCATTGGTGACCGTCTCCTCCCTAATCAGCTCCCTGGTCACCACCAGGTTCAGCCGATCTTTGCAGGACTCCACGAGTTTCCTCGCCTCCTTCAGCGTCATAGCATCGGTAACTGGAGTGTTGTTGATCTTGGTCACGACGTCTCCTTCACAAAGACCTTGGCCGGCTTGGTTGAGTTGTTCTCGAGCCCTCATTGTCAGCTCTTTGACGTAGATCTTGCACCCTAATACAATACCGAAGTCTGAAAAAACAAACATAAGCATTGATTCAAATGGTAGCCTAATAATTTGTCAGAATCATATAAAGTAGTATTTTACCAAGTGGTGGGTCAGTGGGTCTCTTTAGAAAGATTCCTTCTTGGTGGGTACCACCGACGTGTCAGATGTTATGCATCGAACCAGTATAGAGTGCAAACATTAATAGGCGTGAAGGGCATTGTAGCAAGTGAAATTACTGGCGAACGAGACATCTCAGAGCAACGAGCGCAGTGCAATGTCATGCTGTACATGAAATGTGACACTGTAATTGTAATGGCTAGGTGTGATGTCTCCCAACAGGATGAAATTATGGGATGAACACTTCAGCCGTGTTCATCATGTGATGAATTACATCACATTAAAAAAGTTGTGTTGCCCTCGGATATTAACGACTGCGCTTGATGTTACAAGACCTAGAATTGTATGAGCTTAGTACTACAGAATAGCTAAACACATAGCAGTGGGACCAAACATGGGAAAGACCAGCAACACACCACGTGTCGCCACTTTATAACATATAAAAGCTTATAATAGGGATCTGAGATCAGTGTGTGGAATCACCTTGAAAAGCTCTTTCATCTGGCTATATATAAGGAGAGTGCGTTTTGGCAGGTGTAAATCAACTTACAGTACCTAGTAGTGATACACCGAATCAAGAAGAGAAGTATTACATACATTCTTCCCGTATCTATTTAACGGCAGTTTGATGGTGGTTGTTCCTCTTAGAGGTAGCGCTAATGCGCGTCTTCTGAACATTGTAGCAGCTAGACTGCGTGGACGCTTTCCAGATTTTCTCGGGCTCTTTGAGATCGTCCTGTCATTATAAAATATCGAACGTATTAATTACCTTCTTTCTTCCCATTTCTGCTCAGTGCTAGTTTGATGGTAGTGGGTGCTGTAGGCGGTGGGGCCGGGGCCCGTCTCCTGACCACCAGGGACACTGCAGCACCGGAGTCTCGCAGAACTTGGACTGCGCGGGCGTATTCCACATTTTCTAGGGGTACACCGTTCACTGAGACAATTCTGTCGTTCACTCTGGAACATATTAAGATAAATATTAATCATCATTTTAAAAAGCTTTGACCGAAAACATTAGTTCGTAATCGGTATTTAATTTGGCAACTTTCAAATTTGGAACTAAGCTGAAATTTTTAATGTCTTTCAAGTTCCAATGTCAATGCCATATTATGGTGAATGGATGCTGATCTGATAAATCAGGGCGGTTAACAACGGAATTCCTCAGTAGGTAATTTATTATTATTGAAGTAGTGTTAGCTCAGTGGCATTGGCTATGGACTGCCGCGCAGCAGGTCCATGGTTCGAATCCCACTTCCATGGTTCCAATCTGTCACCAAGCACCTAACGGTGTGTTCTGGCAACAGTTCTTGAGAGCTAGTGAAATTACAGGCACATGAGCTTAACAACTATGTCTCAAAGTGACGGGCGCAGTGTAATTCGTGACTTGTGGCGAAATGCATCTGTTATAGGCTCACCTATAATTGTATAGTGTCAACTTAACATCAGGTGGGCCTCGAGCTTGTTCCGTCACAATAACATAATAATAAATTAGTAGTAGATCGATGTTGTTGACTTATATAATGAGTTAACAGTAATTATTACGAAACCTTGCAAAAAACCATATTCCTCGCGTTTTTGTACGGTGTATTAGAGCAACATAAAATAACATACTTAGAAATAAAAAACTCTGGGCAGCAAACGTTGCAGTAAAAGTCTCGGAAGCTTGCTATGTAGGAGAAATAGAAACATTTATTGTATCGAAAAATTCATTCATAAAATTCAAAAACGATATTTTTCGTGCTGGGAAGGTAAAGGTTGGGTTGAAATACCAAAAGAGTATTCCACAGTGATATTGATTATCTGCATGTACCTAGATAAATAGAAATAGAAAAATACATTGGTAAGACACTCACTGAAGTTTGTCTTCTGCAGGGCCTCCTCTCAGGACGTCCGAGACAGCGATGGAAGGGTCTCCACTTGCGAAGTGAGGGTTGTCTCTACCACCAGATACTGCTATCCCGAACCCATACCCTTGCACCCGATTAAGGCGCACTCTATGTGTTTCCCAGCCTGCACTGCGTTCTGCCGTCTGAAATAATGGAAACAATTGTTTAAGACTTGCTGCGATGAAGAGGAAATTATCCTATTCGGAAACTGTAGCGGAATAAACAAAATTAAAGTAAGTTTTGAAATCTGAATGTTCCCTTAACATCGACTATCAATATATTTACAGGTTAACAATAAATTTCTAATGTTTCAATTAATTGCTAACCTATAGAAGATTCAGGACGGTCCAGATCTCTGCAGGCATTTTTTCTATTATTAATTGCTGATAGGCTAGCTTTTGACCACTATCTATCTCATCTGATGGTGAGTGATGGTGTGGTTGAAGATATAGTACAGGCTAACCAAGAGGTATATACTTTAGCCTTCAAGGACAGCTGCTGGTACACACCGTTAGGTGTTTGGCGACAGGTTTTCTACTTTAGGGTGGTAACTACCTAGGTGAGCATTCGCACAATGCCCTACCACCATGCTATAACGTCTGCCATCCTAAGAAAACCACTCCGAAGCACGGAAGCGCCCAGAAGTTAATGCCACTATAGCGGTCACCCATCCAAGTAATGACCACAGTGTACGTTGCTTTACTTAGACTAATTATCTAAGTTGATCGCTTAAGAACGACTATTTAAGCTACGCTACGACCGCTTCATAAAATAATAGTTATTTTTTAAATAGGTTATCAGAAATTCCGTGCAAGTATATATTCTTAATCTAAGTGCTCATCGACTGCAACTTCAAGCGTGTTTATTTACTACTATCGAATAGGTAGGTGCAAAGCACAAAGGTGTTGAGCTTTGGCCTTGACCTGAAAAGGAACTGGTTTATGACTGGTCGCTTATAAATAGCCTATCTAGTTCTTAATTGTACATAAAAGCCTGAACAAAATGATACATAACACGTAATCTGCAGTTACTAAAACGCTAGCTTCCATCCGCAACTTCGCCCGCGTGATATTCGATTAGGTAGGTACATCGCACTCTCTCGGGAACTACTTAGAAATTCGGGACAAAAGTGTCCTATGCCCGAAGCAAAAGGAGAAATGCCAAATGATGGTTTGCAGCGCCTTCTGTAGAACTGCCATTGTACTCTGTGATCCTCAAGATGTCTGCCAAGCATAACGATTATAGCAATCCCCTTGATGTGGGAGGCATTTGTTCAACGGTGGACGTTATGATATCTCTACAATAAGACGTCGTGTAAAGACTAGGCCTACCCATACAAATACGCATCAGATTACTCTGGCGCGGCGCGCCTTGGTGAGTGAAAAGGTATGTACTTAGGTACCTAGTACAATTCAAACTCGTCTCGGCACCCAACAGGCTACCTGCTTGAATATTCAATGATTTCCAAGTAATACATCAGATAGTTGTATATTTTCAGTTCTTTTAACAATGTAGCGTTGGTTCTCATGGATTGCGATCTGCTCGTAAATATTGAGAAATGACTGATGTCTTTTGTTAGTATAACTACATCCGGTCTGATACTACGGTTATGAAACATGAAAATACTCCTTTAATGTGACAAGATTACGTAGTTTCCTGCTCAGCTGATATTTTTTATTTCGTAAATTTTTATGGTAACTCTTTACTTACGAGAAAATGAGATCCTTTCGTCCTACCTGTAAGGGGGGATACCTTAGGGCGAAGTGTACCTACTCCTCCTCGGAGGATCAATGTTTGGATTCAGAAAAAAAAATACTATATACGGATATTTAAGCAACAATAAGGTTTTCGCTGATTGCTTGATAAATAGGTATTTTTTTAATTGCATCTGTTTCCAAATTATTTTATAGAACGCCTCCTCAACGTTTAAGAATTTTCACATCTAACTCATGCGAAAATGCTACATTTTACACTTAACATTTTTATTCATTGAACATTTTTGTCGGACTACCGCATCCATGTGAAATGTATTATTTTCTTTAATTGTCGCGCTTTTTGGACATACTAAAGGTCGTACTCGCCACGCGTACTTAGTGCGCATTGTTTAATTCGTGTTTTTGTTTTATTTTTAGTTACCAGCTCCTAACTGATCTGCATCGCCGTCTTAAACAGGAAACTTCGAAGAATTCTATTAAAGACATAATATAATTATTATTACAAAGGTTAAACAGACAAGTATAAAAACTCTTTGGAATATGACAGCTGTCTATGCGAATTATTGTTACGGGGTCTTTTTTAAGCACTTCAGGTTTCATAGCTCGTATATTTTTTTATGGAATAGAAGGGCAAACGAGGAGGCGTCTCACCTCTTGGTAAGTGATCACCGTTTCCCACAAACATCGGCAACATCAGAGGTCTCGAGGATGCGTTGCCGGCCTTTTATAATCATTTAAATAACACATATTCGAGTTCGGGTAATGAGTCAGATTATAAAACAAAATATGGTATAATAAATTTTTGCCCGAAATGGTGTTAGAATTGGTTGTCTTCTCTAAGATGTAAATGTGAGGTACAGTACTAATACTAAGTTAAAAAAGGCTTGCAAATCTTTTGGTCTTTGAACTTTAGTTTATCGTACTTAAAAATAATCTGTCAGTTTCCAGTAATAGAGGATTCCCAATCAGTTCACAATGCCTGTATTGTTTGGGTGTTGATAAGCTTGCTAACAAAGGCTCGTTGGGCAACACCAGCGCGGGTTTACAGTTGGCGTCTCATTAAAATACCATGTTGATGAGACTTATGATGTTATACTAAGTTCTTCAATATCATATATTTTGGCGTCTTATTCTGTCATTATTACCATAATATTATATTGAGTATCCGTTAGTAATAGAACCTCAAACTAGGTAGATAACTGTTCGACTTTTCTTTTGAAATGTCTAAATCCAACAGCGCTTAGGCGTGTTTGCTATTACGATTTCGAACTAAGAGGATATTTGAAAAATCCAACATATAATAAGACACAACCCCATCTAGGTGTTTAAGCAGGTACAAATAAACCCCATGACTACGAGTCTGAAGTCCTAATGAGAATTGATTTGGGACTATGACCATAAACATTAGAGATAGGCCGAGTACTCGGTTATTACTCGGTACTCGGCATACTCGGCGGGTTTTTTGATACTCGTACTCGGCCCGAATAACTCGGTTTGAATGCCGAATATACTCGGTTTAAGAAAAGCAATATGTTTAGGTAGATAGATATAATTAAAACAACAGTGTTAATCAAAAAGTATTTATTACAAATTTAGCAAAACTTTGAAAATCAAAATGATGCTAATGAATGAGTAGTAATGAGACAAAATTAAGAGAACAGTAATAAAAATAATAATCAATTTTAAAATTTAATAAAGGTAAGTTATGATATGATGCAGGAACACTAGGCTCTCTGCACGTTCTGGTAACAGCCTATTTCTCTTTTGTTCATAAACGTTACCAGCCCCGAAAACAATCGCTCGCTATACAGGGTGCTTGCAGGTGCACATGGAAACACTCTTGCTAAACGTGCCAGCCCTGGATACCTTGTTTGGTGCCCTGCCCACCACTTGAAAGGACTCTTGTTTTTTGACAACAAATTTTCTTTTAATTAGCAATCTAATTCTGAAGCAATGGGGCTTTTAGGATCATCGCGCTCTAGTGGCTGGGTGGAAGCTAATTCTTCGAAGCAATTCCAGAAGGATGCATGAGGATCTTGTGACTGTGGTAATCGTAGATTCGTTTTCTTCATTGATGCTAGCACTCTTTGAAATGTCACTTCTTTTTACTGATTCTCAAAATAGCGTATTCCTTATCAGTTCATAGTTCTCTGGATGAAAAAATCGCATCCTGAATCTGGGGTCTAGCAAAGTTGCCAAACTATAATATTTGTCTTTTTCTAACCCTTGGAAGCGGCTCTGAATTTCACTTTCAAGCTTTTGTTTCATATCTGCTATATTTGAACTTATTTGTACTTGCTTAGCGCGCGAATTAGGAATTTGATTGAACCGAGTTACTCAGCCGAGTACTCGGTTGAAAAAAAATTGAACCGAGTAAAACTCGGTACTCGTTACTCGGCAAAAGTGTTACTCGGCGCATCTCTAATAAACATCATATAGTTAACTTAATTCAATGGAAATTCTGCTTTCAACAGAGCGAGTAAAAGGGACCAATCCTCGATTCTTGTAACGATAGGCGGTCCGTAGTAAATATCGGCGCATAGGTCGCCGAAGCCGCAGGAAATCGTTAAAATCAACGATCTCTCACGCAATCATAAATTGCTAGAAAGTTCTAATACCAATGCAAAATATATAAAACTATATGTATAAACAGCTCTTTAGTGTACCTTCCTGAAAAACAATATTGAAAAGAAAACACATTACTGTTGCTGGCATTATAGAGAAGCTACCTGTAATGATTAGCCATTCATAAATGAGGTAAGTAATTTAATATTTAGTTTTTCAAATACGTGCACAACCCGAATGTTTATAATTGATTATTATGTCCTGGCTTCTTCTAGCTGGACACTGATGTGACAGCGATTGATATAAGTATATGAAAATCTATGAAAGTATGTACTTTCTCACGATGTTAAAGATTGGTCCTTCGAGCCGGATTTACATATTTTTTAATTTACGTATTTCACTTTATTTTATTAGGTAATAGTTCCATTCCAAATATAGAAATGACGCGTCTAGCTTTTTATGCAATTATTTGTTCGCCGCATTCATTTTGCATTCTTTCGAAGTACCTATTTCTTTTTTGTGACAATATTTTGTGCGTATGATCAAAGCCAGTGAAGCGAAAAAATGATCAGTAAATACTTAAGTACAACAAAACATTTTCGATTTGATGCTGCTAAGTGCTGCCACGACCTGTACGTGACTAGAGTTTTTGTAAGGCTGTTGTTAGACGAAAGTCACATACCTTGTATGTAGGTACTCTAAGAAAAGCTGTACATTTTCAAACTGTAAGTACCTGAGTTGTAACTATGTTCAATTGCAATGTCTGAATCAAATAATAAACCAGACATAGCGGTCCATCGGCAGACTTATGGGAGTAATGGACGTTTCGTAGGATGCACTTTATCCAATATACTTAATAGTTTTAGTATACAAGGTACCATCCGATATATTACTTATAGTAAGTATAGAAACGTCGTTTAAGGCGTAGGTTGAGTTGGCATTCAAATGTCCATTGAAGACGTACCTATTATGTAGATGCTAAAACACCTTACCTACATGCTAATGTAACGACAGCGATTTAAAAATGTATAGGTAGTTACCTACAGTTTGCATGTAAAGCAGCAAATACGGATCTATACTTATGATCAGAGAAGGCTTAATTTCGTGGATAAAAAGGTACCCAATAATAAACTATATTATGTAGGTAGGTACTTACTACTTACTAACTTAGCCTATGTAACAAACAACGCAGTTACAGACAGTATTTATAGAAATGCAACTAAGCTTCGCAGGCTGTGGTTCTCGGAAACGCTCATAGTCTTAGAATTCATTAATTATTAGGCAGGCAGATAGGTAGATGCCGTAAAAAGACTAAGAGAGGTGTAGTATTCTTGTTAGTAGGTAAGTAAATACTTATCATAGTTAAGTGATAAACCGTTGCAGTCTTTATGCTACTTTAGTATGGGTATCAACCTACCTACCTAACTATTATAAGTAATTACCTACATAAATAAATAAATCATCAGACATTTTAAGAAATAGACAATGTGACAGTCTTTCTGGGAATCAAAATGGATTCAACTTTACAGTGGGATCCACATATACATGATCTAGCCGGAAGACTTAGTTCTGCTGCATATGCAGTTTGTAAGATAAGACAGTTAACAGATGTAGCTACTGCACGGCTAGTTTATTTCGCATACTTCCACAGTACCTATTATGTCGTATGGTGTATTGCTGTGGGGAGCTGCTGCTGAGATAGAGACAATCTTTATCTTACAAAAGCGTGCAATTCGAGCCATATATGAAATGGATCCTAGGGAATCTCTAAGCGATCTTTTTAAAAAAAATTATATATTAACTTTACCGAGTCTGTATATATTTGAAAATATAATGTATGTTCGGAAAAATTTGAGTAAATTTAAATTAAACAGTGACAACCACGATTACAACACTAGGAACAAATATAAAATAACGATACCATTTTTTAGATTAGCAAAGACATATAAAAAGTCCTTTTTAGGTAATTGTGTGCGGTTTTATAATAAAACTCCCGAACATATTACAATGCTCACAGAAGGAAAATTCAAATTGCACGTGAAAAAAATTTTGATTAAGAAATCCTACTACACAGTTTGTGATTACTTAAACGAAAAAAATGCTTGGAAAATTCCAGCTCTGCCAAGCCATCACCTGTCTTCTACGTAATTTAAACAAATATTGTAATAATTGTATTATATTGTTTATAACACATTGTAAAAAGACGTTTAAAAGAATGGCCCCGAGTTTCTTGCCGGTTCTTCTCGCAGTGGCTCTATAATTTTTTTTGCTGAACGTGGCAGTACAATGTAGAATATTTCAATATTAAAATTTGTAATTGACCTTCATAAGAGCGTCGTAGACGCCTTAATTGAATAAATGATTTTGAATTTTAATTTGAATTAGAGAAGAAGGTACCCTAAGTACCTATCAACACAAGAAACATAAGCTGACCCAGAAACAAAGAAACCACTAATAAAAATGTGCCCAATTAAAAGATCTCAATATCGTGTGGGTCAGTAAGTAATTAAGAGCGAGGGTCTCAAAGACGTCTGTCGACCTTGAGCCAGAATGCCGGCGACAAGTCCTGACATGAATATTGATAAACATGATGCGCAGGAACGGGTTCAGACTTGATTTGTGTCCAGTGAGGCTTAACCTAAAATATGAACTGGCCCTCAAGGACAGCTGTCAGTAGGTACATACCGTTAGGTGCTCGGTGACATATTTTCTACTTGAAGGTAGTACCTAGGCAAATAGGCATTCGCAAAATATATGCTATAAGTACCTACTTTACTACTGCCGTCCTAAGTCCTAACAGACCTGCCGCCGCGACCAGACGGCTTAACGAGCCCTCCGAAGCAAGGAAGTGCTCAGTAGTAGGTAAATGCCACAAACGGTCACCCATCCAAGTAATGACCGCATAGGACGTTGCTGATCGGTTAAGTATATAATAACATTAATTTGGTAATAAAAAAAATTGCATGGTTGTCCAAGAATAATGGGATGACCAACAAGAAGTAGGTAGGTAACCTACCTAGGTGGGTAACCTACCTAGGTGGGTCACATTTTGAGGATTCTGTCAACACGACAGGTTGATTACGTATTCTAATATGTTAACAAATATTTGTCCATACTTGGACGAATGAATAACCTACAATAGCAGTCAGTGAGGCAACAGTTCAAAGCACCATGAGGCTACGCCCTGGCAACCGGCGCCTACGCAGATATAAACCATGTTTATGCAATGGGTGAGAGGTTTCTATCAAACAAAAATACCAATCCTCATGATCAAACTGTCAAAATCCCTCTTGGAAGTTTAGAAGGGAACAAACCCCGCATACTTCTTGTAGAAGTTTCAGGGATATATTAAAGTGCACATAATAAAAACAAAGTGTACATAAAAAAAAACATAAAATACTGATTGAAGATTAAAGTTACTGATTGCATATCAAAGATACTGATTGCACATCAGAAGTACTGATTGCATATTAAAAATACTGATTCCACCACAAAAAAAATGCCTTGTCTAGGGTAAAGTCCGAGGTGCGACGACGAGCGAAACAAGGAGGAACGTATTATAGGTTACTGATGGGTGACCACAACTAGAATAGACAGAAATAACTGTTTTCGCAAAGAGCAGTTTTTTATGTTTTGTTAAATACTTTTTTGAAAAGATCAGGAAATAAAGTGAAAAATTTAAGAATTTTAATTTTTACTCGTTTGATGTAGGTTTTTTGTAAAGGGGGCATCCATAAATTATGTGAGATGATTTAGAGGTGGAAGGGGGTCGAGTCAAATCTCATATAATCTCACGTTAGGGAGAGGGAGGGTCTCGACAAATATCACGCAATTTTTGATCTGATTGAAACAAAAAAAAATATATACTATACTACGCATAATTCTCCATGGACTGAATGAGAGTAGATATTCTTTTCTTTTTATCACAGTAGTCATGATTTAAGTATTCTATTGTTACATTTTTATTACATTTATAACTCTCAGCAATATTGATTAAAAAAAATATATACTATACTACGCATAATTCTCCATGGACTGAATGAGAGTAGATATTCTTTTCTTTTTATCACAGTAGTCATGATTTAAGTATTCTATTGTTAAATTTTTATTACATTTATAACTCTCAGCA